>CM042167.1:65412722-65461543 GCA_023376005.1 Doryteuthis pealeii | reverse complement strand
AGAGAGAGATCCCTACACCCTCTCATCACTCTCTCTCTCTCTCAGCTTTCTCTCTCTCACTCCCTCTCACCCCCATCCCCCCCCCAACAACCATTCTATCTTAAACTTCATTTTCTCAGACCATTCTACCCTAGCCTTTTAATTCCGTTCTTATCCAGTGTCTCTCTCTTTTCTCTCTCTCTCTCTCTCTCTCTCTTTACTCTCTCTTACTTTTGTCTTCATTTTATCTTCTACGTCCCCTAAACCCTCTCATCCCTCTTTCTCTCACCCTTCTCTCTCTCAACCCTCTCTCACCCTTTTCTCTCTCTCCCCTCTCCCCATAAAACCATTCTATCGTAAACTTGATTTTCTAAGACTATTATCCCCTGGCTTTTTTCTTATATTCTCATACAGTCCCTCTCTCACTCTCTCACTCACTCTCTCTCTCTTGCTCTCTCTTTGCTTTTGTCTTCTTATCTTCTACGTCCCCCTACACCCTCTCACTTCGTCTCTCTCACCCTTTCTCTCTCACTCCCTCTCCCACTCTCAATAACCATTCCATCTTAAACTTGATTTTCTAAGACCATTCTCCCCTGGCTTTTTAATTCCATTCTCATCCAGTGTCTACTTTAAACGCAGAACAAAACAACCGACAAATCGTTTTTCTTCAACCGGATTTGCCGTGACTTTAATCCTACGTTTCCCGCCTTTTCTCACCTTCCCGCCACAATTACGCAACACCGTCCACACATCCCCTCACCGGGTAACACTCCAGCGTTTTACCCGTTTGATCCTCATCGCTTTAGAACATCGTCATAAGTACATCTACGCATGCTCATCAGTCGACCAATTGAAGTAAATGACGTTGGATTTGTCGCCCCCCCCCCCATTGAAGTTGTGGCGATTCTTTTCGTTTTGTTGTTGTTTCGCCTGGGGATCGTGCTTTGTAGTCAAAGATTGGCCCGTGTTTTTGAATTTACGATTTTTGCAATTTTAATTTATTTGTTCCTCATTAGCAGAAAAGCTAAAAGATTTCGTTGGCTCCAATTTATTCGTGTCAACAAATAATATTAACAGGTTAACAGATTATATATATATATATATATATATATATATATATATATATGTGATATGGCTATTTTCAGCCGACAATATTTGGGAGAATATGTGCTTAATTGAAGTCGAACCTAATTTTATGAAAGTTAATTCATTAATAATTAAATCCCGCCTATTTAATTATTAATGAATTAACTTTCATAAAATTAGGTTCGACTTCAATTAAGCACATATTCTCCCAAATATATATATATATATATATATATATATATATATATATATGGGTAAATATGGAAAATAAATCCGAAAATATAAAGAAAATTTGAAAAAACAAGTGTTCCGAAAATAGGATGAATTTAATTATCGATGTTTAAACATTTCGGTTTCATTAAACCTTCATCAGGATGTATCTGGGGTGAAGAAAGATTTTCATCTCCTGTCATCTATAAAAACATCCATCATTTTTTTCACCCCAGATACATCCTGATGAAGGTTTAATGAAACCGAAATGTTTAAACATCGATAATTAAATTCATCCTATTTTCGGAACACATGTTTTTTCAAATTTTCTTTATATAAATATATATATATATATATCTTATTATAATGGAGATTGTGGGTTTGTCTGTCTGTAACCGAAACTATATTACTATACAAGTCACAATTCCCTTTGTTATTTACACCACATTCTCCATGATTTTATTTTTATTTAAACCTCAATTATTAATAAAATTGTTTTACATCATTAAGACTGTTACCAATATCTACACACTAATAAATGCAATTGTATTTATATATACAACAAAATAGCGGTTTACAGTGTGAACGGGAAGGCTAATTTGCATATTGATCTTAAAAATTTGATTTTAATAAATATATGCTTAGTATTATTAATTTCTAATTGTTTGGTTTTATCTTGATGAATATGAGCAAAAATCTCTTCAATAAATCTTATAAGAAATCCATTGACAAGAAGAAATAACTGTAATTTTATTCTTCACTTCCTATTTTAACTAAATAGTTAAATTAGGAAAATTTACCAATGAAAGACGGGAGTAATGGAAAATGATGGAAGAGTTAGTTTCAAAGTTGTTCTATTTTTCAATCATACCCCCTCTGTTCCAAATGTTTTTATCTGCATTCTTAGTCAGTTTCATTAGCCTTTCTAATTTAATATGATATTTTATTATATTAAAACTTAAATACTTGCACCCGGAGGGTGCATATATTTGCTAGTATATATATATATATATATATATATATATATATATATATATATATACTATGAACAAAAAGTGATAAGACAAACAGGAATATTTCTTAAATGTTATTTATTCTCAATTAAAGGATTTTTTGAGGGTTTGACATGCTAGTATAATCCAGATAGAGGAGTGTATTAGAAGTAGCGAGTCCATCTGTTCCGTGAAAAAACCTCTTGGAGTTGGGTTCTTTTTGAATGCTCTTATATATGTGAGGAATGGTTCTTGGGAGTTGTATATATATATATGGAAGTTATATATGTATATATATATATATATAAATATTACTTTTTTGACACACCTTGTATATATATATATATATATATATATATATATATATATATATATATATGTATGTGAAGAAAGGAAGTGAATCCGACGGTATGTAGTATATTAAGAAAAATGAAAAAACACAGGTTTAAATGGGTTAAGTGTCCTTGTTATTCAGTCTGGACTACCACTTGCTTATCTCGTTATTCTGTGATAAATGATTTCTTATCACCTTCCACATACCAACAAATTCCCTGAAGATGATCTAATTAATAGATCGAAACACTGCAGCGTCGGCCAATAAACTCACCACTTAACCTATTTTAAACCTGTGTTTTTTCATTTTTTTAATATATATATATATATATATATATATATATATATATAATATACAAGGTGTGTCAAAAAAGTATCCAGATTTTTTCTTTTTTTTGACACACCTTGTATTCTGAAAAAAATAACTTTCTATTCATTTTTCATGCTTCAATCTCGATACTATTATGACACGCATTTTATATACACCACACACACACACACACACACACATATATATATAATATATATATATATATATATATATATATATATGCGAGTATAAGTGACGGAAGTGAAGGGAGGGAGGATAGGGGTAGACATAAATGAAGTGAGGGTAGTATACAGGAAGTGGAGAGAAAATGGGAGTGGATGAACACAGGGGTGGGTTAAGGAAGGGGGGTAAAGTTCTGGTGTGTTTGATGTCAGCAGCAGATGAGGAGGAGATCCTGGGCCAGTGATTTTGCTTCTTGGAATAGTATATATATATATCAATGTGTATGCTTGGCACTATTACACTTGAAGAGGCAGTAATGATCCAACGTTCAGTATCATTAGAAGAGTGCTCAATATCTGTGATAGAGCGTTAATAAATAAATAAATAAATAAATGAAGGAATAAATATTTTAGTATATATTTATTTGCATGGGAACAAGTCTGCTACCATTGGTTTCATGCTATGTAAGCTTAATTGTTTAAGGGGAGCAATCGTCGTGTAGCGAAAAAAACATGAAACCAATGGTATTAGAATTGTTCCCATGTAAATGAATATATATACTAAAATACTTATTTACTTATTCATTTATTAACGCTCTGTCACAGATATTGAGCACTCTTCTAATGATACTGTACGTTGGGTTACTACTGCCTCTTCAAGTGTGATAGTGCCAACCATACACACACACACACACACACACACACACACAGATATCGCCATATATATATATATATATATATATATATATATATATATATATATAGTCATCCACAGATACGTGTTTCGACTTATCAAGTCTCTTCAGTGTGGCTAGACATTTGTAAGCTACCTACAGCCGGGATTGAAATCCGATCAGTTCGGTGTCTGTCCGTCACCTTAACCATCAGGCTGTCCTCACTCACAGAATGCGAAGGGGATTTTAACTGTTTTAATACACACATCGCTTTGTATGTAAAGGCCGCCATAGAGTGCTCCATCCCTTTTATAGGAGAGCGTTGCGTTTACGCTTTTAGTTGACGGTCATCAGCGAACCCCCCTCCCAGAGTGCTCAACCCTAGGGGGATGGGGAGCATATTAACAACTAGTCATAGTATTGATTATACGGAGTCACGAATTGATTGATTTTTCTCGCGTGGTATATAGGATTTATCAAAATGTCTTTCATGTTTGAAGAAAATAAATATTTCGATTTGCAAAACTATTATCTATAATCAGTTAAATGAAATCAATTTGAAATTATAAAAAAAATAACCAACAATTTAATGGGAAGATGAGAGAATAGAGAAAAATGAAATGACAGTGACACTCGTATCTCGTAGGATATGAAAAGGAATTAAAGTCACATAGATAGATAGATAGATAGATATGAACGGACAAAAAGATAGATAGACATGAACAGACTGAGATAGATATATAGATATATAGATATGAACAGACAAAAAGATAGATATTAACAGACTGAGATAGATAGATAGATAGATATGAATAGACAAAAAGATAGATAGATATTAACAGACTGAGATAGATAGATAGATAGATGGATATGAACAGACAAAAATAGATAGATATGAACAGATTGAGATAGATAGATAGATAGATAGATATGAACAGACTGAGATAGATAAATAGATAGATAGATAAAAACAGACAAAAAGATAGATAGATATGAACAGACTGAGATAGATGGATAGGTAGATAGATATGAACAGACAAAAAGATAGATATGAACAGACTAAGATAGATAGATAGATAGATAGATATGGACAGATAAAAAGATAGATAGATATGAACAGACAAAACGATAGATAGATAGATAGAATGATATGAATTGGCAAAAACATAGATAGATATGAACAAACAAAATGATAGATAAATATGAACAGACAAAAACATAGAGAGATAGATAGAGAGATAGATAGATAACCGTTAGATGTAGTTTAACGTCATACCCAGGACACTAAGAACCTCAGCTACCGCCTTCTAGCACATATATAATAAAAAGGTTGGGGATTGCCATAAGGACAAAGGGGTTGGTAAAATCATATAGGTGCTAGGGCTTGACGTGACCAGCCAATTGAAGGGGACTTCTCCATCCTCCGTCTAACCTAAAAACCAAAGTGGAATGTTACATGTCATGGACTGCCAGCCACACGGATCTCCACCCCGCCCAACAGGTGGTCCCATGGTAGATTTTCCGCCCCCCCCACCCTGACCTGACGGTACTGTTGCTTATCTGATACACAAATGCAAATATACCATAACCCCAACCTCAATTCTTTTTCAGGAACACCGATAGTGGTAAGATTGGGGTACTACTACTCGCATAAATCCCCAAATGGGTTTGAATGGGCTCTTTAGCCTTGGTCGGCAACCCATCAACTCAAGGAGAAGTCAACACAGAACCTCTGTTGCCTTCAAGGAAAGGCTAGGGAGTAAACCCCGAAAATAAATCAGGAACTGGATCCCTAAAGGTGGTGTGATGCTAAAATCCAGTGCTACCCATCAACTTCTGTGAACTACCGTTGCCAAACTGCATTGGTCCCTTACCTTTTCTTTGGATCACAGCGGCAGTGTGGAGAGGGGGGATTTGCTGCACGGGCAACAGCTAATCCCATATGAACCCGCCCAGGCTATGTAGTTCAAGTTAACAAAAACCTTGACACTACTCCATCGTCTCTCGTAGACGGAAGAATACCAACAATAAAACAGATGTGCAGTCGGGGTATTCTAAAGCTGTTACGATTTTTGTAGCCTCAAGCAAGAACACTATCCAGCGGAGATCCCTTGGGTTAAGCAGAGCACGATCCTAAGTGAATAAACCTTTGGTTGCTCCTTAGTGTCCCTTAGTGTTGGGTATGATCCTTTGGTTGTTCCTTTGTGTTCCTTAATGTTGGGTAATATCATTTGGTAGTATTGAAGTCAGTCAGTCTACTATTGGTTTGAACAATGTGACTGGCCAAGCACAACTGAACCAGTGTCAAGACAACTGGTACTTATGGGAATTCAGAACAGTCCACTCATGCATTTGGGGGATTCCATTCCCTGAGTCCTGATTGGCTGCTTGGTTTGTAGGATCTCTGAGGCTCCATAAATCCTGCCATTTTGCAGTAGTCTTTGCAGCAAACCAGAATCGTATTTCAGTTACGACTGCTTGCTGTCTTGTCTTGCCAATTCGACAGTAATTGGACTTAGTATTATTCTACAGGTAGCAGGTCCGTTCGTGAATGTCAAATAACGTGCAAATGAACGGCTGTCCAAATCATCAATTAAATAGTTAACTAAACACGTATTCAAGCAGTTGATTGGCTGTGGTTTAATCCACGAGACCGTGCAGAGTCTATAAGTTTAAGTGATGGATTTCAGCACGACTTATATAAAAAATTATCCAACAAAAGCCCCAGCCGACATGGAGGTAATAGGCAGGTGGTTCATCCACAGAATAGTACTTACATGGCTACACGACTATTTCATCAGAGAGATCTCGGCTTTCCATATGGTCGATAAATTGTCGATAGCAGTTTCTGCCTCTCCTACCCGTATGTTGACATGGCCTTTTGGTAGATGAGATATTAATACCCTTAATCGTCTTGCAATCTTCTGAGCCAAGATAAACTCAAGGGTGGATTTCCATTCGTGACTTTGTAGCAGCTAAGTATCGAAGATCAATATCAGAATTCCTAGCAACGACATCAGTGGGTAATCTCTTTCTCTCTCTCTCTCTCTCTCTCTCTATCTATATATATATATATATATATATATATATATATATATATATATATTTATGTTTTTTTCTCCCAAAAATTGTCGGCAAAAAGCCATTCCAAACAAACCGTGTTTACAACTTATCATATCGTCGTGTAATAAAAATCACTAGAAGAGGAATATTAACCTACTCTAAACAAATCGTAAAATCTAAGAAGTCCGTTTGGTGTAGGGGTTATGTTATCAGCCTGTCAGCTTGGCAGTCCGGTTTCAAATCACGCACAGGGCGGCCTTCTATCTATAGCTCTGCTGATGAGGCCTAATAGGCCGAAATGTACATACAGAGATTGATTTTTCTCGATTTGTTTAGCCATACATTTAAATAGGTATTCCCGCCTAATTCATTATTAATTAATTAATTTTCAAAATTAGGTACGACTCCAATTAGCACTTATTCTCCCAAAAATTGTCGGCAAAAAGCCATTCCAAACAAACCGTCTTTACAACATCATATATATATGTGTATGAATATATATATATGTATGTATATATATGTATGTATATATATATGTATATTAAAATAAGTGTATTTTGGCAGCATTTTTTCTTTTATAAAAGTTTTGTTGAATTGAACAGACAATTCCTGTCTGACAAGTCTTTCATTGATCCGTTCCAATCTTCGGGCCATCCTTCTGGTGTCAGGGTGGAACTGGTATAACAGTTCACCGAAGGTTTCAACACTTTCGGCAATACACTTTGCCATCCTCATGTGGGAAACGATGGAATAGTTTTCATGTCTCGTTTTTAACGAGAACGAGTAGTAGCAAGGAATTAGTGGGAGGTAATATCAATTGGTAGTGGGAGGTTTTTGGAATGGTAGTAGTTTGAACAATATATATATATATATATATATATATATATATATATATATATATATATATATATATATATCTTATAATCGCAGCACAAGACAATGCCAAAAGAAGAAATTATATAAAGGCAAAAATAGATAAGACGCAGCAGAATAGCAAGTGCAGAAGGTGTGGAGGCAGAGATGAAACGGTTAATCATATACTAAGCGAATGCAGCAAACTAACACACATAGAGTACAAGACTATACACGACTCGGTGGGAAAGGTAATCCACTGGGAATTGTGCAAGAAATTCAATTTTCACCATACAACTAAATAGTAAATGCACAAGCCTGAACCTATCCTTGAAAATGAGGTAGAAAATGTAGAAACGATGTAGAGACGGATCACCTAAGCCTGTCCAGGAGACCGGACCTAGTATTGATTGACACGAAGAAGAGAACTCTCTCTCTTTCTCTCTCTCTCTCTCTCTCTCTCTCCTCTCTCTCCCTCCCTCTCTTTCTGCTTTTTGTTATTTCTCTTCTTATCTTGTCTTTTTGTTGTAATTGCTATTACTTTACCACCGTCCTTTCAACTGATTTCTCGTGTCGTAAACAGGACTGAAAGGTTCCTTTGTTTAACAACCGACACCTGTGTCTTATTTGCCTTTACATACGCACACGCACACCTATATACACACATACACACATACATGAATACATACACATATATATATATATATATATAATGAAGATTTTTATATTGTCGTGGGTTTTGCCGTTCCGGCCGACCACCGAATGAAAATGAAAAAAAGCAAAAAGTTACATCACTTGTCCCCAGGCGTTTCGTTAGAGGTCAAGTAGTACAACTATACATTAGTATTGACACGATAACAACTCAGAAGATTTCCAGTTTTATTTTGTCACAGAGATCAGATTTCTATATGATCGATAGCCTGTCAATAATAGTCCAAACTTTACCTAAACGTGCGATGACATCCATTTTAAGGAGATCCAATATCTGGTCTACTAATACTAGAGGCTTGGCATTTAATGTAGATTGATTTGTTGGATTTTACGGCATGCCAACTCATTTTGGGTTATTTTATGCCGAATAAGTTTTTTCTATTCTTGCTTGAAGAGTATTCATTTTTTAAAAACTCAATTTTTAAATACATTTTTAAAACCCATTTTTTCCTATTTAACCTATAGATGGGGTCCTAAGAGGTACTACCACTCCAGGACAGAGTGGACCTGGGAGTAAGAGCAGTCAAGTGGTACTTCACGCTTCCCAGAGCTTGAAAATTGGAAGTTCACAATTAGATGCAGTTTAATGTGATACCCAGGACACTAAGATCCTCAGCCACTGCCTTCTAGCACATATATAGTGATAAAACAAACAGACTTTAAAAAAAAAAGTCAGGCCTGTTTTTTGTCACCCTGAACATGGAAGATTCTCCCTGAAGATTCGCTACTGCGTGAAACTATAGTGGGAATATTTTAAGCCATTCATTTTTAAAACATATAATTAGCTCTTTTTATTGAGCACACTTAAATTGATTTTAATAAATCTAGAAGTAAATATATTTGTTTTCTTCGTGAATTGGCAATTAACTGTTATATATATATATATATATATATATATATATATATATATATATATATAGTCTGTTTTTTAAATCACCCTGCATAATAGGGATGGGATTTGGCATAAAGAGAAAGGGGTTGGAACTATCATGTAGAAGATAGGGCTTGACGTGACCAACCGATTAATCGGAGGGGACTTCTCTGAACGTCCATCTAGCCTAATTAAGTGCCAAAGAGCTTATCTAACAAGAATCCGTCCTTAAGCATCATGGGTCTTCCCACACGACTAACAAGTGGCTCCATTACGGGGATTTTACGCCTCTGTAGAGGTGTAGTCGTTGTATTCTTTAGCCGCAGCCAACAGGGTGGTCCTTATGGGTTATTTAATTCCAAAATATGTACCGGAGTCCATAGAAGGACGTCGTTTATTTAATTTCGAGTTAATTATTTCTCCAGCTTCTTTGATCGTACAGCATCTGTTTGGTAAGATGCTGCTTCCAGGATTTGTTTCAAACAACACACAACATTTTTGTGTAGTTCTCATCTGGCTTTTATTCCAGCATTTCTGTTAGAGTATAAATGGTGAAACCATGCAGTAGTACTGACACGGCTATAGCTTTAAATGACCACTTAGAAAAAAAAAGATATATAACAGTGGGGAAAAATGATTGTGGATAAATTTATCACATTTTAAGAATTCAATGTAACCTTAATATATATATATATATATATATATATATATATATATATATGAGTATAGATAAAGGATATGAAAACACCACTAAATTCTGTTAAAGTGAAAACATTTTATAACATATTCATAGCTGATATTGAACAATATCTCGATTTTATAGAAATCATCTTCAGAGCTTGTTTATACTCCGTGTTGTCAAGAGAGGAGACAAAAGTCATATGAGTTCAAAACAAAAACCTTGATGTTGCAAAAAAGAAAAAGTTATACAATAGTTTTGAATATGAGCACTTCCGCCGCATTTCTCTCGGTCACCAGATTATGTATATCATATTGTAACAGTTTTTAAAAAAGAAGACATATTGCAAGATTGACACTAGACGAATTCTCTTATTCAAAACGGGATGAGTATTAACCTGTTGACGGTTGGCCTTCAACAGATTTTGTAAATTTTTATTTTTCTATTTGTTGTTTTTCTTATATATAAAGTAAAAAAGTATGAACGGTTGTAAGGTTTTTATTTTTGGGATAATGTGAAAATTTAAATTTGTTGGGAAGTATATAACAGAAATTGTCATGTGAAGTGGATTTTATGATTTCTGACTACAAGTGTCGCTAAATAAGGGGATATATTAAAAAAGCCTTGTCTTTGAGGTATGGTTTTATGGTTAAGAATAACGCAAGATTCCATAATTCTACGTAGTGTTCTATCGTGTATGTGGGTTAATATTTTGGCACCTTTAAAGTCAAAGGTATGGTTATGATCAAAAATATGTTTAGCTAGGGCGTTGTTTAGAAAACATCGTTTAATATGATATTTAATCTAATATGATGTCATTTCAGTTTTTATTAATCATCTATCAGGACATTAGGTTAAAGTAATTGCTGTCTAAATAGTGATGGTGTTTAAAAAAAGACTTGACTATCTATACATATATAAAGGGCAGCTGGTGCGTATGTATGTCCAGAGGAAATTACGAAAATAAACAGTTAATGGTAAAGTAAATATATATATATACACATTCCCTGTTACTGGGACTAGCTTTTTGTGCAAAAATAAAGATTTGATTTATATTCGCGAAGATATCTAAAAATTAAAATAGCATTAAAATGGCATTAAAATTCTACTCAAAAATATCTGTGAATTTCGACGTTAAACAAACCAATATGTAAATAATGAATTAATATAAATATTGATTGTTTTAATCAATATTTCTTTTAATTTATTATTTTTCAGGCTAGATTAACATAAGATCTTTTTACGAGGGAATTTTCAGAGGGCACCCAGCAAGGATTGAACTCGCTATTCAGTTGTTGGTTGATTGATTGATTTTAGCGGAATATGAACCCATGTTATGCCTAACGGTTAGGAAGTAATATATGTTGTGTATTTAAAAAATATTGTTCTGGTTCCAGCGGGAGAAAATTCAATATTTTATGAAAAAGAAGGTCCGCTAAATGTATTAGGTTTTCAGAAAAAAATGTATTCTTTTATCTTACATATGTAACACGTGTTTCAGATCTTCTGGTATCTTCTTCAGGCTTTGATCAATAATATGAAAAGTAGTTTTTACATGCGTGTATATATATATTATATATATATATATATATATATATATATATATATATATATAATGAGTATTTAACTTCCCTCTTCCTGTTTGGTGGGAGTGGAGTATAAAGGCATTTCATTTTTAACATTAGTCTTTTAAACAGGTGTTTTTGTTTTCTGGGTGGCTTGGTAATAAATTCATTAACTGAGCTTTTATAACTCTTTTATTAGAGTCTTTTTCTGATATAGTTCATCAGATGTTCATTTGATGTGTCAGGTGTGTGTGTTTTTAATTTGTTTTTTGTTCTAGAGAATTTCTGTGTTTTTCTACTTCAATTTTTACTTTTTGGGTGTGTGTATGTGTGTGTTTATGTATATGTGTCTATTTTTACTTTTTATGTGCGCGTGTGCGTGTGTGTGCGTGTTTGCGTGGGTGCCTATGTACATGGTTGTATTTGGTGTGTATATGTATATATATATACATACCTAAGAGTTGAATTTTAAACTAAGAATTAAATTTAACTTTATTTATGTTGTGTATATATGTTGTGTATTTATATTTATACTTTTGTAGTAATTGGTTTTTAACAATGTGTTAGCGTCATTGGGGATCATGTTGTATGGTATTGATTAGGTTCATGTCTATATTCTATTGTATAATTTTGTTTCTCTCAAAAAGGACAGAATGTCCTCCATGTTGACATTTTCAAATAGATCTTTCATATTGGTTGCATTAAAATAACGGTTTCTTGATGTAAGCAATAAGTGTTTAACAGTCAAAGATGTTTGATATGTTTCACACTGTGGTTGTTGTTCTTTTTTGAGTATATAGAAGTGAATTAGTCATGTATGACAAATGCGTAATCGGGACACAATCACTTGTTCATTTCTGGACTTCCTTAACGTTGTTCCAGTCTCACAGTGTGTTTGATTAGAAAGAGTTTATTGTTGATTTTGTTTTCCCATCATTGTTGCCATTTTGTATAAAGGAATCTATTAATTTTGGGTTTCAAATCAGTATATGGAATCTTGAACTTGTCGGGGAACAAATCTAAAGCCGATTTAGCTGCTGAGTCAGCTCTTTCATTTCCCCTCACTCTAATATGGCTTGGGATTTAGCATATTAGAATCTCCTTAGAATTCGACATCAAGTCTAATCTATTCAGGAGTTTAATGGTGAGAAGGTTTTCCAGTTTTTTTCCCTAATGATAGTAGGGCAAAGGGCGAGTTTTTGTGGTTATTTTCAGAGATGATATGAAGTGCTTGATCTATTGCTCGGGTTTCAGCTAAAAAAAATGGAGCTTTCATTTGGGAAAGCTTTTCTCACGATTTCTTTTTATTTAAAATTTTTGCACAAGCTGTTTTGTCATTGTCCTTAGAGCCATCTGTAAATTAGTAATGGTTCTGTAAAATTATCTTGCTAACCATTACACCACTTTCTTTTTTCTTCTCTACCCAGGTGATGCCGGGTAGTCACTTCTATTAAGAATTAATCTTTTTCGGAAGACTTTTATTTTCCTATTTTCTACATATTTTGGGATATATACATATATATAACGTAAGTAAAGTCGTCGGTGCGGCGTAAAGTCGGTATCAGCCAGTCAGCGAGGGAATCTATCCCCTTTTCAATAGCCCTAGACCAAGGAGATTGTTTTGGCGCCTGGGGTGGAGCGCCACACCTACCATCAGATCCTTACTTTACAGAACATATCCCTGTGCTACTCATACGCTGAGTTGGCGAGAGCCGGTATCGAACTAGGAACCTTGTGATTTCTAGCCGAACGCTCTACCGACTGAGCTAAGCCGGCCCCTAAATATATATATACTTTTGATAGATTACCCTAACTCATATATATATAAGTAGGTATGTGAGATATTGTTGATGAGATATATGAACTGTTCTACTAGTTAATATGAGTTGTCTAGCAAGCGGTCTTGTCAAGTTAATTGCAAAAACATCTTAAAATCACAAGTAAACACCTCTTTATCAAAGAAAGGAAGGGAAGAAGACTGTCTGAATTGTTCGAATCTATTAGGTTGAATAGGATAGAGAGAGAGAGAGAGAGAGAGAGAGAGAGAGAGAGAGAGAGAGAGAGAGAGAGAAGAGAGAGAGAGGGAGAGAGAGAGAGAGAGAGAGAATGTGTTTGTGCTTATTCATTTCAGTAAGACATATAGATGGATAGTGAGAGAGGAAGTGAATGAGAAAGATAGAGTGGAAAAGAAAGAGAGAGAGAGAGAGAGAGAGAGAGAGAGAGAGAGAGAGAGAGAGAAAGAGAAAGAAACAAAGAGAGAGAGAATGTTTGTGCCTATTCATTTCAGTAAGATATATAGATGAATAGTGAGAGAGGAAGTGAATGAGAAAGATAGAAAGTGGAAAAGAAAGAAAGAGAGAGAGAGAAAGAAAGAGGGAGAGAGAGAGAGAGAGAGAGAGAGAGTAAATGTTTGCGAGTATCAGGTTGGGTAAGAGATACATAGATAGACAGACTGAGTAAGAGATGGATAGATAGATGGATAGAAAGAGAGAGAAAGAGAGAGAAAGAGATAGAGAGAAATTGTTTGTGTCTATTTGATTGGGTGATATATACACACACACACACACATATATATATATATATATATATACATGTATATATATGTAGAGAGAGAGAGAGAGAGAGAAGTCGATGGAATGAGACGGAGCGACAGTGAGAGACAGACATACAGACAGAGAGAAAGACAGGCAGAGATAGGAGAGAGAGAGAGAGAGACAGAGACAGAGAGAGAGAGAGACAGAGAGAGAGAGAGGAGAGAGAGAAGAGAGAGAGAGAGAGAGAGAGAGAGAGAGAGAGAGAGAGAGAGAGAGAGAGAGAGAAAGAAAGTGAGAGAGAGAGAGGGGACGAGAGAGAATAGATAATAAAAGAACAAAGTGTAGAGTCAAATCAATTCAATTGAATCAATCAATGAATTTGTCACTTTCTGTAGATGAGATATTGCTGCCAAGATTAATTGTTCTACTTTGAGATGATATATGTTGTTTAGCTAAAGGCCTTCTCTGGTTGATTGCAAAAACATCTTTAAAACCCAAGTAAACACCTCTTTAGCCTATCAGATTCGATGATATATATACATATATATATATATATATATATATATATATATATATATATATATATATAGCGAGAGAGAGAGAGAGAAGCAGCGACAGAGAGAGATATATATAGATAGATGGCGAGAGAGAGAGAGAGAGAGAGAGAGAGAGAGAGAGAGAGAGAGAGAGAGGGGGGAGCGGGAAGAGAGAGAAAAAATAATTTGTGTCATAATAAACGCAAACACTCACACACACAGTTTCTAGATTGGGTAAGAGTTAGATAAAGCGTGCGAGCGATCTCTGGAGAGAGAGAGAGAGAGAGATAGAGAAGAGAGAGAGAGAGAGAGAGAGAGAGAGAGAGAGAAGCAGCGACAGATAGATAGATAAATAGAGAGAGAGAGAGAGTTAGAAGCAGCGACAGATAGATAGATAAATAGAGAGAGAGAGAGAGAGAGAGAGAGAGAGAGAGAGAGAGAGAGAGAGAGAGGAGAGAGAGAGAGAGAGAGAGAGGGGGGGTCTTAATAGACACAGACATTCTCTTTCTCTCTCTGACTTTAGATTGGGTTACAGTTAGATAAGCGAGCGAGCGAGCGAGCGAGAGAGAGAGAGAGAGAGAGAGAGAGAGAGAGAGAGAGAGAGAGAGAGAGAGAGAGAGAGAGTGAGGGGGTGTTAGGGTAGATACATAATAAACAAAAGACAAAGAACAAAAACAACAGAAATGTAGCATTAAAATCAATTCGTTGTCATTTGACCAATCATGGAATTTAGAAGCAATTAATCGCCTTTGTATTCATCCGTTTTCCATTCTTGCCATCAAAGTCACGTTGTGTTCTCGGGCCGGCCGTGAACAAACAACAACGCGATAGATTCGCTTGGATTACACGTTTTGACAGTGTTGACGCAGTGTGATGGCGAATCACTTCACGGGCCATGCGTCCCTGCACGACTTCCGGGACTCTAATTGATAGCTATTAGCTGACCTTTTAGATTGCAATTCATCTCGACGATATTGGTTTTCGCCCGGCGAGGACGTTTTTTTTTTTTTTTTTTTTTTTTTTGGTGCGACGAAACGAGTAGTTATTTAATGATGCCCAAAACAAAGTGAGGAAAACACAACTATATATGGATGAGACGCTTCGAAAGTAATACCTTCTTATTTATTTCCACGGAAAATACAGATACAATACCACCCAAAAATAAGTACTCACTAACAATCTTTTTTTTTCCATCCCCATAAGCTGACTAACACATTAAATAGAACATACGCTTAAAAGAGCAGGCACTCTGTAGAGAGCTACGAAGCTTAACTTAGTCTGGCATAAGGTCAAGGTATGCTGCTACAATTCGTGTGGCCATTTTAGAGCTGTAGTTAAAAGCAGTTTTACAGTGGAGTTCCCTTGTGAAATAAAGTTTGATCCACTCTTGAAGTAGAAATATGTTACAATTCGTGTGGCTATTTTAGAGATGTACTTGAAAGCAGTTTTATAGTGGAGATCCTTTATAGCATAAAGTTTGATCCTTTCTTGAAGTAGAAAGATGTTACGATTCGTGTGGCTATTTTAGGGTTGTAGTTGAAAGAAGTTTTATAGTGGAGATCCTTTGAGAAATAAAGTTTGATCCACTCTTGAAGTAGAAATATGTTACATTCGTGTGGCTATTTTAGAGCTGTAGTTGAAAGCAGTTATAAATTGAAGATCCTTTGTGAATAAAGTTTGATCCACTCTTGAAGTAGAAATATGTTACATTCGTGTGGCTATTTTAGAGCTGTAGTTGAAAGCAGTTATAAATTGGAGATCCTTTGTGAGTTTGATCCAATCTTGAAGTAGAAATATGTTACATTCGTGTGGCTATTTTATAGCTGTAGTTGAAAGCAGTTTTACAGTAGAGTGTTAAGTTTCTGAACGCCATCCCTGGCCAGTTGAAACAGGGCTTAAGTAAATAAGTCCTGAGATATAGAATCCTTTGGTAAGTGAATAAATCCTATCCTGTGAGTAAGTCCTATCCAGGGTATTGGCAAAGGTCCAGTGATATAATCCCACGTTCCCGTCGTACACAAAGGTTCAAAGCAATTGTGAGTAGTTAAGATCCGAACAGCCGGTATAAATATTATAACAGCAGCAGATTACTGCCAGTGATTGGCCAATAAGTTGGTCACATGGTTCTCGGCGAGTCAATAAATAGGAGTGGGCTTTTAACACATGCCTTATATTACAAAAAATATATGGAAGCGCGTGGTGTAATGGTTAAAGTCATGGGAAATGGACTCGTCGCCCCGAGTTCAAATCCTGGATGTGGCAATTGCATTTCACTTAGCGCTAATACCCTTGGGAAAGGTATGAATCCTACTCTCCCTCCAGCTATGGGTAAATAGTAGAGCAGACTGGGCTCTTTAACCTTGGTTAGGCACCCGGTCTAGGAGAAGGAAAACTCTGAATTCAAACCTGTTAAACTCCGCTTAAGAAATTGACCTTGTGTTGCATCCTGCTCGTGCGGAGAGGTTGGTAAATATATATATTACAAAAAATCTCAACATGGAGATCCTTTGGGAAATAAAGTTTGATCCACTCTTGAAGTAGAAAGATGCTGGTTTTCGCACGGTGAGGACGTTTGTTTTTTTTGTGCGACGAAACGAGTAGCTATTTAATGATGCCCTTAAAAAAGCGCGGATAAAAAATATATGATGAGACGCTTCTAAAATAATACCTTCCTATTTATTTCCTCGTAAATTACAGATACAATAACACCCATAAATAAGTACACACTTAAAAATATCTTTACGTTATATTCGAGTAACAAAATCAAGAGAGTAGAACAATGAGTGAAAGATTCATAAACATTTTTGATATACAATCAAAATAAATGAATAAATAAACACCCTGCGGGTGGTGTAAAAATGAATTTTTGAAAGATATTGCCTGAGGGAGGTGGGAGTTTAAAATTCAATGCTAGAGTATTTCTCTGAATGTTTGAGATGAGGCTTGAAGATTAGTATTATCTACGTTATTCGGACTATTGTCCCCATCTTCATTGTTATTTGTTCAACGTTTCGGCCGATATAGCCTCCGGCCTTCTTCAGGTATTTCTTGTCGGACTCGGGAACCTTCTCGGACTCGGGAACCTTCTTTTCGAACTCGGGAACTTTCTTGTCGTATCGGGAGCCATCACGGAACTTTGAACCTAACCCTTTATTTATCCCACGGGGGTATCCTGTTCTCATTCCGCTAACCATATTTCCCGAGTTCGAAAAGAAGGTTCCCGAGTCCGAGAAGGTTCCCGAGTCCGACAAGAAATACCTGAAGAAGGCCGGGGGTATATCGGCCGAAACGTAGTACAAATAACAATGAAGATGGGGACAATAGTTCGAATAACGCAGATAATACTAATCAATGCTAGAGGTTTTGTATCATAAGCATTTGTTTGTTTTTTTTGTTTTGTTTTATGGCATATCAACCACGGTGGGTTATTTAATGCCGGCAAAGTTTTGAAAGATTCGTAGCGATAGTTTGGAAGAATATCTTTTAAACTAATTTTCTTTTATAAAACACTGTTTTCTTTGAGACGCTTCGAAAGTAATAACTTCCTATTTATTTCCACGGAAATACAGATACAATACCACTCATAAATAAGTACACACTTAAAATCTTTTTATTGAATCTTTTAATGTCGATATGAGCCATATCTATCCCTTTTCAATAGCGTCGTCTGAGGTGGAACGCCACACCTACCACCAGCTCCTTACTTTACCGCACAGAGCTGAGTTGGCGAGTAATCGAACTAGGAAAGCCGAACGCTAGCTAACTCGGCCCTGAGAGTAAAGCAGTTAAGCTGGCGGAGTAACTAATTATCGGCATCATCCGGACAGCTAGTGTGTCTATCCCTTTTTCTCTAGCGCTAGACCAGGGAGATTTTTCCTGAGGTTTAGCGCCACACTTACCATCAGCTCCCTACTTTACCACACAGATCAGATTACCCAATCTGAGCTACTCATACGCTGAGTTGGCGATTACCAATTACCGGTGTCGAACCAGGAACCTTGCTAATTCTAGGCGGGTGCTCTACCGACTAAACTGGACGGTCACCTCTTCGGTCATCATCATCATCATCATGTCGCGCGCGCAGCACGAATATCCATGACAATCTTTCGCCAACCTTCCCTATTACACATGGCCCCTGGGAGGTCCTCTGTGCAGCATCCAGAGTCTTCGCATAGTTGGTCAATGTAGGTCCTTAGCGGGCATCCTACGTTAGCATGTCCATGTGTTGGCTTCCACAGGAGAACGTCGCTTATGAGCTCATCCCCGCTTCTCCAGCAGTGGCCTGCATGTCTAGTCCGTCTCACCCGGATGGTTTGTGAGATGGGGGGCAGGTGACCATATAATTGCTTCTTTGTGGGGTGCTGCTTCCATGACTTGTTCAGGACTACTCGCAGCATTCTTGTGCAGGTACCATCTAGCTTATTCTCGAGGCGCTTTGTCAGGGTCCAGGTGGTGCAGCCATACAGCAGCACTGATATAACCACAGCCTGGAAGAATTGTTGCTTTAGTTTGTCAGTGAGATCGGATCTCCATATTATTGATAGTCTGTTTGTGGCCGCCCATGCCTTTCCTATTCGTGTATTAACATCGCTTTCTGTGGATGAGATATTACTACCTAGGTAAGTGAACTGTTCTACTGGCTTAAGAGGCTTACCGTCAAGTGTGGAGACGTCTCCTTTCTTTTTGAAGCACATGAACTCTGTTTTCTCGGAGTTCACATTGAGGCCGATATTTTTTGCTGCCTTCTCCAGGCTATGCAGCAGGGACTCAGCCTGTGTCGGTGTGGCATATTATAAATATTCTTCGGTCATAACATATCTTTATTATTGACAAACTGCGTTCTGCGCATGCGTGCTTATAGTTGACATTGTTGTGCTCACGTGATTGAAGTTTGAGCCTGATCACACCATTTTGCTTTCTGTTTTTACAATGTAAACATGGCCGCGCTACGAGCAGAAGAACAAAGAGTAGTGACCTGATTTCTCTAGTCGGAAGGAGTGTCAGGGGCTGAAATTCATTGGAGGCTTTTAGCACAATACCTGAGACAGGGCATTATCGCTAGAAGTGTAGGTAAGTGGACAGAGGAGTTTAAAAGCGGTCGGACAAGCGTGATGCTCGAATGAAGTCATGGCAACAAATTAATGCACGTAGCATTGTCACCTGAATTGATATCTGTGGAGTGGTCAGCAAATAAAGCGTCAGGGGCGGATTGCTGTGTCGGTGAGGCTATTCGTTAAGTGGGAAGTAAAGAATAAAAAAAAACATATCTTGACTTCTCGTATTGGACATTTTGTTGCTTTTACTTGTTGACCGAGAAAACAAAAAGAAATGGACAACCCATTATATTCTGTTATTAAATTATCTGTACATTATAGACAAGGCGCGGACACAACTGTAAAAGTCAAACTTTCATGAATGCACAACACACACACACACACAAGCACACACACACACACACACACACACACATATATATATATATTATTTATATTTTTGCTTGTAGGCAATTACAATGCGTATATCGTATAAAATTCGATAATTATAGAAAATAACCATGACAAGTGAATTTGGCAAACGATTATGCGATGCTAGAACATCGTACAGTCTGTTTCATCGCTGATGAGACTTAATAAAGTTGAAACAGACTGTACGATGTTCTAACATCGCATAATCGTTTGCCAAATTCACTTGTCATGGTTATTTTCTATAATTATCGAATTTTATACGATATACGCATTGTAATTGCCTTCAAGCAAAAATATAAATAACAATATATACTTTATTCAACAAACATCCAAAAATCTATATATATATATATATATATATATATATATATAAATATTGCATTCATGAAAGTTTGACTTTTGCAGTTGTGAAAAGATCATCAATAAAATTGTTAAACAGGAGACGTGTCTTTTGTTTAATTCTATATATATATATATATATATTGAGGATCTTTTCAAGCTTTCTGTACAACTTTTTAAAAATATTTGGATGGAATCCGTGGATTAATCCACCGAAGTTCGTATCCCGAGTACTTTCGGCACTTCGAATTGCCATCATCAGGGGTGATGTGTACCATTTTTTTTCAAGTTAGTATATTAATGGATGTAATCCACGGATCCACGGATTCCATCCAAATATAAAAAAGTTGGCCAGAAAGTTTGAAAAGATCCTCAATAAAATTGTTAAACAGGAGACGTGCCTTATGTTTAATTCTACATGTATAAATACACACACACACACACACACACACACACACATATATATATATATATATATATATGTATATATATATATATATATATATAAGGAATGGAACACTCTATGACGGCCTTTACGTACAAAGCGATGTGTGTATTAAAGCAGTTAAAATCCCCTTCCCATTCTGTAAGTGATGGCAGCCTAATGGTTAAGGTGTGGGACAGACATCCAGCCGATCGGATTTCAAGAAGAGACTTGATAAGTCGAAACACGTGTCTGTGGATGACTATATATATATATATATATATATATATATATATATATTATATATATGTTTATGTTGGTGGATACAAGAACGGGCCAAAAAGGAGTAAAGAATAAATTTTCTTTTGTATAGAAAGAGTAGGAAGGAATTTGTTGATGAGGAGGGTCTTCTCCACCAAGCAATCCAAATTCACCTTCCCCCATTGGGCGACACCTTTTGAATAATTCTGATTGTGCTGCAGCATATAATCCCTCAATGTTCACTATTTAGCCTCCTCAACCAACAAGTTACACTTAGCTGTACACAAGGCCCTCCTCATCAACAAATTCCTTCCTGCTCTTTGTATACAAAATAAATTTTATTCTTTACTCCTTATTGGCCCTACCGTTCTTGATCCCACCAACATAAAGAATGGACACCACGTAATAGCCTTTTGTCGCCAGACGAGAAATCAAAGAGTACTGAATTAATCATGTTAGTGTCAAGATTTTTTTTGTATAGTGATCTTTCTGGGTTAGTTATGGCCCGTTGTTTGGCGAATAAAATAAACTCCATTCTTTAAAAAAAAGCAAGTTCAATCTAAAAATTAGGGAAAGTAAGCTGTATATCTTTGTGCTACAACAATAAAGGGCCGGGTTAGCTCAGTCGGTAGAGCGTTCGACTAGAAACCACAAGATTCCTAGTTCGATACCGGTCCTCGCCAACTCAGCGTATGAGTAGCACAGGATCTGTGCCGTAAAGTAAGGAGCTGATGGTAGGTGTGGTGCTCCACTTCAGATGCTCCCCCTCAGATGCTAAAACAATCTCCTTGGTCTAGCGCTATTGAAAAGGGGATAGACTCCCTCGCTGGCTGATACCGACTCTAGGTCGCACCGTCGACTTTACTTTTACTTTTACAACAATAAAAATATCATCATTCAAAATAGAGACCATCGCCTTTCCCCTTCTGGAGCCACCATTGCCTATTGTTATGATCTTTGTGGCCATCCTTAATCTTCAAGCAAGAGCGCTGTCCAGCGGAATCCTTGGTGTTAAGTAGAGCGCGATCCTTAGTGAAGAATCCTTTGGTTGCTCCTTGGTGTCCCTTAATATTGGGTATAACCCTTTGGTTGTTCCTTGTTGTTCCTTAATCTTGCAGGTCGTTCGTCAATGAGTGAAAATCGACACCTGTCAATATCAGTGATTAAATACTTAACCAACCACGTATTCGGGCTGTTGATTGGCTGAGGTTTAAACCACATGACCCCTATACATTAAATTGGTGGATTGTAGCACGGCTTATATACCTAAAATATTCCAACAAGCTGAAGAACTTCTTTGTTGAAGCTTACATCTCTTCTTGGTTGTTGAAGCATCGCAAATGAGCTCTGGATCAGAACAAGTCATAACCCGATGGAACTAGGTCCGGACTATACGCTAGGTGTGGTATCAGTTTGATTCCCTCAATCGCTGTGTAATATAATGTGAAAAAAAAACTAACGAAAATCCAATTACGACAGGGCTGGAGAAAAATAAGACAAACGAAAAAAACTGAAAGAAAAGAAAGATGAAAAAAAAAAGAAAAAAAAAAAGGAAAAAACTTTTTTTTAATGTAACGTGTAGAAAATATTTTTACAAACAATCCACCCCTGTTGAAATGTTTGCTCTTTTCACATCTCACAAGCTGTTGATAACAAACCAAAAATAAAAATTCAGGTTCCACTTACCTAGAAAATAAAAATAAAAAATTGTTAGAAAAGACAGAAAACATAAAAAGCAAAAATGATCTTAAATCTACTTTCAGATTTATAAAAAGTTTTTAAAAAGTAAAAAAAAAAAAGAAGATTTTTTTGTAAATATGTTTCTCTTAATATTTATAGTTTAAAATTTAAACAAATTTCAAATATCTATCTATGTCTGTTCATATCTATCTATCTATCTATGCCCATATCTATCTATGCCCATATCTATCTATTCCCATATGTATCTGTTCATATCTACGATGATAGTAGAAAGATCTTTGGATGAGTAAGCACAACGCTACATGTCGATTTCTTGTTGGTCGATAGTGGTCTTAAGTCGGTATCAGCCAATCAGCGAGGTAGTCTATTCCCTTTTCACTAGCGCTAGACCAAGGAGATTATTTTTGCGTCTGAGGTGGAGCGTCACATCTACCATCAGCTCCTTACTTTACCGCACAGATCCCTGTGCTACTCATGCGCTGAGTTGGCAAGGGCCGGTATCGAACTAGGAATCCTGTGGTTTCTAGCCGACCGTTCTACCGACTGAGCCCACTTAAAATTAAGTGAAGAATAATTGCAAGAATTCACAGTAATGATTCTAAATTGAAACAAAAATGTTTAACGTGCCAGAAAAACATTTTCTGACTTTTTTACAATCCATAATCAATTTTAATTTAAAATATATAAAGAAAAGAACAATATCAAAGAACTAGAAGAACTTAAAAATGTTCATTTCGTCCTATTTACTGACAATATTAAAATAAAATGATACATAAAATGTATCAGAAAAGGCAAATTACAGTTTATATGTCAGATTCATTAAAGCAAGAAAGTAAAAGTGACTATTCATTTTACACTGTTAACTATGAAATGCTAATTAGAATCCTTCACTCCAAGTGGTAAAGATTGGAAGATATGTAGTGAAAGCAGATAATAAGTGTTAGTTTTGACGAATCCATGTAAGGGAGAAGACTCAAAATGCGTGTCTGTTCCCCAAGGCATTTTCATTTAGGGATAAAAAAAAATAGCTCATTTAATACAGGTTGTTTATTTAAATTTTAGGGGGGCGGGGGCTAAGTATGCCTTACTTTTAATGCCTTCAAACCACTAAAAGAAAAAAGAAAAAATGTTGATAAAAACGTCTTCAATCCGCTAAAAATCTTTTTTTTTCGGTATTTTCATTTTTTAAATTTTTTTCGACATTCAATTAAATATAAAAAAAACCAAAACGTTTTTTTTCAGTATTTTAATATATTTATTTCCAACAAGTAAAAAAAAATCTAAATATTTAGATATTCTTGTTTTATTTAAACTAAAAACAAGACATTAAACAAACATGAATAAAAGAAAATCTGAGTATTTAGATATTCTTTTATATTTTAATTTAAAAAATGTCAGGTCAATTTTTTAATTAAAAAAATCTTTTCTATTATGCTAAAACAGTTCGTTTTTTTTGTTGTGTTTTTTTTTTACAACAAGTACAATTACTTTGTTGATATTTTTTAGCAGTATTTTGTATTTATTCTGTATTTATGGTTATTTTACTAAAAAGCTCTCGCATCGAAACTTATAAAAAACTTCTGATATAATTATACAAATTTAAAAAAAGCTTCTAGTCATATCGAGTGGTAAAGATTAAAAGATATGTAGTGAAAGCAGATAATAAGTGTTAGTTTTGATGAATCCATGTAAGGGAGAAGACTCAAGATGCGTGTCTGTTCCCCAAGGCATTTTCACTTAGGGATAAAAAAAATAGCTCATGAGGCAAAACAAGAACGTCTTGTGTTGTTAGTAAAAACTATAAACGGCACAAGACAATATATCCTCAAGTGATTCCCAAGTTGTTCCAGACTCAAACATCAAGAATGCCATCCAGCCCAACAACAGATCCATCAAGGGACACGGACGGACGCAACCATATCCAACCAAGTTACTAGAATTTTTGGGGATGACGTATGAAATGCTACGACTCTTTCAGAAAATCCAACCGTATTCCAGTGACGGCAACTAATGGCCAGAGCCATGAAGTTGAAACAGAAGTTGTGACAAAAAAGAAAAAAAAAAGAAAAGAAGATTATGGAAAGGAAGCCATTTTTTCTTCCTTTTTTTTTCATCAAGTCAACTCATCATTTTTTTGTAGACAAGGCGATATTCAAGTATTCGCTTAGAAAGTCAAACTTCCCGCTAATTTGCTGAAAACAAACAGAGGATGATTTATGGGCTGTTTATTCAAGAGGGACATTTCCAACAACATACCCGGCCAGTTGAGCAGGCCTTAAATGCAGTATCTCTGCAGAAGTGTAAGACTCCCACAAAATGAAGTATCGAAATTGAAGTTGGATTTACCAAGAGAAAAATTCATAATGAATGGAACGTTAATTAAAAAAAAAAAAGCAGTTCTCCTAGGCATTCAACACACAATAGAAAAAATATGAACTTTCAATTGTTATTATTGGAAAATAGATTTATCTCAGTATTATCTGCGTTATTCGGACTATTGTACCCATCTTCATTGTTATTTGTACAACGTTTCGGTCGATATGCCCTCCGGCCTTCTTTAGGTATTTCTTGTCGGACTCGGGAACCTTCTCGGACTCGGGAACCTCCTTTTCGAACTCGGGAACTTTCTTGTCAATCCTGAGTAGAGGCAGTTAGAAAAATAAATAACACAGCTCCTACCCCAGCTATGGTTAGCGGAATGAGAACAAGATACCCGCGTGGACTGAATAAAGGGTTAGGTTCAAAGTTCCGTGATGGCTCCCGATTACGACAAGAAGGTTCCCGAGCCCGAGAAGTTTCCCGAGTCCGAGAAGGTTCCCGTGTCCGAGAAGTTTCCCGGGTCCGATAAGAAATACCTGAAGAAGGCCGGAGGGCATATCGGCCGAAACATTGTACAAATAACAATGAAGATGGGGACAATAGTCGGAATAACGCAGATAATACATAATAAATCTATTTTCCAATAATAACAATTGAACGTTCATATTTTTTCTATTGTGTGTTGAATGCCTAGGAGAACTGGGCTTTTATTTTAATTAACGTTCCATTCATTCTGAATTTCTCTCTTGGTAAATCCAGCTTCAATTTCGATATATATATATATATACATGATATCAATAAAACATTTGAAGATAGGTGTATATTTATATACTTATGACGTTTTCACTTCTCTCCCTATAGATGAAAAGTGCGCGACAAAGAAAGCTCACCCATTTAACTTATAGTTTGAAACAAAGATAATAATAACACACACACACAACACACACACACACACACACACACACACAACACACAAACAAACATATATACACACACACATATATTTATATATGTATATCCCTGCATAATACATTCACTTGCCCATCATCTATCTATCTATTCTATCTATCTATCTATCGTCACTGGTTTTAGCTCAGTCAGTAGAACACCTGCTTAGGAATCGGAAGGTTCCGTGTTCAGTGCTGGTCCACGCCAACTCAGCGCATGAGTAGCACAGTTTGGGTGTACGGTAAAGAGGGGAGCTGGTTGTAGTTGTGGCGTCTCACCAAAAATAATGACCCTTGTCTAGCTCCAGCAGTCCAACTGTTACTGACAATAGGCCCACAAATTCACTAATATATATATATATATATATATATATATATATATATATATATAATATATATTATATATATATATATATATATTAGTCACAGAACAATAGATATTAACTAGTGAGTCAGTGTGGCTTCATGGCTCGCAGCAGAGCTGGGCTGCTGTCACACTCGAGGAAACATAAAATGTCTTCTGGATAGCATGCACAACATGGGAGTAATCAAATCACTCACTGCTGACCCTCATCTATCGTTCTCGATAGGAGAGTCCACCATATATATATATATAATATATATATATATATATATATTAATATGTCCTGGGAATGACGTTAAACTCTATCTGATGGTGAGGTTCCAGTTTTGGAGGTTTGGAGAATGTGGAGCACCCCTCATCACCATTGCTCCCTGGTCCACTCTAACTATGGGTTATATAGAAAAACATGAGTTGATAAACAAAATTGTATTATCCATTAAGAATTGATTTATTTCAAAACTTTATCGGCATTAAATGATACTCTGAGGTTGATATGCCGTAAAAACCAAACCAAACCAAACCAATACCTTGACAAAGGGTGAAGTTTCACCCGAAATATCGGAATTAATCGAACCAGGGACAGAACAACAGCTGAATATTAAAATTCTGTTTTTTATTTGTTCTGTTTTTTTTTTTTTTTCTGTTTTTTTTTTTTTTTTTTTGCTCTGTTTTTTTCCATGCTTCAAAATACAAAAAAAACAAAAACAATAAAAAAAACAATAAAAAAAAACAAGGTTCACAAGAATACAGTTTATACATAACTTTCCGCCAACTCAGCGTATGAGTAGCATGGGGATCTGTGCGGTAAAGTAAGGAGCTGATGGTAGGTGTGGCGCTCCACCTCATACGCCAAAAACAATATCCTTGGTCTAGCGCTATTGAAAAGGGGATAGACTTCCTCGCTGACTGGCTGATACCGACTTTTGGCCGCCCTGATGACTTTACTACTACTTATGTACATAACATTATCAAACCATCCCTCTTAATCCTTCCTACACATCCGAATGCTCTTGTACAAACATCTAACATTCCCTTCCGTTTTTTTTTATGGGTATTAATTCATGTGTTTTGACATTTCTCGACCCGGAACAAGGACGACCAATAAACACGATAGTTTTATTCTTGTTCTTTTTAAATCTCACTTCCTGTTTGTTTTTTATGTGTTTATCTTCTCGTTAGTTACCATTTTTTCTGCTCCAAGTCAAACGTCGAATCACAATCACTTCGTCTGGACACAAAACGAACTGATGACAACAGCGAATTAAGGCATACTACTTTCGCTTTAAAATCCAATCTATACATGGATTGAAAATTCACAGGATAGACGTATTTCTATGGAATATTTGCCTACTTTAGACCGCTCACTGCGATTCTCTCGTAAGCCACACATATTTTGGCTGGACACAAAATTAACTGGTAATAACAACGAATTAAGGCATACTACTTTCGCTTTAAAATCCAATCTATACAAGGATTGAAAATTCACAGGAGAGACGTATTTCTATGGACTATTTGCCTACTTTAGGCCGCTCAATGCGATTCTCTCGTAAGCCACAAATATTTTGGCTGGACAAAGAATTAACTGGTGATAACAACGAATTAAGGCATACTACTTTCGCTTTAAAATCCAATCTATACACGGATTGAAAATTCACAGGATAGACGTATTTCCACTGACTATTTGCCTACTTTAGGCCGCTCAATGCGATTCTCTCGTAAGCCACTCATATTTCGTCTGGACACAAAATTAACTGGTGACAACAGCGAATTAAGGCATACTACTTTCACTTTAAAATCCAATCTATACACGGATTTAAAATTCACAGGATGGACGTATTTCTATGAACTATTTGCCTACTTTAGGCCGCTCACTGCGATTCTCTCGTAAGCCACAAATATTTTTGGCTGGACAAAAAATTAACTGATGACAACAGCGAATTAAGGCATACTACTTTCGCTTTAAAATCCAATCTATACACGGATTTAAAATTCACAGGATAGACGTATTTCTATGACTATTTGCCTACTTTAGGCCGCTCACTGCGATTCTCTCGTAAGCCACAAATATTTTTGCTGGACAAAAATTAACTGATGACAACAGCGAATTAAGCATACTACTTTCGCTTTAAAATCCAATCTATACACGGATTTAAAATTCACAGGATAAACGTATTTCTATGGACTATTTGCCTACTTTAGGCCGCTCACTGCGATTCTCTCGTAAGCCACAAATATTTCGTCTGGACACAAAATTAACTGATGACAACAGCGAATTAAGGCATACTACTTTCGCTTTAAAATCCAATCCATACACGGATTTAAAATTCCCAGGATAGACGTATTTCTATGGACTATTTGCCTACTTTAGGCCGCTCAATGCGATTCTCTCGTAAGCCACTCATATTTCGTCTGGACACAAAATTAACTGGTGACAACAGCGAATTAAGGCATACTACTTTCACTTTAAAATCTAATCTATACACGGATTTAAAATTCACAGGATGGACGTATTTCTATGAACTATTTGCCTACTTTAGGCCGCTCACTGCGATTCTCTCGTAAGCCACAAATATTTTTGCTGGACAAAAAATTAACTGATGACAACAGCGAATTAAGGCATACTACTTTCGCTTTAAAATCCAATCTATACACGGATTTAAAATTCACAGGATAGACGTATTTCTATTGACTATTTGCCTACTTTAGGCCGCTCACTGCGATTCTCTCGTAAGCACACATATTTTGGCTGGAAAAAAATGAACTGATGATAACAGCGAATTAAGGCATACTACTTTCGCTTTAAAATCCAATCTATACACGGATTTAAAATTCCCAGGATAGACGTATTTCTATGGAATATTTGCCTACTTTAGGCCGCTCACTGCGATTCTCTCGTAAGCCACAAATATTTTGGCTGGACAAAAAAATTAACTGATGACAACAGGGAATAAAACAACTACTTTCGCTTTAAAATCCAATCTATACACGGATTTAAAATTCACAGGATAGACGTATCTATGGACAATAGGCCGCTCACTGCGATTCTCTCGTAAGCCACAAATATTTCGTCTGGACACAAAATTAACTGATGACAACAGCGGATTAAGGCATACTACTTTCGCTTTAAAATCCAATCTATACACGGATTTAAAATTCACAGGATAAATGTATTTCTATTGACTATTTGCCTACTTTAGGCCGCTCATAGCGACTCTTTCATCACTGCGATTCTCTCGTTAACCGCAATTACTCCGGCTGCACACGAGGTGAACTGATGACAGTAGCTAATCAAGGAATAACAGTTTCGCTTTAAAATCCAAATTATTCACGGATTCAAAATTCAAAGGATGAAAGTATTTCAACTAACCCTTTACCTACTTGAAGACGCTAACGGCGGCCTTCCACTTGCAAATACTTTGGCTGGACACAAAATTAACTACTGACAGTAGCGAAGTAAGACCGAATATTTTTCGCTTTAACATCCAAACTATACACGGATTCAAAATTCACAGGATATTCTACAAACCCTTTACCAACTTAAACCGCTCACAGTGGCTCTTCCACCACAACAATCCTATCGTATGTCGCAAATACTTCAGCTGGACACAAAGTTAACGGATGACAGTAGCGATTTAAGACCTAATACTTTCGCTTTAAAACCCAAACTATGCATGGATTTAAAATTCACAGGATAGAAGTATTCCTATGAACTATTTGAATACTTTAAGCCGCTCATAGTGACTCTTTCATCATCACAATCCTCTCGTAAGCCGTAAATACTTCGGCTGGACAAAAAATTAACTGTTGATATAAGCAAATTAAGGCATACTACTTTCGATTTAAAACCTAATCTATACCCGGATTTAAAATTCACGGGATAGAAGTATTTCTATTACCTCTTTGCCTACTTTAAGCCCCTCGTAGCGGCTAATCTCTCACTGCAATCCTATCGTAAACCACAAATACTTCGGACGGACACAAAATGAACTGATGACAGTAGGGAATTAATGCATAGCAGTTTCGCTTTAAAACCCAAACTATACCCGGATTTAAAATTCAAAGGATAAAAGTACTGCATACTTTAAGCCGCTCACGGCGGTTCTTTCACCACCACAATTCTCTCGTAAACCGCAAATACTTCAGCTGGACAAAAAAGTTAACTGATGACATAAGCGATTTAAAATTCACAGGATTGAAGTAAGTCTATTGCCTCTTTGTCTACTTTAAACCTCTCACAGTGGCTCTTCAACGACTGCGTTCGTATCATAAGCCACTGGTAGCGACTCTTGAATGTGCTACTTGTTTACAATGAAAGGACTCGGATTATAATAATGATAGAACCTTTGAATAGAATCAGTTCTGAGGTGAATAGATAGTGAACTTTGAAATAATAATATTAAATAGTTCTTCATCTAACGTTTTAAAGTAGAAAAAAACACATGCATAACCAGGTATGGTAAAAGGCCACTCGTTAACGAGCAAGACACTCTCAAACAGATCACCCGACTAAGCAAAGTTTATCAAACAACAAAAGTTTTCAAGATTAACGATAGCCAAGTTTGGCAAAAGGCCACTCTAAAAGGAGCAATTCATTCGCAAAGAGATCATCTTCCTAAACAAATATATATATAATAGTAGTCGTTCCTCATTGGGGATTTAACTGATTCCCTCCGTGGAAAATATGTTTTTATTCCAAAGGAATTTGAATTTGAATAACTTTTCATCAAACATTCTAAAATAAAACAAAATAAAAAACAAAAAAAAAACACAAAAAAAAAAAAAAAACAAAAAACAAAAAACAAAAACAAAAGCAAAATAAAAAACAAAACGAGAGTAACCAGGTTTGGCAAAGGGCCACTCGTTAAAGAGCAAGACAGTCACAAAGAGACCACCACTCTAAGAAAACGGACTACAATAGGAGAACAGTTCTTCATTCAACTTTCTAAAATATTGGAAAGCAAGCATAACTAGGTATGGTAAAAGGTCACTCGTTAATGAGCAAATAATTCTCAAAGAGGTCACTGCTCAAATCAAACAGACTACAATAGGAGTCATTCCGCATTGGGGATTATACTGATACCTTTCACAGGAAATTATTTTTATACCAATTGAATACTTATTAATAGTTCTTCATCCAACATTCTAAACTATTAGAAAGCGAGTATAACTAGGTATGGTAAAAGGTCACTCATTAATGAGCAAGTCACTGTACAGTTTTTGTCTCACTATTTAAATGGTCTAAACCCCCTACTGGGCCCGGCGCATCATCTGAAAAATTAATTGAATACAAGGATCACTATCAATGGGTAGCGACACCAGTGCCCTAATCGAAGTGACACGGATCTATAAGGCGTAACACAGCGCCTTGGTATTCCCTGTTTCATTAGATCATTTCGATATTGGATTAAAGCCGTCGCTTCGGATTTCTCAGCGATTCTGTCCAATGAAAAAAGCCGGACAACAATGACATAAGGATTATCTCGAGGGATTTACTATGCATTAACCTTTCTAATGGGTTTATCTTGTGTTATGGGAAATTAAAACCAACCTTCTGAAACAATGAGGTAATGTACCACCGTCAACGTAAAATACCAATATCTATCTATCTATCTATCTATCTATCTATCTATCTTTGTCTCTGTCTCTCTGTGTGTCTCTGTCTCTGTTTCTCTGTGTGCATCTCTGTCTCTGTCTGTCTGTATATATATATATATATATATATATATATATATATATATATATATATATATATATAAATATGTGCTTAATTGATATTCTCCCAAAATTGTCGGCTAAAAAAAGCCATATCAAAACACATCGCCTGTGTATTTACTTTTCATATATATATATATATATATATATATGGCTCGCTCGCTTTAATCTATCTGTAACACACACACTCTCTCTCTCTCTCTCTTAATCTATTTATCTATCTATTTATCTATCTATTACAGTCTGTTCGTATCTATCTATCTATCTGTTTTTATCTATCTATCTATCTATCTATCTATCTGTCTGTCGGTGTCTCTGTGTCTCTCTCTCTGTCTCTGTCTCTGTTTCTCTCTCTCTCTCACACACGTCAATCCATAGCACCTATATGTTTGTCCCAACCCTGTTTTCCTTATGGCAACCCCCAACACTTTTTATCATATATGTGCTCGAAGGCGGTGTCTGAGGAATGATATTAAACTCTATCTGATGGTGAGGTTCCATTTCTTGAGTTCTAGTTATCTATTGCTCCCTTGTCCACTCTGACCCGGAGTGGTTGTACCTGTTAGGGTCTCATGTATGGGTTAAATAGAAAATGTGTTTATAAGAAAAAAATTGAGTATCCAATAAGAATAAATTTATTTAAAACTTTGTAAATTACCCATCGAGGTTGATATGCCGTAAAACTTAAACAAACAAACAGGTACACACCCATATATATATATATATATATATATATATATATATATATATATATGTGTGTGTGTGTGTGTGTGTGTGTGTGGTGTGTGTGTGTTTTAAAGATTCTAGTGAGAACACTGCATAAAACTTTTAGTTACGACTTCTTAACATATTTAGCTGTGGGTTCTATTTCAGTTTCAGGACACTCAATATCTTTTTCTTTTTTTTCAGAAAAGTGTTTTTTAACTGTTTGCCTACTTTAAATCACTCACAGCGGCTCTAACATGTCTGCGATGAAAGTACAAAAAACTGATGGCTAGTTTATAATAATTGAGCAGAAGGACTCAGATTACAATAATAATAGGACTTTATTTGAATAGAATGAGTTCTGGGGTGAATAGATTGTGAATTTTGAAATATCCCATCTTACAGGTAAAATAGCAAGAGATTTTGGTACAGCCGGGAAATTGTGAAGATTTAAATTTAACTAACAGATTCTCCATTCTAAAAATCTAATTGTTTACGTGTGTATTAATGTGTATTATTAACTTAGTACGAGGGTGAGCCAAAAAGTAATGCCATTTTGTTTAGGACAGGTATAATTACGAACACAGGAACACGTATCATACATCAAAATTAAGCTGGTCCTCTGTGGATCCCATCCTTACTTCTCCACATAGGTGAGTCAAAACGTAATGCCATTTTGTTTAGGACAGGTATAATTACAAACACAGGAACACGTATCATACATCAAAATGAAGCTGTTCCTCTGTAAATCACATCCCTACTCTCCACATAGGTGAGTCAAAACGTAATGCCATTTTGTTTAGGACAGGTATAATTACAAACACAGGAACACGTATCATACATCAAAATTAAGCTGGTCCTCTGTGGATCCCATCCCTACTTCTCCATATAGATGAGTAAAAAAAGTAATGCCGTTTTGTTTAGGACGGGTATAATTACCAACACAGGAACACGTATCATACACCAAAATGAAGCTGTTCCTCTGTAAATCACATCCCTACTTCTCCACATAGGTGAGTCAAAACGTAATGCCATTTTGTTTAGGACAGGTATAATTACAAACACAGGAACATGTACCATACAACAAAATGAAGCTGGTCTTCTGTAAATCACATCCCTACTTCTCCACATAATCTCAAATTCTCTCAATAGCAATTTTGCACCTTCGAATGAGCACATGTATCCCTGCCCCGTAAAATTCTGTTGAATGTTCTTTGAGCCACTTCTTCACTACATATTTCACATTCTCGTCACTGGAATAATGTTTTCCTCTCAAACCCTTTTCCATGTGACCGAAGAGATGATAGTCTGTAGGCGCTAAATCTGGTTAGTATGGAGGATGTGGTAAAGTTATCCACACGAATGGGGCGATTTTGTGTGTGGTCGATCATTGTCATGTAGAAAGAGGACATTGTTGATTTGCAAGTTGGGTCTTACTCATCGGATTCTTGGCTCTGAGCCTCGTTAAGGTCTTCCTTTTCTTTTCCATCATTTCTTTTTCTCTCCTTTCATTTTATTTCAGTTCTTTTCCACCATTTCTTTTTTTGCTTCTTTTCCCTTTATTTCATTTCCTTTCCTTTTCTACTTTATAACCTTTTTCTTTTTCTTCTTTTTCTTCTTTTGTATTCAATCTCTTTTTCATCTTTTTTTCTTTTTTTTTCTTTCCTTTCATTCTTTTTCTTTCCTTTTATATTCCTTCATCTAATCCTTTTTCAATTTCTTTCATTTTTATTTACCCTTGTTTGGAGTTTACAGTGCAACGTTTCTTAAAAAAGAACGTAACAAAATAAATTAAAGTGTATGTTCGTATCTGTCTACCTCTTTATGTTCCTATCTATCTATCTATCTATCTATCTATCTATCTCTGTATGTTCGTATCTGTCTACCTATCTACCTCTTTATATTCCAATCTATTTATATATCTACCTATCACTGTATGTTCATATCTGTCTACTTATCTATCTCTGCATGTTCGTATCTTTCTACCTATCTATCTCTGGATCTTTACGAGTTAATAGCGTCGATCCCAGGGGACTATCCCCCCAGGCAACACCTGCACCCTTGATTTAAAGGGGCAGGGCTGGGTTTATTTCCCAGCGCCTGAGGCGCCCCCTTGAGGAGGAATGCCGACGGGATCGACGCAATGTTTCACCCGCCACCCCATGAGTCTCGGCTTGTGGGTGGTCCCACATAAATAGGGCCTTGTGCCTGACCCGTACCCGTGGGGTACGTGGAATATATCATGTTTGTATCTGTCTATCTATCTATCTCTGTATGTTCGTATCTGTCTATCTATCTATCTCTGTATGTTCATATCTGTCTATCTATCTTTCTCTGTATGTTCATATCTGTCTACCTATCTATCTCGGTATGTTCGTGTCTGTCTACCTCTCTATCTCTGTATGTTCATATCTGTCTACATATCTACCTCTTTATGTTCATATCTATCTATCTATCAATCTATCTCTGTATGTTCGTATCTGTCTACATATCTACCTCTTTATGTTTCTATCTGTCTATCTATCTATCTATCTATCTATTACTGTATGTTCATATCTGTCTATCTATCTATCTCTGTATGTTCGTATCTGTCTATCTATCTATCTCTGTATGTTCATATCTGTCTATCTATCTCTGTATGTTCATATCTGTCTACCTATCTATCTCGGTATGTTCGTGTCTGTCTACCTCTCTATCTCTTTATGTTCATATCTATCTATCTATCAATCTATCTATTTCTGTATGTTCGTATCTGTCTACATATCTACCTCTTTATGTTTCTATCTATCTATCTATCTGTCTATCTATCTCTGTATGTCATGTAGACAGAGGACATTGTTGAATCTGCATGTTCGTATCTGTCTATCTACCCTTTATTTATTCCACGGGGGTATCCTGTTCTCATTCCGCTAACCATAGCTAGGGTAGGAGTTGTGCTAATTAATTATTTCCTCCTTTTTTTAGTTCCTCCTTTTCATTTCTAAACTGACCCGTACCTCACTTTCACCCTCTCTATGTATATTCAATTACCTCATCTATCTATCTCTGTATGTTCCTATCTATCTACCTATCTACCTATTTTTCCCTTTCTCAATCCCTTTTTATTCTTTCAACTTAATCATCTTATTTTCTCACCTCTCCAGTTTAACTCATTTTCCCGCTTTTTTCTCCTTTCATTCTTTTATTTCCTCTGTGTTTCTATTTCTTCTTTATCCCCACCCCTTTTATATTTCTACATATCTACCTCTTTATGTTTCTATCTATCTATCTATCTATCTATCTATCTATCTATCTATCTATCTATCTGTGTATGTTCCTATCTATCTACCTATCTACCTATTTTCCCTTTCTCAATCACTTTTTTTATTCTTTCAACTTAATCATCTTATTTTTTTACCTCTCTAATTTAACTCATTTTTCCGCTTTTCTTTTCTCCTTTCATTCTTTTATTTCCTCTGTGTTTCTATTTCTTCTTCATATCCCCATCCCTTTTATATTTCTTTATTTTCTGTTTTAATGTTCCTCCTTTTCATTTTTGTCATTCAAAGTTCTATCCTCTTCCAAATCTGTTTTGCCTCACAACCGAACAGATCTTATTTCTCTGAATGTTTGAGATGAGGCTTGAAGATTAGAAAGAAATAAGAAAAAAATGGAAAGAAAATAAGAAAGAAAGAAAGAAAGAAATAAGAGACAGAAAGAAAAAGAAGACAGAAAGAAAGAAATAAGAAAAAATGGAAAAAAATAAGAAAGGAAGAAGACAGAAAGAAAGAAATAAGAAAGGAAAGAAAAAAAAGGAAGAAAGAAAGAAATAAGAGACAGAAAGAAAAAAGAAAGACAGAAAGAAAGAAATAAGAAAAAAATGGAAAGAAAATAAGAAAGGAAGAAAGAAAGAAATAAGAGACAGAAAGAAAAAGAAAGACAGAAAGAAAGAAATAAGAAAAAGGAAAGAAATAAGAAAGGAAGAAAGAAAGAAATAAGAGACAGAAAGAAAAAAGAAAGACAGAAAGAAAGAAATAAGAAAAAAAAATGGAAAGAAAATAAGAAAGGAAGAAAGAAAGAAAAGAGACAGAAAGAAAAAAGAAACAAAAGAAAGAAATAAAGAAAAAAATGGAAAGAAAATAAGAAAGGAAGAAGAAAGAAATAAGAGACAGAAAGAAAAAGAAAGACAGAAAGAAAGAAATAAGAAAAAATGGAAAGAAAATAAGAAAGGAAGAAAGAAAGAAATAAGAACAGAAGAAAAAAAAGAAAGAAAGAAATAAGAAAAGAAAGAAAAAAGAAAAAAGAAAGAAAGAATTAGAGAAAGATAGAAAGAAAAAAAGAAAGGTAGAAAGAAAGAAACAAGAGAAAGAAATAAAGAAGAAAAAACAAGGAGAAAGAAAGATAGAAAAAAAGGACAAACTGACAGAAAGAAATCAATTATTATATGTGTATGTATATATTATATATACTAGCAAATATATGCGCCCTCCGGGTGCAAGTATTTACGTTTAAATGTGATAAAATATTAGATTAAATCAGAAAGGCTAATGAAACTAATTAAGAATTCAGATAAAAAGATTTGAAACGGAGGGGGTATAATCGGAAAATAGAACAACTGAAACTTACTCCTTCATCACTTCCGTTTTTCAATGCTAATTTTTCCTAATTTAACTATTTAGTTAAAATAGGAAGTAAAGAATAAAATTACAGTTAATTCTTCTTGTTAATGAATTTCATTTAAGATTCATTGAAGAGATTTTTTACTCATATTCATTAAGATAAAACCAAACAATTAGAAATCAATAATACCAAGCACATTTTTATTAAAATCAGTTTTTTTGAATATCAATATGCAAATTAGCTTTACGTTTACACTGAAAACTGGTATTTTGTTGTATATATAAATACAATTGCATGTTATTAGTATTTAGGTAAGGCCAATAGTATTAATAATGTCAAACAGTTTTATTATTAATTGAGGTTTAAATAGAAATAGAATAATGGAGAATGTGACGTAAATAACTAAGGGAATTGTGACTTGAGTAGTAATATAGTTTCGGTTACATACAGAAAAACACACAATCTCCATTATAATAAGATTGTTGTTATTCGGACTATTGTCCCCATCTTCATTGTTATTTGTACAACGTTTCGGCCGATATACCCTCCGGCCTTCTTCAGGTATTTCTTGTTGGATTCGGGGACCTTCTTTTCGAACTCGGGAACCTTCTTGTCATATTCGGGAGCCATCACGGAACTTTGAACCTAACCCTTTATTTATTCCACGGGGGTATCCTGTTCTCATTCCGCTAACCATAGCTGTGGTAGGAGTTGTGCTAATTAATTATTTTTCTAACTGCTTTCACTCAGGATTGAACTCGGGAACCAGCTGGTCCTCTGTGGATCCCATCCCTACTTCTCCATATAGATAGGTCAAAAAGTAATGCCGTTTTGTTTAAACAATGAAGATGGGGACAATAGTCCGAATAACACTAATCTTATTATAATGGAGATTGTGGGTTTGTCTGTCTGTAACCGAAACTATATTACTATACAAGTCACAATTCTTTTAGTTATTTACATCATATTCTCCATGATTTTATTTTTATTTAAACCTCAATTATTAATAAAATTGTTTTACATTACTTACACTGTTGACCATATCTACATACTAATAATATGCAATTGTATTTATATATACAACAAAATAGACGTTTACAGTATGAATGGGAAGGCTAATTTGCATATTGATCTTAAAAATGTGATTTTAATAAATATATGCTTAGTATTATTGATTTCTAATTCTTTGGTTTTATCTTATTGAATATGAGCAAAAATCTCTTCAATAAATCTTAAAAGAAATCCCTTAACAATAAGAAATAACTGTAATATTATTATTTACTTCCTATTTTAACTAAACAGTTTAATTAGGAAAATTTACCAATGAAAGACGGGAGTAACGGAAAATGATGGAAGAGTTAGTTTCAAAGTTGTTCTATTTTTCAATCATACCCCCTCTGTTCCAAATCTTTTTATCTACATTCTTATTCAGTTTCATTAGTCTTTCTAATTTAATATCATATTTTATTATAAAATTTAACTAAAATACTTGCACCCGGAGGGTGCATATATTTGCTAGTAATACTAACAGATCTTATATTAATTTCTTTGAAATAAATTTTCAACAACCTCTCCCAACAATGTCGATTGGCTTTGAATAACTTGAAACTACATTTAACAATTTTATATAAAACAACTTCACATTAAATAAAGAAAATGGCATTACTTTTTTTTACTCCCACTGTATATGTATATCTATATGTGTATTAGCTTTTCCGAAATTAGCTTATGTTGCTTTATCTTTTTTACTTATATCCCAGTGGAAATTGCCACTTCAGATTATTCTGAAATATACATTAAAAAGATACATATATATGTATGTATGTACGTATGTATGTAGATATGTATGAATGTATATTCCTATATATATATATATATATATATATTATATATATATATATATATATATATATATATATATATATACGCAACACGTGTTTCAGATATTCTGGTATCTTCTTCAGGCTTTGATCAATACATATATTGATATACATATATATATATACACATATACACACACACACACACACACACACACACACACACACACACATATATATATATATATATATATATATATATATATATATATACATAGGTTGTGCGTGTTTCTGTAATTTTTCTGTTATGGTTGTTTGAAAATTACAAAAATCACATTACAGAAACACGCACAACCTATGCATATGTATATATGTGTATATGTGTGTATATATATATATATGTATATCAATATATGTATTGATTAAAGCCTGAAGAAGATACCAGAATATCTGAAACACGTGTTGCGTATGTTTTAAATATAAAATCGACTGTTGAAATTCGGAAGTGCTTGTAAAATCACAGTTCACATGATACATATATATATATGCTTCACATGAATACATATAAACATAATATATATATATATATATATATATATATATATGTATTTTTGTATTCTGTCTATCTATTTCTATTATTATACTAAAGCTGAGATAATCACCTTTTATTTCCTAAAGGCAAAAGCCTTTAGGAAATAAAAGGTGATTATCTCAGCTTTAGTATAATGATAGAAATAGATAGACAGAATACATACATACATATATATATAATATATATATATATATATATATATATATATATATATATATATATTAGGTTAATGACACAAAATTCATACTGAAATATACCTTGCTTTTAGGTTTACCTAATCTTTGAAAAAATCTATTTTAATTGGTTCTAATTAATCGTAATTAGCAATTAAGTAAAGAACTGACCCGTCTCTCGCTTTCACCCTCTCTATGTATATTTAATTATCTCCTTTTTATGTAATTTTAGTCTGTTTGTATGTGAGTAAGAGTGAGAACATAGAATTATTGTGTTAGAGATATATAACTATGTAAAAAAATCAACATATTTAGATATTTTCTTTCAGCTTTTAAAACAAGACATTAATTAAACATGAATAATAAAAAAAAGTCCGAAGATTTAGATATTCTTTTACATTTTAATAAAAAAACGTCAGATCATTTTTAATTTGAAAAAATCTTATTTTATGGTACCACAAAATATCGTACAATATTTTCTATCAGGATAACTCCATGATTTTGATCGTACCGATCAAAATACATCACGTGATCAGTTTAAGCCATATTGAAGGAAGAAACGTAAATATTCTTGAACTTTATATTTTTAAATCTCACAAAAAAGAAATAACGAACATAGAGTTGTTACAAAGAAAAACAGTTAATTCAAAGATCAAATTATCCGATTAGGGAAAATTACCGTTATCTTAAAAAACAAGTAAAACAGTCCGTTTGATTTATTTATTTATTTATTTTTTTACAACGGTGTCAGTTTCTTTATTGATATTTTTTAGCAGAATTCTGTATTCATGGTTCTTTAACTAAAAAAAGAAAAACTCCTGTATAGAAACTTATAAAAATCTTCTGATATAATTATTCAGACTCTCATCTTTATAAAAAAAAAACAGTAAAAATCGTTTTTTCTCTTTTCATTTTTTCATATTTCATAAAATAAGATAAGGGGGGGGGTGATTTTTTCATTTGTAATTGATTGTCGAAAAAAAAAAAAGGAAAATAAAAGGAAAATACCGAAAAAAAATTTTCTAGTGGATAGAATGCACAATTTTTTCTTTTTAGTGGTTTGAAGGCGTTAAAAGTAAGCCATATTTTTATCGACAAGTAATGTAAATATTTACCCCACCCCTCATAACATATTTTAAAAAAGGGAGGGTTAAAATGTTTACATTTATTTGTCAAAAAAGACTGGAGGGGGTAGAATATCGCATTGACTTTTCAGGAAAAACGCCTTAGGCGATGTTTTTTTTTCAGCAGACACCGCATCAGGTGGGGACTTCATTCGTAGGTGGGGTTGTTTTATCGGCTATCACCGCCGAGCGTTTTTAAGGCCGGACGCAATTCTGCGAATAGCACCTTATATACTTTCGAAAATAATTACAGTATAAATAAAAGACAAAAGGCCGAGGGTGTGAATAGAAAAAAAAATCATGGGAGTTATCCTGATAGAAAATAAGTACCGAAAATCAGAAAATTAAATGTAAAATAAAAACTAAGAAAATAAGTTTTGGAGATCTTTTTTTTTACTCTTTTCGATAATTATTTAAGAATTATTTAGGATTTTAACAATTTCTTCTTGGAAATCAATAACAAAAAAAATAATAAATACACTCATTACAGAAGAATTAATAACTTTTAAGTGAAATGTCTTTGTCTTTTTTGTCTAAACACGCAGAAAAATAAGACCATCTAAAACATTTAGTTTTCTTCTATTCACACCATCAGTATTTTGTCTTTTTATTTATACTGTAATTAGTTTCCCTTTATATGACCCCACTGATATTTTGCGCCCCAAAATTAAGGGAGGAGTCAAAATTAATGGGCTTGAAAAAAATCAAAATTTAGAAATAAAATAAATGATGCATTATGAAATTCATTCATTGATAAATCAACACTGAAATTTTCATTAAAATCGAATAATTCTCTGATTTTTGATTTTTTTTTCAATCGGGTGTGGGTGGGGGTAAATTTATTTTGTAAAATACGGATTTGACGTCATTTTTGGCAGTATCTACCAAATCCCAATTATCTACCGAGAGCTGAATGGGTGACCCAACCGGTCACGTTTTGTCTAGTATATATATATATATATATATATATATATATATATATATATTATTTGTCCCCCTCTGGCTTACCCGCATTCGTTCTTATGAATTTCTCATACAATCCGACTTTTATTCGTCGCCGGTGTATACATTTGAAAATTCCGGTCGAAAAGGCCTTCGTGTATCCCCCTTTTATTTTATAATTTATTCCATAATAAAATATTACCTCCCTAATTACATATGATTCCTCCACTTTTAGTGTTATATATATATATATATATATATATATATATATATATATATATATATATACAACATTTTTATTTGTCTAGGGGAGTATTTATTTGCATGTGTTAGGAAGTCTAACCCCTTTGAAACGGATGTATGTGGGGGGGGGTCTTACCCATCTGAACAGGATACAGTAAGCGTATTGTAAGATGTATGTGCTTTTCAAAATTTTTTTATTTCTATTAGTTATACTGTGTACATTAAAATAAAAACTTTTCATAAAAATCACATGAATTTCTTTTATTTCATTTTTAGAGCTTTCTCCATTGCGGCCAGTGAAACCATGGAAGCATTTTCCAGTGTGCATATGGTGAGGTACGTCGGGATTATTCTTTTAGTACTCGGCACAACAGGCAACATTCTCTCACTGATAGTGCTCTCGCGGAAAAAGCTGCGCAAAACGAAGATCGCTGTCTACCTCATCATGCTGGGCATCTCAGATCTGACCGTGCTCTTCTTCGGCCTGCTGGAGGTTATCCTCAGGACCTACAGGATCTACGTGATTCACAAGAGCTTGATGATGTGCAGGGTGTGGCTCTTCTGCATGATGTTTTCGTCCGACTCATCCTCCTGGCTGACCGTCATCATCACGCTTGAAAGGACAATCGGCGTGTCGTTCCCCCTGAAGAGCCACAGCATGTACATGCCCGGATGCACCGCGATATCCATCCTAGTCCCCATGGTGATCCTGGCGTCGCTCAACGGGGTGGATGTTTATTTCTGGCACTATAGTAACCAACGCTGTTACCCGCTGCACCATTTCCAGACAATTTTACACGGAACTCTTTACAGCTATCTACCAGCTGCTATTATCTTAATTGTAACATTTTGATCGCCTACAAACTCTGTCGGCGTCCTTTGTTGGGTCGTGCTCGCCACCAGGGCAATGGAACCGTGGGTCTCGTCCTGTCGATCAATGTAGTGTTCCTTGTTACCACGATACCGTTTTCTATAGTTCTTTATTATAAAAATTACGATGTGGAGGAGATGGGCGCCGGCAGCAGTATGATGTATGCTAATCTTGTATCGTGCGTGAATAATACGGTCAATTTCGTTCTTTACGTCGCCACAGCGAAAACGTTTCGACAGGAATTGAAACGACTTTTCGAAACAAAGCCGTATGCCTTCGTCACGGTGACTAGCGAGAACGCCCTGACGGCCTATTGAGGAAACTATAAAATTGTATTATAGCGAGGTGGTGGTGAAACAAAAATGTCCGGTGGCTAGCGAAAAGTCTCTGATGGCCTATTGAGGAAAATATAAGTCGCAACAGAAGTGACTCACGTCGCGGAGCGAAGTAGACAAGGACTTGTTTCGTATGCAGGTCCATGATTTAGGTCAGGCGTTGCCATGATGGCCAAAAAATTAATGCACATTCTTCCCTATGCTCTCCTTTTTATGAGTCCAGGATTAATTTGGCACTGACACTCCCTGGAAAAGTGGTTGATACCACTACACTTATAGCATACAGTTCCTCCACGCTTGTGAATCGTCTGCAGCACTTGTGAATCAGCCGCGGTACTTCCCTCTGGTTGTGAGGCTGAGCATTTTTTTCGACAATATAAAACTGTGTATTATAGCAAGGTAGTCGTCCCTCCGATGAATCGGCTGGTCACGTCAAGCCCTAGTACCTATATGATTTTCCCAACCCTATTGCCCTTATGGCAAGCCCCAACCCCTTTTATCATATGGGTGCAGAAGGCGGTGGCTGCGGGTCTACATGTCCTTGGAATGACGTTAAACTCTATCTGATGGTGAGGTTCCAGTTCTGGAAGTTTGGGGAATGTGGAGCACCCCTTCATCACCATTGCTCCCTGGTCCCCTCGGACCCGGAGTGGTAGTACCTGTTAGGGTCCCATCTATGGGTTAAATAGAAAAATGTATTTATAAAAAAATTGTATTATCCATTAAGAATTGATTTATTTCAAAACTTTATCGGCATTAAATAACCCACTGAGGTTGATATGCCGTAAAACAAAACAAAACAAACAAAACAAACAAGGTAGTCGTTACAGAAAAATGTCCTGGTGGCTAGAGAGAATGCTGACACGGCCCGTTGAGGAAACTATAAACCTGTATTATAGCGAGGTGGTCGTGAATGAAAAATGTCCAATGGGTCTCTTTTTCAGCCGCGTCGGATTGTGTCAATAATAATAATAAACTTTCTCCTCAACTACATTTTGAATTAAGATTCTTAATTGTTTGTACGGCATGTCAACCCTTTTGAGGTTATTTAATGCCGAAGTTACTGTAACAATTATTCAAATAATTTTAAACGGATAAACACTTCATTCTTTGTTCCAAATCAATGTTTCAAGAGCTAAGGTATTAATGAAGTACACTATTATTTTAAACAGGTAAACACTTCATACTCTGTTCCACAATCAGTCAATATTTTGAGAGCCAATGTATTAATAAACTTCAAACTTATTTTAAACAGGTACACAATTCCTACTTGATTGCAATATCAATGTTGGTACAGTCATCGTATCAATAAAGTTCACGCTTAAAAATACGTTATTGCAATAACAATGTTTCAAGAGCTATGGTATTAATTAAGTTCGCAATCATTTTAAACAGGTAAACACTTCACACTCTGTTCTACTATCAATGGTTTAATAAAATTCCCAATCATTTGAAACAGGTAAACATTTCATATTCTATTCCACTATTAATGTTTTAAGAACCAATGTTTGTTTGAGTTTGAGTTTTGTTTAACGGCATATCAACCTCTGTGGGTCATTTAATGCCAAAAAGGTTATTTTGGATTTCTGACTTTAAAGTAGTGGTTCTATGGAGATAATTGGTTATGTTCTGTTATATTTTGTTGAAAAGGTTGCTTTTTTTAATAAAATTTAAAATGTTTTCAGGATTTGTATTCTTGAAGATGTCTTTCAGGTTTCTAGCTTGATAGCAATTTGCGCGAATATGTTTAAGTCTGTTACAATTTAGAAGGATATGCTTGGTTGTAAGTTGTACTTTGCATGTTGGGCACACTGGGGCACCCTCCCCTTTTAACAGGTACGAATGGGTAATGTGGGTGTGCCCAATACGCAATCTGGCGAGTATTACTTCTTCTCTTCTAATACCTCTGTGACCCCTCGGCCACTCTCCAATAACTTCTTGTATTTCATGGAGCTTGTTTTGAGTCAGATTGCCCCATGATTTCTGCCATTTGTCTAATATAAATTTGTTTATGGTTGGTTTCAGATCTGTATGGGATTTTAGATTTGCTCATATGTGTCTGAAGTGCCTTTCTTGTGGCTTTGTCTGCCTTTTCATTTCCTTGGATACCAATGTGACTTGGTATCCAGAAGAATATAATGTTATTATTTTCAGAGAGGGTGTTTAGTTTGTTTTGGAGCTTCGTAATCAGAGGAGATGATGTGTTTTTGTTATGTAGTGCTAATAGGACTGATTTAGAGTCCGTGCATATAATAAATTTGGAAGCTTTGTGATTTGCTATGATATTCATAGCTAGATCAATGGCTGTGGTTTCTGCACTGTAGATTGAGGCTTCATTTGGTAGGCGTTTTAAGGATTCTTGTTTTTGAGAAATAGCGGCACAGCCAACTTTTTTTCCTTGCTTGGATCCATCTGTATAGATGTGATAATGATCTGGGTACTTATTTTGTATTTTAATGAATTTCTCTTGGTAAGTGATAGTGTGTGTTTTTGTTTTAGGTAATTTAGTCAGTTCTAAGTTTATAGTTGGCTGCTTTATGGTCCATGGTGTCGTGTTGGAGAGTATGGTATGGTGTACTATATTGGTGTTGATTTTGATTTCATTGAGATCACTTATTCTTAAGTTAAAGGGTCTGATTTTTTTTTAGTTATTTTGGTACAAGTCTTTGTATTTTGTTTTGGTGGTGCAGTCATAAGCAGGATTTTGGGGACAGGAGATGAGTTTGATGTAGTATTGTAGTGCTAATTTTTGTCTTCTTAAATAGAGAGGGGGTTCATTTGCTTCAGTGTACAGACTTTCCTTTGGAGAAGTAGTAAAGGCTCCTAATGTGAGGCGGAGTCCTTGATGGTGTATGGTTTCCAGTCGCTGTAGGTAGGATTTTCTGGCTGCTCCATATATGAAGCAGCCATAATCAAGTTTTGATCTTATTAAGGTTCTATATATTTTGATGAGGGTCTTTCTATCAGCACCCCAGTCTGTGTGGGCTATGTATTAAGAACCAATGTATTAATTAAGTTCACAATCATTTTAAACAGGTAAAAATGTTTTAAGAACTAATGTATTAATAAAGTTCACAATTATAAACACGTAAGTATTTTATATTTTGTTCCACTGTCAATGTTTTAAGAACCAATTTATTAACAAAGTTCATAATTATTTTATACAGGTAAACACTTCATACTCTGTTCCACTATCAATTTGTTAAGAACTAATGTATTAATAAAGTTCCCAATAATTTTAAACAGGTAAACACTTGATAGCTGATTGTAATATCAATGTTGGTACAGTCACCGTATTAATAAAGTTCATACTTAAAAAAAAAGCCACATCATGCTTATTTGTCATACACCGAAATAACCGCTTCAACGTTGTAGCAAACCATTTGATCTATACAATAATAATTGTATTTACAAAGTAACGAGATGAAAGCTGCATTTACAAAGACAGAAATGATCCCATAAAGCGTGTCTTCTGCCTCATCATTTCATCTCTGCAATACTAGTTGCATTTACAAAGTATCAAAACTGTATTTACTAAGCCAGAAATAAACCCAAAAACGTGTCCTTGTACCTCACCAGTTAGTCTGTAAAATACTAGTGTGCCCAAAGTATCGAGACGGAAACTGTATTTAACTAGACAAAAATAAATCCCCCCGAATTATCAGAGTTGATCCTGTCTTGGGGTAGAAAGGAGTCGTATCAGAGTTGATCCTGTCTTGAAGTAGAAAGTAGTGTATCAGAGTTGATCCTGTCTTGAAGTAGAAAGTAGTCGTATCGTCTGTCTTGAAGTAGAAAGAGTTGTATCAAAGTTGATCCTGTCTTGAAGTAGAAAGGAGTTGTATCAGAGTTGATCTGTCTTGATCAGAGTTGATCCTGTCTTGATAAAAAGGAGTTGTATCAGAGTTGATCCTTGTCTTGAAGTTAAAATGAGTTGTATCAGAGTTGATCCTGTCTTGAAGTAGAAAGAAGTTGTATCAGAGTTGATCCTGTCTTGAAGTTGAAAGGAGTTGTATCAGAATTGATCCAGTCTTGAAGTAGAATGTTGTATAATCCTTGTTAATAGATCTATCCTTCCTTTACGCAGTCCGTTCAGCGAGTGATTTTAGGACAATCTATCAACGCCTTTAAATAGTAAATTAAATACATTTTTGGGCGTTTTTGATTGGCAGATTCAGTCACCGCTGTTTTGAAAGAGTCAATAAATATAAGTTGTGGTCTTTAGCACATCTTATACATTAAAATACATTGTGTCTCACATTTCATCTTTACAATACTAGTTGTATTCACAAAGTATCGTAATTATATTTATCTAGCCAGAAATAAACCTAAAAACATGTTCTTGTACTCACGATTTAATTGATACAATACTAGTTGTATTCACAAAGTATCGTAACTGTATTTATCTAGCCAGAAATAAACCCCTAAAAACATGTTCTTGTACCTCACGATTTAATTGATACAATACTAGTTGTATTCACAAAGTATCGTAACTGTATTTATCTAGCCAGAAATAAAACCCCTAAAAGCATGTTCTTGTAACGATTTAATTGATACAATACTAGTTGTATTCACAAAGTATCGTAACTGTATTTATCTAGCCAGAAATAACTCCCTAAAACATGTTCTTGTACCTCACGATTTAATTGATACAATACTAGTTGTATTCACAAAGTATCGTATGTATTTATCTAGCCAGAAATAAACCACCTAAAAACATGTTCTTGTACCTCACGATTTAATTGATACAATACTAGTTGTATTCACAAAGTATCGTAACTGTATTTATCTAGCCAGAAATAAAACCCCTAAAAACATGTTCTTGTACCTCACGATTTAATTGATACAATACTAGTTGTGTCTCACAAAGACACAAGATGGAAGCTGTATTTAAAAGACAAGAGAATAAGCAATGCATGAAAAGGTCATTTTCTTCAAAATAGTCCCATTAGGATTAAGAGATTCCTCAAAAGGAGCGTCATGATACGGTAAGATTAGATTAAAAGATTAAAGATAATATGTTTTTATAATCCTCTCAACAAAAGAAAATGAAATATAAAAAGTACAAGCATCTATCTATATATGTATCTATACAAATCTATTTCTATCTATCCATCTATCTATTTATCTGTGTGTCTGTCGTGTTGAGGTATATTTAATGTTCATATCTATCTATCTATCTACTATCTATCTATCTATCACAGTGTGTATCTATCTATTTATCTGTCTATCTTTTTAATGTATATTTAAATATCTCAGCCTGTTCGTCTCTCTCTCTCTGTATATATATATATATATATATATTATATAT
>CM042167.1:65407722-65410222 GCA_023376005.1 Doryteuthis pealeii | reverse complement strand
CTCTATATATATATATATATATATATATATATATATATATATATAAATCTCAGTCTATTACCATCTATCTATCTGATTCTATTCACATCTATCTATCTGTCTAACGATTTATCTATCTATCTATCTCCAAATGATAATTATTTAACAAGCCATGATCGAATCTTCACCCCCCACCTTCACCCCACCCTACCCCAAATGGAAACATGCCGGAATCAAGATGGCGGTATAAATCATGCCATGATTGTTAGGAAATCATCAAAGCAACTTTAATGTCAGTTGAGAACAATTATTAACAAATAAAAGAGTCCGCTTAATAGAAAGGAAAATTTCAAATAGCATTAATAGCGACATATTGGCGGTTAATATTGAATAAATTCTGACAGTAATTGATAATGTATTTTCTTGTAAAGACGCTTTGGTGTCACGGTTAATTTTCAATCAAGCACGAACACGGAAACTGTAACATTAAATTTTTAATATATCACCCTCCCCCCAATCTCTCTGTCTCTCGTTTTCGACCTATCTATCTATCTATCTATCTATCTATCTATCTATCTATCTAGTATAATTGCCAACACAGTAACATGTATCACATCTCTACTTCTCCACATAGATGAGTAAAAAAGTAATGCCTTTTTGTTTAGGACAGGTATAATTACCCACACATGAACATGTATCATAAATCAGAATGAAGCTGCTCCTCTGTGGATCACATCCCTACTCCACACATAGATGAGTAAAAAAGTAATGCCATTTTGTTTAGGACAGGTATATATTAAACCAACAGGAAAATGTATCATACATCAAAATGAAGCTGGTCCTCTTAGGATCACATCCCTACTTCTCCACATAAATGAGTCAAAAAGTAATGCCATTTTGTCTTGGTCAGGTATAATTACCAACACAGAAACATGTATCATACATCAGAATAAAGCTGTTCCTCTGTGGATCACATCCCTACATCTCTACATTGGTAGACAAAAAGTAATGCCATTTTGTTTAGGACAGGTATAATTACCAACACAGGAAAATGTATCATACATCAAAATGAAGCTGGTCCTCTTAGGATCACATCCCTACTTCTCCACATAGATGAGTCAAAAATAATGCCATTTTGTTTAGGACAGGTATAATTACCAACACAGAAACATGGATGATGCATCAGAATAAAGCTGTTCCTCTGTGGATCATATCCCTATATCTCTACATAGGTGAGACAAAAAGTAATGCCGTTTTGTTTATGACAGGTATAATTACCAAACAAGAAACATGTATGATGCATCAGAATAAAGTTGTTCCTCTGTGGATCACACCCCTACATCTCTACATAGGTGAGACAAAAAGTAATGCCGTTTTGTTTAGGACAGGTATAATTACCAACACAGAAACATGTATGATGCATCAAAATAAAGCTGTTCCTCTGTGGATCACATCTTTACATCTCTACATTGGTAGACAAAAAGTAATGCCATTTTGTTTAGGACAGGTATAATTGCCAACACAGGAACATGTATCATGTGGATCACATCCCTACTTCTCCGCATAGTCACCGTTTCTCGCAATAGCAAGTGAGCATGTATCCTTGTCCCATAAAATTCTGTTGACTGTTCTTTGAGCCACTTCTTCATTACAGATTTCACTTCCTCATCACTTGTATAATGTCTGCCTCTCAAACCCTCTTACATGGGGCGAAAAAGATGACTATTATAATTGCTATAATTTGTTGATTTACATAGCGGGGATTCCAGGTTTTACCTTTTTTAAATTGGGTTTTCATTTGTAAGATACCATGATTTAGTTTCTTTTGAATACATATTTTCTTTTTCCTCATAGCTCCGTAGACTAATTTTAAATTCAGTGAATCTCAAACTTTTGTCTTTTTGAGTTATCACCGTCGTAAAAGGTTTAAAATTCGAAGGCAATCCTTTCAATACCATGGCAATTAATAAGCCATCACTTATAACTTCACTTGCCGCGTGGTCTAATGGTTAGAGTCGTAGGAAATGGACTCGTCAACGCGAGTTCAATCCCTGAACGAAGCTGTTGGAATTTCACATGGCGCTAATATCATTGGGAAAGGTATGAATCCAATTCTCCCTCCAGCTATGGGTAAATAGCAGGGCAGACTGGACTCTTTAACCATGGCCAGGTAACCAGTCTAGGAGAAGGAAAACTCTGAATTCAAACCTGTTAAACTCCGCTTAAGAAATTGACCTTGTGTCGCATCCTGCTCGTGCGGAGGGGTTGGTAAATCTATATAACTTCACTTGCCTCTTTTAGTGAATTTGCAATGTTTTCAGTTCTTATTATGTAATCTGTAATGGATTCATAGTCACTTGTATTGAAAGAACGTAATTGACAATGGAGCCCGATGATTCTAAGTTTGCCTTTCGACAAATATCCTGACAAAAATCCCTATTTTTATAATTATAGGACTTATGGCTCTTTTTATTGCAAATATAACATAATATTTGTTTTCCTTAGCGACAAAGCATTAGTC
>CM042167.1:65400222-65402722 GCA_023376005.1 Doryteuthis pealeii | reverse complement strand
TATATATATATATATATATATATATATATATATATATATATATATGTGTGTGTGTGTGTGTGTGGTGTGGTAAGGATAAAGGAAAAATGGACAAAAATAATAACTCAAACAAGTAGATGTAGGAGAGATATATTTTGTTCCGCGTTAAGCGGGAACTTCATCAGTCAGTTTATTAAAGCATAGTACATACATTTGTATTTATAGAAAAGAATGATGAAGTTCCGGCTTAACGCGGAACGAAATATATCCCTCATACATCTACTTGTTTGAGTAATTATTTTTTTCCATTTTTCCTTTATCCTTACCACATTCTGTCGGATTTACTTCAACCCTCTATCTTCATATATATATATATATATATATATATATATATATATATATATATATATAGAGAGTACGCAAACAGTTTGTTTGATATGGCGATAGCCGACAATTTTTTGGAGAATATGTGCTTAACTGAAGTCATACCTAATTTTAAAATTAATTAGTTGATAATTAATGAATTAGGCGAATATATCTGTTCAAATGTAATTTCTCGATTTGTTTACGCCTTACATTTGAACATATATATTCGCCTAATTCATTAATTATCAACTAATTAATTTTCAATATATATATATATAAGATGAATAGAAGGAAAAAAAGACAAACGAGTGAGAGAAAGTTAAATCAAGATTATTATACTTTTTGCATATTGAACGATTTGCAACAGCTCTTAAGTAAACATATCAAACGTTGTAATAATTAAATTATCATACTGTGGTATACCCAGTGGTTCTGCTAGTATATTATATCATAGAAACAAAAAATAATGAAAGTTAAAACAATATCTAGGGGTGACAAGACTTTTGGAACACCCTGTACATTGCTTCAGGTGACAACATTATACAATACAGCAGGGAAATGTGGTTTTCAGCTTTTAAGGAATGGGTGGAGGGAAATAGATGGAGATAGAGAAAGTAAGGAGTGTCAGCAGGGAAATGTGGTTTTGGTCCTTTCTCTTTTGTTTCCTTGTATTTTGGAGACCTTACCTCTGGAGTTACCCCCGTGTATTATATTATTAAAACAAAACACAATGAAAATTAAAACAATATTTAGGGGATGACAAGACTTTTGGAACACCATTGATTTGGGTGATAACACTATACAATACTAGGCAATACTGGGTTGATAATTAAGAATTATAGAAAATGAGTTTGCAAAGCGAAATAGATTTTTAAAAAAATGGAAAAAAATTAAAATCATTTTCTAAGATTTCTAAGAAAGGAAAGGTTAATCTAATTTAAGCTACGAGTTGCTGCTTATGAAATTGAACATATAAATACATTTCAAATTCTCCCATCTCTCTCTCTCTCTACTCTCTCAGTGAAATTAACATATATAACGAGGAGGTAATCATAGAGAAGGGGAAAATGACAGGCAGAATGTAAAGTAAGAGTTGGGTCAGTTTTTGACTTAATTGCAAATTATAACTAATTAGAACCAATTAAAATGGACTTTTTTTTCAAACATAACTCAGGGGTTCAGAATTGTAGCCTAGTAAATAGTAGTTACCCTTTGTAGGTGGGTATTTCAGCCTGTTACTTTTTAGTCTTTGTCTTCCTCTTTTGTTCCTCGTATTTTGGAGACCTTACCTTAGGAATTACCCTTGTATTATTATATTATTTAAAAAAAATGAAATTAAAACAATATCAAGGGGTGACAAGACTTTCCAACTAACCTGTATATCATATTATTAAAACAAAACAATGAAAGTTAAAATAGTATCTAAGGTTGACAATACTTTCAAACCGGTACATTGATTTGGGTGGCAACTCTATACAATATAGCAGGAAAATGTGGTTTTGGTTCTTCCTCTTTTGTTTCCTCTTATTTTTGAGACAAAAAAATAATGAAAGTTAAAACAATATCTAGGGGTGACAAGACTTTCGGAACATGCTGTACATTGATTCGGGTGACAACAGCGAAATGGGGTTTTCAGCTTGACATGCCCGGAAGTCAGAAAGCGTTAAGTTTTAGGCAAGCCAAAGTGACTGCGAAGTTATCTTTGCGCCTTTGTTAAAATTAAGCGAATTATGTTGATTTGAGAGAAAAAGACAAAAAAGAAAGAAAAATAAAATGATAAAATAAAATAAAATAAAATAAAATAAAAACATTCTATCATGCACACTGACTTGATTGACGTAAAGTTTTTTTTATAGTCACCATCAAGAGCGCCATCTAGTGGCGGCGGGGATTGGGGGAAAAGCTTGTCAAATTTAATACGAAGGCAGGGACAAGCATTAATTAATTGATAGGATTGTCATTCTTAATGAGAGTTTGTAATGAGACGAGAATGAAGTCGTGAGAAGTGAGGCGAGATCTGATGATTTCAGATCTTCATTTAAAAAAAAAAATTCTTTGTTTCTTTGTTGACGCGAGAGAAATGAAAAATCACTTAGACATTTTTTGTACAAAGGCAGAATAGCGCGCAAGAGATAATATCATTAGAATCGCATTT
>CM042167.1:65387722-65392722 GCA_023376005.1 Doryteuthis pealeii | reverse complement strand
ATATACACTTGTTGCTCCAAGCAAACTATAAAACTCTTTATAAAGATATAAATATATTTATTAAATTCATATGTATATATATTTATTCATCAGCTAATTTCTTCTTCTTTTTTGTCCCTGTTCAAGTAACGCTAACAACAAGAACGTTAATATATATATATAGTATATAATATATATATATATATATATATAATATATATATATATTATAAAAAATTGTAAGATAAAAAGAATACATTTTTTTCAGAAAACATAATACATTTTGCGGACCTTCTTTTTTATAAAATATTGAATTTTTCTCCCGTTGGAACCATTATATTAATATATATATATATATATATATATATATATATATATATATATATATATATTATATATATAAAAGGGTTTTGTAATTTGCTTGAAGCATTGTATTTATATTGGTTTCCTAGTTGGTTTTGAAGGCTATCACAATGCAAGTGTAAAGAAAAAAGAAGGTAACTGTGGTGTTGTTTATTAACCTGTGATTTATTCTCAATTCTTAATATTTCGGGATAGAAATCCCTTCAACAGAAGATTACTAGAACCGAAGTTATTGCTAGTGGCTGTTCATTTGTTCTGTCGCATGTGACATGAGACAGAACAAATGAACAGCCACTAGCAACAACTTTAGAATTGAGAATTGAAAATAAATCACAGGTTAACAAACAACACCACAGTTACCTTCTTTTTTTCTTTACACTTGCATTGTGATAGCCTTCAAAACCAACCAACAAACCAATATATATATATATATATATATATATATATATATATATATATGGTCGGTTTAGCTCAGTCGGAAGAGCGTTCGGCTAGGAATCACAATGTTCCTTCTTCGAACCAGCCCTCGCCAACTCGCCGCGTATGAGTAGCACAGGGATATGTGCAGTAAAGTGAGGAGCTGATGGTAGGTGTGGCACTCCATCTCGGGCGCTAAAATAATCTCCTTTATCAAGCGCTAGTGAAAAGTGGATAGACTCCCTCGCTGACTTTATATATATATATATATATATATATATATATATATATATATATATAGGTTGTCCACAAAGTCCTGCAACAGTTTTAAAATTGTAAACTTAATAACTCACGTTGTACAAATGATAGAATTATTTGATTATTGCATTTCAACGAAATCGCCATCTCTGTTGTTACATTTTAAATATGTTACATAACTTTATGGACACCCTGTATATATACATATATACATTAACTAACGTCGACAGTACCAACTTTAAGCAATATATATATATATATATATATATATATATATATTTTTTTTTTTTTTTTCAAAAAATGTTTTTTTTAAATTGGGCGTTATTATGAAGCATTAAAAATGTATAAATGAATGAACTCGATATTATGGAGTATTGGATTCACTTATTTTTTAATTTTTTAAATTATTTTTTATCATAAATTTTCAGGTTCGTTAGATACCCTTTGTCAAATGTTATTACTGTTTAACGGTTTCTTTGTCACTGTTGTTATCGACAGTGGCAGCGTCTGTGAAATATTTGTAATAACGGAGAATTCCGATGTCTGCGTTTAATCCCTTTACGTGCGTGAAAACGTACCTGAAAATTTATGATAAAAAATAATTAAAAAAATTAAAAAATAAGGAAATCCAATACTCCATAATATCGAGTTCATTCATTTATACATTTTTAATGCTTCATAATAACGCCCAATTTAAAAAAAACATTTTTTGAAAAAATATATATATACGGAGACCACCTAAAGTACAACATATATATATATATATATATATATATTATATATATATATATAAAGGCTTCGGTTTTAATAAAGAATACACGTCCTATAAAACAAAACAAGAAGAAAGAAATTAGCCCATCAGAGGAAATTAACTTCATCGTAAGTGCTAATAAAAAAGCAATATTAAAAAAACATAATTTATCAAAATGATATTATATAACAGTTTTCACCCCTCTGCAGAGGTGCAGTCGGGGTATTGTAAAGCCCCAGCAGACAGGGTTGTTGAGGACTGAGAGCCGTCACAATAAATAATTTGTTTCGTGACATAAACAAATAATCGTGGGCCAGGAGATAATAGCAACAAAGGGGTAAGTTCACACTACTGTAACGCCTAGAATTGAATTTCCCTAATAAATCCGTAAGAGCTGAAAACGTTATTTTTTTAGCGTCACTATTAAAGGCAATACCAGTTGAATACTTTTTTAGTAAGACAATTATAAATAAACCTGTGGATATACCACAGCCTAATAATTTAATTATTACAACGTTTGATATGTTTACTTAGGAGCTATTGCTAAATACTTCAATATGTAAAAGTAAAGTCGTCGGGGCGGCCTAAAGTCCGTATCAGCCAATCAGCGAGGGAGTCCGTCCCCTTTTCAATAGTGCTAGACCAAGGAGATTGTTTTTTAGCATCTGAGGTCGAGCACCACACCTACCATCAGCTCCTTACTTTACCGCACAGATCCATATGCTACTCATACGCTGAGTTTACGAGGACCGGTATCGAACTAGGAACCTCGTGGTTTCTAGCCGAACGCTCTGCTGACTGAGCTAACCCGGCCCCTCTCTCACTCTCTCTCTCTTCTCTCTCTCTCTCCTCTCTCTCTCTCTCTCTCACACACACACACACACACACTTTTTCTTTAAAAAGTGAACTCACAAAATTAACTTCCCCATAAAATGCTAATAAAAAGCAATATTGAAATAAAATAAAAAATGTATCAAAATGTTGTTTCCGCTCGCAGACAAAAATTTTAATTTCCTTTTTTTTTTTTCATTTTTAAATCTTCTCGAATTTTATGACTACTTCCTTCATCCTTTCTTTCTTTTTTTCTTCCTTCCTTCATTCTTTCTTTCTTTTTTTCTTCCGTCCTTCATTCTTTCTTTCTTTTTTTCTTCCTTCCTTCATTCTTTCTTTCTTTTTTCTTCCCTTCCTTTTCTTTCTTTCTTTTTTCTTCCTTCCTTTATTCTTTCTTTCTTTTTCTTCCTTCCTTTATTCTTTCTTTCTTTTTTCTTCCTTCTTTCCTTCTTTTCTTTTTTCTTTCCTTCCTTCTTTTTCTTTTTCTTTCTTTCTTTTTTCTTTCTTTCCTTTTCTTTTTTTCTTTTTTTCTTCTTTCCTTCATTCTTTCTTTCTTTTTCTTCCTTACTTCTTTCTTCATTCTTTTTTCTTCCTTTCCTTCTTTCTTTCTTTCTTCCTTCCTTCATTCTTCCTTACTTTTTTCTTCCTTCCTTCCTTCATCCTTTCTTTCTTTCTTTCTTTCTTTCTTCCTTCTTTCTTTCTTTTTTTCTTCCTTCCTTTATTCTTTATTTCTTTTTTCTTCTTTCATTCATTCTTTCTTTCTTTTTTCTTTCTTCCTTTATTCTTTATTTCTTTTTTTCTTCTTTCCTTCATTCTTTCTTTTTTTTTCTTCCTTCCTTTATTCTTTATTTCTTTTTTCTTCCTTCTTTTATTCTTTCTTTCTTTTTTTTCCTTCCTTCATTCTTTCTTTCTTTTTTCTTCCTTCCTTCATTCTTTCTTTCTTTTTTCTTCCTTCTTTCCTTCTTTCTTTTTCTTCCTTTCTTCATTCTTTCTTTCGTTTTTCTTCCTTCTTTCCTTCTTTCTTTTTCTTCCTTCTTTCTTTCTTTCTTTTTTTCTTCTTTCCTTTATTCTTTCTTTCTTTTTCTTCCTTCCTTCATTCTTTTTTTTCTTCCTTCCTTCCTTCTTTCTTTCTTTTTTTCTTCCTTCCTTTCTTTGTTCTTTGTTTATTTTGTTTGTTTTCACCATCCCTGTGGGTTGGGGATTTAGAATACACCGACTGCACCAGTATCGAACCAGGAACCTTATAGTTCCTATGCGAACGCTCTACACACTGAGAACGCTCTACACACTGAGTTAGACACTATATATAGGAAACAATCATCATCCTTATGTCGCGCTAGTAGCACAGATCTCCATGACAATCTCTCGCCAACCGTCCCTATCATTCATTGCCCCTGGGAAGTCCTCTGAGCAGAGTCATGTATCTACTCAGAATTGGTCTATGTACGTCTTTGCTGAACGGCCAACTCTAGCGTGTTCAACACGGCGGAAACAATAGCTGTACGGCCACCTGCCGCATATCCCACAAAACATTCACGTGAAGCGAACACGACACGCTGGACACTGCTTAATTTAGTTTGGTTTTGTTTTGTTTTACGGCATATCAATCTCAGTGGGTCATTTAATGCCGACAAAGTTTTGAAATAAATCAATTCTTAATGGATAATACAATTTTTTTATAAATACATTTTTCCATTTAACCCATAGATGGGACCCTAACAAGTACTACCACTCTGGGTCAGAGTGGACCAGGGAGCAATGGTTATGAAGGGGTGCTCCACATTTCCCAAATCCCCAAAACTGGAACCTCGCCATCAGATAGAGTTTAACATCATTCCCAGAACATGTAGACCCTCAGTCACCGCCTTCTAGCACCCGTATAATAAAAAGGGGTTTGAGCTTGCCATAAGGGCAATAAGGTTGGGAAAATCATATAGGTGCTAGGGCTTGACGTGACCAGCCGATTGATCAGAGGAAGACCGCCCGTCTAGACCAAGATAGGGTCAAAGTGGAGTATTACAGGACACTGCTTGAGTAAGTAAAAAGTAAAGTCGACGGGGCGGCTTAAAGTCGGTATCAGCCAGTCAGCGAGGGAGTCTATCCCCTTTTCAATAGCACTAGACCAAGGAGACTGTTTTAGCATCTGAGGTGGAGCGCCACACCTACTACCAACTCCTTACTTTACCGCACAGATCCCTGTGCTACTCATACGCTGAGTTGGCGAGGACCGGTATCGAACTAGGAACTTTGTGGTCTCTAGCCGAACGCTCTACCGATTTGAGCTAACCCGGCCAAGCACGAACTCATTGGAAACAATAAAACCAATATATTATTTGAATTAAAGCGTTTTAGCCTTATTGCCCCATATGAAATCTCGCTATGATGTACCATTTTTTTGTGAG
>CM042167.1:65382722-65385222 GCA_023376005.1 Doryteuthis pealeii | reverse complement strand
TGAAAGGGCGCATTACTAGAGAGTCAACCTGAGGAGTGTGGAGTACCCATTAATTTGTATTACTCCCAGATCCACCCTTACCTGGAGTGGTAGTACATGTTAGGATCCCATATAAGGGTTAAATTGAATGGAAGCGCGTGGTGTAATGGTTAAAGTCATGGGAAATGGACTCGTCGCCCCGAGTTCACATCTTGGACGTGGTAATTGCATTTCCCTTAGTGCTAATACCCTTGGGAATGGTATGAATCCTACTCTCCCTCCAGCTATGGGTAAATAGCAGGGCAGACTGGGTTCTTTAACCATGGCTAGGTAACCAGTCTAGGAGAAGGAAAACTCTGAATTCAAACCTGTTGAACTCCGCTTAAGGAATTGACCTTGTGTCGTATCCTGCTCATGCGGAGGAGTTGGTAAATATATATATATAAGGGTTAAATTGCAATAAAATGAGTTAGAAATTTTTTTTATACCCAGCAAGAATAAATGAAACAAATTCTCTGTATAAAATAACCCAATGGTTGATAACATAAAATGAAAAACTATTTCTTATTGTTTTCAAATTCCTGAGGCGAACTTTCTCAATAGAAATAGAACACATATTGGATTTGTTTTTTTTTTACAAGGTCAGTTTTTGGGAGGTACTTTAGGGTTATCTAATTATATTGAAAGGATGCATTACTAGAGAGTCACTCTGATGAGTGTGAAGTACACATTCATTTCCATGACTCCCAGATCCACCCGTAACTCAAGTGGTAGTACTTGTTAAGGTCCCATATATATATTTACCAACCCCTCCACACCAGCAGGATGCGACACAAGGTCAATTTCTTAAGCGGGGTTCAGCAGGTTTGAATTCAAAATTTTCCTTCTCCTAGACCGGTTGCCTAAACAAGGTTAAAGAGCCCAGTATGCCCTACTATTTACCCATAGCTGGAGGGAGAGTAGGATTCATTCCTTTCCCAAGGTTACTAAGGTCCCATATAAGGGTTAAATATTCAATTCTTTCTTTCATTCTGTCATTTATTTTTTAATTTTTTTATTTCTTTCATTCTTTCTTTCGTTATTTTCAATGTTTTCTTTCTTTCTCTGTCTCTCTTTCTTTCATTCAATGTTTCTTCTTTCTTTTTTCCTTCTTCTTTCTTTCTTTCATTCATTCTTTCTTTCATTATTTTTTTCTTTCTTTCCCAGATTGTTCATATTTGCACACACAATGTATTTTTCCTCCGATTCTTTCATTCATTCTTTCTTTCTTTCATTCTTTCTTTCCTTCTCAGCTAATAAAAGTACTGACAATAACAAACTAAAAGTAAAAATAAAACAAAATAAGAAGCAAAACTTTGATCTGTCATCTAATTAATCACTGGCGTTTTAGCTAATGACTTTTTCTGACTTTAATCATTAAAGAGTTCCTGTTCAACGTCTTTTCTCCTGATTCCAAAACCTCAAATCTATATATCAGTAATCGTGTTCCTTAATTATACGACCGTTATCATCTCGCAACACCCTCTAGTTAAAAATGGGACCGTCCAAATCGTCCAAGATGAGTTTCGTCAACAGAGTTAAAAAATTGAACATTACATTTTTATTATGAAGAAAGAAAGGGAAGAAAAAGGAATTGATACACAGAAAAAGTCAAGTAGAGGGAAGACAGAGATAGGGACAGAGCGCGGGGTTACATACACATTTTGCTGTTTCACGGCTCATATGACTAGAAAAGGCAGGTTGTTTTAGGCTGGGATCGTAATCCGACCGATTTGTCATCAGTCAGACATCTTACCACCGCTATCTACACAAACACTTTTTAGAAATGGAATTTTACTATTATAAATAGAAAAAAATAAGAGTGCTCAATCCGTTTTAAGGAGGGTTATGCAATTTTTGCGTAGTTAGCGGCCACCAGAAAATTCCATTTCCAGAGAACTCAATCCACTAGGCGTGGAGAGCACACACACACACACACACACACACACACACATATATATATATATATATATATATATATATATATATATGGAGAAAATATAGAAACAAACACAGGATGTTATGATGGGTGGAAATTTATAAATTTCCATCCATCATAACATCCCGTGTTTGTTTCAAAATTTTCTCCACATACTGTCGGAATAATTTCCTCAACTTACTTTCATATATATATATATATATATATATATATATATATATATATATATATTATATTTATATTTCTGATTATCCTGCTGAAGTCCCGGTTTTCGATTTCTGTCGGAGGGAAATCGTTAGTATATATCGCTGATGAGACAGTTGAAACAGTCTGTACGATATTCTACACACCGAGTAATTCTTTACGAAATTCACTTGTCATTATTATCTTCTATAATTATCAAATTTTATGCGATATGTGCATTGTAATTGCCTTCAAGCAAAAATATAAATATTAATATATACTTTATTCAACAATGCTTCTAAAATAAACAAACATCCAAAAATCTTATATATATATATATATATATATATATATATGTGT
>CM042167.1:65372722-65377722 GCA_023376005.1 Doryteuthis pealeii | reverse complement strand
CTTCAGTGTGTATATGTAAGGCTTACGTAGCACATATAGTGGCATGTGTGTGCATATCGTATGTATGAATATTGTTTTGTATGCGTGTCTATGTCGTGTGTATGTGTACCATGTGCAACCACGTCCGGTTAACACCGCAAACACCGCGCGTATTAGCCAGCCACCGCCGTTCCATAACCCACCCGCCCATAATATACAACATTTGTAATCTTAAAGTTAATATTATTCAACCTCACTCCTCAATTAACACGACCCGACTATATACAATATACATAACCTACACATTCGGATAGGAAAAAAAACTACACACACAACACACACAATACATGCACAAACACAAACGCTCGCAAGTAAGCCACTGTTAAAATACCAACCACTCACAGATCAACGTATTATGTGTGTGACCAGTTACTACGCGTACGCAACCTTTATGCTGCTCATAAACACTCTCATACATTCAATTCACCTTCACATACATACACACATCATTTTTTATCCAATCATACACACCCATGTCTATTGAATTTTTTGAAATTTTTTTCGATTTTCCTTACGTTTGAAACATCTTCACCTGATGATTGCATCGCATGAACCCAATATGGTTGTGAATGTTCCTTTGTCACCTAATAAATAGATATGTAAAACCTTTATATGTTTATCTTATTATATTATATATATATGGTGTACTCTCCCATCGAGAGCGATGGATGAGAGTTCAGTAACCTCATCTGTCTTTTTACGATGAACACGACCTGTCTTACAAGAAGCAAAAAAGTCACTGTAATGGTCTATTTACATCTTTTGTGTTTCAAGCTTCAAAACTTGCAGGTAATTCATCATTCAGTGGTTCAACGTTTTTTACACAAAGTATTTATTTTCTGGTAACAATCTCCGCGTCATTCGTGTCGTTTTTTTTGTCAGTTTAACCATGTCCTATGTAAAACATTCACTTATATTATATATATATATATATATATATATATATAGATATATATTTATTTTATTTATTTATTTATAATTATAAAGTTGTCCTACCATTGTTTTCTGAATAACACTTTTTCGGTGTTATTCGTCTTCAGGGAGTTTGACTTTTTCTACTTTTATATACTTTTATATATTATATATATATATATATATATATATATATATATATATATATATATATATATATATATACTCGTGAACAGAAAAAATGGGCCAAGATTGAAAGAAGGAAGAAACAGATTTTCGTAATTTTGCAGAATTTACTGAAATTTAACTGCAAATTCCTATTTTCAGACCATTAATATTATAGTATATAATAAGTGGCCGGGTTAGCTCAGTCGGTAGAGCGTTCGGCTAGAAACCACAAGGTTCCTAGTTCGATACCGGTCCCCGCCAACTCAGCGTTGAGTAGCACAGGATCGATTTATGTGCGATAAAGTAAGGAGCTGATGGTAGGTGTGGCGCTCCACCTCAGATCAAAAGCAATCTCCTTGGTCTAGCGCTATTGAAAAGGGGATAGACTCCCTCGGTGACTGGCTAATACCGACTTTAGGCCCCCCGTCGACTTGACTTACTTTACTTATATAATAAGTGGTAAAATGAGTCCTAAAAAGGTAAGACCGCATCTGGGCGAGGATATGAAAACCGAATTGCAGGATTAAGGCAGCCTAATATGACTTACAAGCAGATTTTCGATATTTTAAAAAAGAAAATGTGACACATCTCTCTCTGGTGCGATGCGAATTGGTCAAAGGGTTCGAAATCGAAGGTTTCAGTAAAAAGGAAATCTGGATCTGGTCGCCCTATAGCATCCACGTGGAAGCAGTATTAAAGTAAATGTCTTGTCTGTATATATAAGACTCGTTTGGCTTTTTGTTCAATTGTATTTTTGTTTAATTTAGCTTTTTGTACAATAAAATGTATAATACTTGCTTGGCCATTTATTTTTTCACGAGTATATATATATATATTATATAATATATATAATATATATAAAGATAAATCTTAATGAGTCAGACGAACCTACTAAAAGTTTCGCTTAATGCTCTTCAGGGCTAAGATCTGACTAAAGTAGGTTCGTCTGACTCATTAGATTTATCTTTATTATTTGCTCTACTTAGGTATTGAGCACTTTCACTTATAGCTTTAGTTTCCTGGGCGGTTTTGTATGAATATATATATCTTAATATATATATATATATATAATATATATATTATATATATATATAGATATATATAAATTGGTGTTCTTTTGGGCCAAAATATTGTCCAATAGATTATTTTTGGTTGGTACGATTATCTTGGTCTTTTCTCTTTCCAAAAAAATTTTTCTCCCCGGTTGATGTTTGGTGGTATATTTTACAATCAAAACTATTTTCTGTTTTTTTCTCACCGCGAGGATTTACCAATAAGTTTGATATTAAATTTTATATATATTATATATATATATATATATATATATGTGTGTGTGTGTGTGTATTGTGTTGTGGTGTGTGTTGTTTGGCAGCATTTTTTCATTGATAGTGGTAGAATATAAACAAACGTCACGTGTCTGTTTAACAATTGTTAAAGATCTTTTCGGGCTTCTGGCCAACTTTGTTTACATTTGGATGATTCCGAGGATTAGTTTCCCCCCCCCCCCCACTTGAAGGGTTTTATCCCAAGTACTTCGGCACTTTCAAAGTGCCATCACCAGGAGTGATGTGTTTCATTTTTTTCAAGTAGTTAGAAGTGAGAGTAACTAGGAGGGGAACTCGTAGAAATATATGTATATATACAAAACTGAGTATATATATATATTATATATATATTATAATATATTTATATATCCCGTAGGCAGTTATTCCAAACAGGCACATATACATATATATAGTACTATAATATATATATATATATATATATATATATATATATATATATATTAATATGTGTGTGTGTGTGTGTGTGTTGTGTGGGTGTATGTGGGCAGCATTCTTTTTATCATAGTGTAGAAATTAACAAAAGGACGCTCTCCTGTTTTAACAATTTATTAACGATCTTTTCGACTTCTCTGGCCAAATTTTTTACATTTGAAGGTATCCGTTAGATTAGTCGAATTACCGAAATATCCTAACAGAAAATAGCGCACATTTTGCACAAAGAAAAAAAAAAAAAAAAAAAAAAAAAAAAAAAAAAAAAAAAAAAAAAAAAAAAAAAAAAAAAAAAAAAAAAAAAAACAAACAAAAACTCCAAATACACCAAACAATGCAAACCATCCTTAAATAGGATAATTTGAATGCAGTCACTCAACATTTTAAAATGCCTATACATTTTTCCTAAATAATTCCTCTCTTTCCGACTCCCCAACCCAAATATAATTTCTACGAGTTCCCCTGCTATTACTCTCACTACTAATAACTTGAAACAAAAACTGGAACCAAACACACAACCCTGAGGAGCCACAAAACCACAAAAAAAAAAAAAAAACCCACAAACACAACAAAAAAAAACAAAAATTCGAAGAGCGAAAAATATTGTGATAAAACTTCGGTGGACTAGTCTACGGATTCAACCAAATGTAAAAAGGTTTGGCCAGAAAGCTTTAAAAATCGTTAATAAAATTGTTAAACAGGAACGTGCCTTTGTAAATCCACACGCACAACACACACACACACACACACACACACATATATATAGTATATATATATATAATATATATATATATATACTAATGCTATTATTTGTAAACTCTGCGGTAAGAAACACCGGCCAAATGATATTGTTAGTAAAATTATACACAAACTCACTGGCGAAAAGTGAAGAAAAAAAAGACCAAGAGTTCAGCAACCGATAAATAAATCAATTACACTATAACACCTTGGCAAAGAAATAACACACACACACACACACACACACACACACCACACATATATATATATATATATATATATATAATGGATATATATATATATAATATATTTCCTTTTTTATATATATATATATATATATATATATACTATATATATATATATATATATAAACCTCTAGGATTGTCCGAAGCTAAATGTAAAAAAGTGCTCGATAACTGAGTAGAACAAATAATAAAGTAATGTAAACAAATAGTTAATCCTAAAAGTCAGATATACCTACTAATAGTTCGCTTAGAGCTCATAGGGAAAGATCTGACTATATATATAATATATATATATTATATATATTATATAATGTATATTTATATATTTCTCAATGGCGCTACGGATCTTGAGAATCATATGTATTCAAATTCTTGTTCCATGTATGGGTAAACAGGACAGACTGGCTCTTTAAACTCGGCTTGCTACCGTTCTAGACGAAGGGAAAACTCTGAATTCAAACCTATTAAACTAAGCTTGAAAAAATCGACCTTGTGTCACATCCTGCTCATGCGGTTGGTGTTGCTAATACATATAAAATGACTGATCCACGGCTTAATGGCCTGTACGCCCGATTGAGCGATCCCGTGTGAGTAGTGGGATCCCGGATTGTAAAAGTTTACCTCCTCACTATAAATCATGACAAAACACCAAGAACTTGTAAATAAGTTTCGGTTTTGAACCCGGAGGCAAAAGCGAAAAGTGCTAATGGAAAATCGTAAAAGCTTGTCGGTTGAAGGCGAAATGTAATTTTGCGTAGAAAATGCGATATCCGCAAAAGTAAAAAAGTAAAAAAAAACAACAACAAAAAAAAACCTAGACGGTGAGATTCTCCACCGGTAGTGGGGGAGCCGGACTGGTAGGGTATTATATCTTGGGGTTGACTTTCAAGTCATACAGCTCGCAGATTGACCGACAAGGAACGCTAAGCGAAAACGAGGCACAAAACAGAAACAAAAATAGACGACATCTGCGCACAAATAGAAGGAACATTTGATTATAACTGCGCATAATCCAAAAACTTAACTTCTCTCGACCTGATATCATGGTATTCCATGCAATGAGTTCAAATTGAGCATTCAGAAATCTTTTTGAATGCGTGGCGTGCGAAATTAGATTTACAAT
>CM042167.1:65352722-65355222 GCA_023376005.1 Doryteuthis pealeii | reverse complement strand
CCGCAAATATAGCCCTGATATCTTATTTCTATTGTTTTGTTTAATATTTCAAAAATAATTTTAAACAACAGAATACTGTGTGTGTAAATGAATTTTGATCGAAACACGTGTCGACAAATAACAATAATAAATTTCATCCATACCAAAGTACAGACATTTTTCTTCCAATTATCTTTTCAACATCAGTCGGATTCATTTCCTTTTTCTCAGTTACACACACACACACACACAACACAATAGATATATTATATATATATATATATATAAGATTTTTGGATGTTGTTTTATTTTAGAAGCATTGTTGAATAAAGTATATATTAATATTTATATTTTGCTTGAAGGCAATTACAATGCACATATCGCATAAAATTGATAATTATAGAAGAAATAATGACAACGTGAATTTCGTAAAGAATTACTCGGTGTTAGTAGATATCGTACAGACTGTTTCAACTGTCTCATCAGCGAGATATTACAACGATTCCCTCCGACAGAAATCGAAACCGGACTTCAGCAGGATAATCAGAAATATTAAAATATAAAATATATATATATATATATATTATATAATATATATATATATATGAAAGTAAGTTGAGGAAATTATTCCGACAGTATGTGGAGAAAATTTTGAAACAAACACGGGATGTTATGATGGATGGAAATTATAATTTCCACCCATCATAACATCCTGTGTTTGTTTCTATATGTTTTCTCCATTATATATATATATATATATATATATATATATATATATGTGTGTGTGTTGTGTGTGTGTGTGTGTGTGCTCTCCACGCCTAGTGGATTGAGTTCTCTGGAAATGGAATTTTCTGGTGGCCGCTAACTACGCAAAAATTTGCATAACCTCCTTAAAACGGATTAGCACTCTTATTTTTTTCTATTTATAATAGTAAAATTCCATTTCTAAAAAGTGTTTGTGTAGATAGCGGTGGTAAGATGTCTGACTTGATGACAAATCGGTCGGATACGATCCCAGCTAAAACCAACCTGCCTTTTCTAGTCATATGAGCCGTGAAACAGCAAAATGTGTATGTAACCCCGCGCTCTGTCCCTATCTCTGTCTTCCCTCTACTTGACTTTTTCTGTGTATCAATTCCTTTTTCTTCCCTCTTTCTTTCATAATAAAAATGTAATGTTCAATTTTTAACTCTGTTGACGAAACTCATCTTGGACATTTGGACGGGCCCATTTTTAACTAGAGGTGTTGCGAGATGATAACGGTCGTATAATTAAGCAACACGATTACTGATATATAGATTTGAGTTTTGGAATCAGGAGAAAAGACGTTGAACAGGAACTCTTTAATGATTAAAGTCAGAAAAGTCATTAGCCTAAACGCCAGTGATTAATTAGATGACAGATCAAAGTTTTGCTTCTTATTTTGTTTATTTTTTACTTTTAGTTTGTTATTGTCAGTACTTTTATTAGCTGAGAAGGAAAAAAGAATGAAAGAAAGAAGAATGAATGAAAGAATCGGAGGAAAAATACATGTGTGTGCAAATATGAACAATCTGCGGAAAGAAAGCAAAAAAATAATGAAAAGAAAGAATGAATGAAAGAAAGAAAGAAAGGAAGGAAAAAAGAAAGAAAGAACATGAATGAAAGAAAGAGAGACAGAGAAAGAAGAAAACATTGAAAATAACGAAAGACAGAATGAAAGAAATAAAAAATAAAAAATAAATGACAAGACATGAAAGAAAGAATTTGAATATTTAAACCCTTATATGGGACCTAGTAACCTTGGTGAAAGGATTTGAATCCTACTCTCCCTCCAGCTATGGCGTAAATAGTAGGGCAGACCGCTCTTTAACCTTGTTTTAGGCAACCCGGTCTATGAGAAGGAAATTTGAATTCGAAACCTGCTGAACCCCGCTTAAGAAATTGACCTTGTGTCGCATCCTGCTGGTGTGCGAGGTGGTAAATATATATATGGGACCTTAACAAGAATCTTACACTTGAGTTACGGGTGGTCTGGGGAGTCATGGAAATGAATGTGATTCACACTCATCAGAGTGACTCTCTAGTAATGCATCCTTTCATTAATTAGGATACCCTAAAGTACTCCCAAAACTGACCTTGTAAAAAAAAAACAAATCCAATATGTGGTCTATTTCTATTGAGAAAGTTCCCCAGGAATTTGAAACAATAAGAAATAGTTTTTTCATTTTATGTTATCAACCATTGGTTATTTATACAGAAGAATTTTGTTTCATTTATTCTTGCTGGGTATAAAAAAAATTTCTAACTCATTTATTGCAATTTAACCCTTATATTAGTATATTTACAACTCCTCCGCATGAGCAGGATTACGACACGAAGTCAATTCCTTAAGCGGAGTTCAACAGGTTTGAATTCAGATTTTCCTTCTCCTAGACGTGGTTACCTAGCCATGGTAAAAACCCAGTCTGCCCTGCCTATTTACCCATAGACTGGAGCGAGGAGTAGGATTCATACCATTCCCAAGTTATTATCTCTCTCT
>CM042167.1:65349288-65352622 GCA_023376005.1 Doryteuthis pealeii | reverse complement strand
CAAAATTTTCCTTCTCCTAGAACCGCGTTGCCTAAACAAAGGCTTAAAGATGCCCACGTATGCCCTACTATTTACCATAGCTGAGGGAGAGTAGGATTCATTCCTTTCCAAGGTATACTAAGGTCCCATATAAGAGGTTAAATATTCAATTTCTTTCTTTCATTCTGTCATTATTTTTTTTAATTTTTTATTTCTTCATTCTGTCTTTCGTTATTTTTCAATGTTTTCTTTCTTTCTCTGTCTCTCTTTCTTCATTCAATGTTTCTTTCTTTCTTTTTCTTCTTTCTTCTTTCTTTCATCATTCTTCTTTCATATTTTTTCTTTCTTTTCCAGATTGTTCATATTTGCACACACAACTGATTTATTCCTCCGATTCTTTCATTCATTCTTTCTTTCTTTCATTCTTCTTTCCTTCTAAGCTAATAAAAGTACTGACAATAACAAAACTAAAAGCTTAAAAAATAAAACAAAATTAAGAAGCAAAACTTTTGCATCGATCATTCTAATTAATCACTGGACGTTTTAGCTAATGACTTTTTCTGACTTTAATCATTTAAAGATTCTGTTCAACGTCTTTCTCCTGATTCCAAAACCTCAAATCTATATATCCAGTAATCTGTTCCTTAATTATACCGACCGTTATCATCTCGCAACACCCTCTAGTTAAAAATGGGACCGTCCAAATCGTCCAAGATGAGTTTTCGTCAACAGAGTTAAAAAAATTTGAACATTACATTATTTATTATGAAGAAAGAAAGGAAGAAAAAGGAATTGATACACAGAAAAATCAAGTAGAGGGAAGACAGAGATAGGGACAGAGCGCGGGGTTCACAACACATTTTGCTGTTTCACGGGACTCATATATGACTGTAAGAAAAAGGCAGGTTGTTTTAGGCTGGGATCGTAATCCGACCATTTGTCATCAGTCAGGACATCTTACCACCGCTATCTACACAAAAGCACTTTTAGAAAAGGAATTTAACTATTATAAATAGAAAAAATTAAGAGTGCCTCAATTCCGTTTTAAGGAGGTTATTGCAATTTTTGCGTAGTTAGCGGCCACCAGAAAATTCCAGTTCCAGAAGAACTCAAATCCACTAGGCCGTGGGAGAGCACACACACACACACACACACACACACACACATATATATATATATTATATATATATATATTATATATGGAGAAAATATAGAAACCAAACACAGGATGTTATGATGGGTGGAAAATTTATAAATTTCCATCCATCATAACATCCGTGTTTGTTTCAAAATTTCTCCACATACTGTCGGAAAATTTCCTCAACTTACTTTCATATATATATATATATATATATATATATATATATATATATATAATATTATATTTATATTTCTGATTATCCGGCTGAAGTCCCGCGTTTTTCGATTTCTGTCGGAGGGAAATCGTTAGTATATATCGCTGATGAGACAGTTGAAACAGTCTGTACGATATTCTACACACCGAGTAATTCTTTACGAAATTCACTTGTCATTATTTATCTTCTATAATTATCAAATTTTATGGCGATAGTGCATTGTAATTGCCTTCAAGGGCAAAAATTTATAAATATTGAATTATATACTTTATTTCAAACAATCTTCTAAAATAAACAAACAATCCAAAAATCTTATATATTATATATATATAATATATATAATATATGTGTGTGTGTATGATGTGATGTGTAACTGAGAAAAATGGAAATGAATCGACTGATGTTGAAAAAGATAATTGGAAGAAACATGTCTGTACTTTGGTATGATGAAATTTATTTTTGTTATTTGGTCGACCACGTGTTCGAATCAAAAATTACATTTACACGACACATTATTTCTGTTTAAAATTATTTGAAATATTAAACAAAAACAATAGAAATAAGATTATCAGGGCTATTTGCGGAGTTCCGTCCGTTCCTGCCTCCAAGCTACGGATTGAAGTCCGTAGCCGAGCAGTGTCACTTGAAAATAAAACTAGGTTAGTTTAGGTTTAGGGTTAGGGGTTGGGTTTGGGATTGGGGTTTAAGGTTTAGTTTCATTGCGAAAATAAATAGTAATACAGGGCGACCAGGAAAAAACAACCACAAAATTTTGTAATAAAAACTATTAATTTTAACTGGTGGGGCGTTATTAGGGTAAGAGTTGGTTGGGTGGGTTTTTCGGAAAAAACACCTAAGCTTGTTTTTTTTTTTTCTAATTCGACATTGATTACTTCACAAACTATTTTTAAAAATCTCAAATCCTTTCTGTTTTAAGTTTGGTTTTGATTTCTTGTTTAATTTCCATCAACCTTCGTGGGTATTTAATGCCCAAAGCCACCCTTATAGAACAGCAATTGATACTATTTAACCAATAGCTAGGAAGTGAGAGGGTTAATACCTTGCTGAACAAGATTTTAGAAGTACACAATATTTTGACATTTAAAATTTTAATTCTATTTTTTAATAGATTTTCCAGAAATTTACCATTGCCAGCGTTGTTGTATTTTCATTTACTCAGACATCAGGTTGCTTATAGAACTTACTTTATTTTACGTAGCCAGTCTTAAATAATTTATGAGCAGTGATAATTTATGAACGTACCTGTAGTTAGAATGTTGATTTTTGCTTGAAAAATCTGGAAAATACGCTTAAGAAGATGTTTATGATTTGAAAATTTGGGAATAATTTTTTCTTTGTTTAAAACGGAAAAATTCGGAAATATTTCAAAAATATAATAAGCCTAGTTATTATGGGCTTTGGAGAAATATTTTGTTTGTAAATTTCGGGTGTTTAAAAATTTAGATTAATTTAAATTTTAAATCAATAATTTTAGGAAAATGTTGGTTTTAAATTAATTTAATTTATTACTGCATGTGTTGCGTGATAGATTTTAATTAAGTCTGTTAAAAACATTTTTCCAGGAAACGCTTTTGCGATTAAAAAAAATCGCATTTTAAAACAAAATACTGAGTTGTGTAAATGATTTATCCAAAACACGTGTTGACAAATAAACCATGATAAATTTTACCCATACCAAAGTATATAAGTTTTCTCCATTATATATAATATATATATATATATATATAATATATTATATATATATATTATATATATATGAGACTCCTGACCGAAATACATGTAAGTAAAAATTGATTAAAATATCCTATTTTATCCATTCTATACTTTCTTTCCTGCATTTCTTTTTTCAATATATATATATATATATATATATATATATATATATTATATATATATATATATATATATGTGTGTGTGTGTGTGTGTGGTATTTAGGCAGCATTTTCTCTTGTAGGCATATATTGTTAAATAATGCAGCC
>CM042167.1:65344288-65346788 GCA_023376005.1 Doryteuthis pealeii | reverse complement strand
TCTTCAGAGCTATAGACAGGTCAGTGCTTTGTGCGTGATTCGAACCCTACCTGTCAGGCTGACAGGCGGACATTCTAACAGGTAGGGTTCGAATCACGCACAAAGCACTGCCCTGTCTATAGCTCTGCTGATGAGGCCTAATGGGCTGAAATGTACATACAGACTTTTTCTCGATTTGTTTACGCTCTACATTTAAACCGATATGCACGCCTAATTCAGTTAGTTTAATTAATTAATTAACAAAATTAGGTATGACTTTAATTAAGCACATAATCTCCCACAAATTGTCGGCCTTCGCCATTTTCAAACAAACTGTTTAACTACTTCATATATATATATATATTGTTACCGTATTATTATTTTTTATTTATTCCAAACTGCATTGTGATAGCCTTCTAAATCAACCTCCTAACCAATATATATATATATATATATATATAATATATATATATTATATATATATATATATATGTGTGTGTGTGTACGTGTGCTGACATGTATACATGCGACTATGTGTGTGTGCGCACACGAGTGAACGTGTGTATGCGTACATGTGTGTGTATGTGTACGTGCATGTGTGGTCGTGTACGTGCGCGTATGTGCATATGTGTGCGTACATGTATGAGCGTGTGCGTGCACGCGTATATGTGTGCATGTATGTGTATGCATGCATGTGTGTTTGTACGCATATGTGTATGTATGTTTGTACGTGTATGTACGCGTGCATATATGTATGCATATATATGTATATATGTTTGTACGTGTGTGCGTGTATGTGTGTGTGCGTATATACGTATGTGTCTGTGTGTGCATGTGTGTGTATGTGTGTATATGTGTGCACGTGGTGCCCATAGCAGTATGCGTATACGCTTCAGTGTGTATATGTAAGGCTTACGTAGCACATATAGTGGCATGTGTGTGCATATCGGTATGTATGAATATTGTTTTGTATGCGTGTCTATGTCGTGTGTATGTGTAACCATGTGCAACCACGTCCGGTTAACACCGCAACACCGCGCGTATTAGCCAGCACCGCCGTTCCATAACCCCCACCCGCCCATAATATACAACATTTGTAATCTTAAAGTTAATATTATTCAACCTCACTCCTCAATTAACACGACCCGACTATATACAATATACATAACCTACACATTCGGATAGGAAAAAAAATACACACACACACACACATACATGCACAAACACAAACGCTCGCAAGTAAGCACTGTTAAAATACCACACACTCACAGATCAACGTATTATGTGTGTGACCAGTTACTACGCGTACGCAACCTTTATGCTGCTCTCATAAACACTCTCATACATTCAATTCACCTTCACATACATACACACATCATTTTATCCAATCATACACACCCCATGTCTATTGAATTTTTTGAAATTTTTTTCGATTTTCCTTACGTTTGAAACATCTTCACCTGATGATTGCATCGCATGAAACCAATATGGTTGTGAATGTTCCTTTGTCACCTAATAAATAGATATGTAAAACCTTTATATGTTTATCTTATTATATTATATATATATGGTGTACTCTCCCATCGAGAGCGATGGATGAGAGTTCAGTAACCTCATCTGTCTTTTTTACGATGAACACGACCTGTCTTACAAGAAGCAAAAAAGTCACTGTAATGTCTATTTACATCTTTTGTGTTTCAAGCTTCAAACTTGCAGGTAATTCATCATTCAGGTGTTTCAACGTTTTTTACACAAAAGTATTTATTTCTGTGTAACAATCTCCGCGTCATTCGTGTCGTTTTTTTGTCAGTTTAACCATGTCCCTATGTAAAACATTCACTTATATTATATATATATATATATATATATATATATATATATATATTTATTTATTTATTTATTTATAATTATAAAGTCTGTCCTACCATTGGTTTCTGAATAACACTTTTTCGGTGTTATTCGTCTTCAGGGAGTTTGACTTTTTCTACTTTTATATACTTTTATATATATATATATATATATATATATATATATATATATATATATATATATATATATATATACTCGTGAACAGAAAAAATGGGCCAAGATTGAAAGAAGGAAGAAAACAGATTTTTCGATATTTTTCAGGAATTTACTGAAATTTAACTGCAAATTCCTATTTTTCAGACCATTAATATTATAGTATATAATAAGTGGCCGGGTTAGCTCAGTCGGTAGAGCGTTCGGCTAGAAACCACAAGGTTCCTAGTTCGATACCGGTCCCCGCCAACTCAGCGTATGAGTAGCACAGGGATCTGTGCGATAAAGTAAGGAGCTGATGGTAGGTGTGGCGCTCCACCTCAGATTCAAAAGCAATCTCCTTGGTCTAGCGCTATTGAAAAGGGGATAGACTCCCTCGGTGACTGGCTAATACCGACTTTAGGCCGCCCCGTCGACTTTACTTACTTTACTTATATAATAAGTGGTAAAAATGAGTCCTAAAAAGGTAAGACCGCATCTGGGCGAGGATATGAAAAAC
>CM042167.1:65324288-65339288 GCA_023376005.1 Doryteuthis pealeii | reverse complement strand
GATATGAACAGTCTGAAATAGATAGATAGATAGATAGATAGATAGATAGATAGATAGAGTTTTACAAAGCGATTAAAACATGAATAGATAGATATCAACAGACTGAAATAGATAGATAGATAGATGGGTATGAACAGACTGAAATAAATAGATAGATAGATATGAACAGACTGAAATAGATAGATAGATAGATAGATAAATAGATAGATAGATAGAGTGTTACAAAGCGATTAAAGCATAAATAGATTGATATATATCAACTGACAGAGATAGATACAAAGAAAGAAAGAAAGAAAGAAAGATAGATATAGTGTAATGAAGAGATTAAGACATGAAATATTTATGCTGGCAATAATTCCTAGAATGTGTCGAAATTAAATGTAGCCGAAAATGGAATCTGAAACGCTGGAATAAACAATCGGAATGAAAAGAATTTCAAAAGATTTTTGAATAAGTTTCTCATTAATTACCATTGCAAACAACATCGAGTGTCGGTTGTTTTGGCCAAGACAATTTTGCATCTGATTATTAACAGTTAACAACAAAAGAATTTTATCTTAATTCCAAACAGGATATTTCATCTTAATGTATGAGAAACAATAGCTACAAGCATTTCTCTCCTTCAATTCTCTCTCTCTCTCTCACACACACACCCACACACACCCACTCACTCTTACGCATACGCTCTCTCTCTCTCTCTCTCAATTTCTCTCTGTCTCTCTGTCTCTCTGTCTCTCTCTCTCTCTCTCTGAGTCTATCTTTCTGTCTGTCTTTCATTAATTCAGTCACTAACACTCAAACTTAATGTAAGAGAAACAATAGCTCCAAGAATTTCTCGACCCTCTGTTTCTCTGTCTCTCTTTCACTCTCTCTCTCTCTCTCTCTCTCTCTGTCTGTGTCTGTGTCTCTCTCTCTGTGTCTCTCTCTCACTCTGTCTCTGTCTCTCTCTGTTTCTGCCTCTGTCTGTCTGTCTGTCTGTCTGTCACTCTCTCTCTGTGTCTCTCTGTGTCTCTCTCTGTCTGTCTGTCTGTCTGCCTCTCTGTCTCTGTCTCTGACTCTTTGTCTCTGTCTCTCTCTGTTTCTCTCTCTGTCTCTCTCTGTCTGTCTGTCTCTGTCTTTGTCTCTCTGTCTGTCTGTTTGTCTGTGTCTCTCTCTGTGTCTCTCTCTGTCTGTCTGTCTCTCTCTCTATCTGTCTGTCTGTCTCTCTAAGAGTCACTAACACACAAACACATACACATACACACACTCTCTCTCACTCACTCACTAGCACACACACTCCCACTATCTCTCTGTCTCTGTCTGCCTGTCTCTCATTAATTCAGTCACAAACACACACAAACTCTCTCTCTCTATCTCTCTCTCTCTATCTCTCTCTTACTCACTCACTAGCATACGTACTCCCACTCTCTATCTGTCTCACTCTGTTCCTATCTTTTTTTCTCTCTCTCTTGCATCTATCTATCACCCCCCCTCTCTCTCTCTCATGTACACACGCACTATCAGACACACACATGCACACACACACACACTCTCTCTCTCTCTTTCTCCCCCATCTCTCTCTCTCTCTCTCTCTCTCTCTCTCTCTCTCTCTCTCTGATACTCTCTGTCTCTGTTACTTGATATAACACACCTCAGCGTCTTCGGACATTCCACTGTCCTTTATGCGTCGTACCTCCCCATATTTCAGAGTGTGAGACATAAATCCGTCCATTTCGACCTTCGGCTCGACTGTCGACGACTGATTGAGCGGAAATGAAACTGTAGTAATTTCGATTTACATTTAAAATTATAGAAAAAATTAAAATTAAAATAATAAAATTAGAAAATTAAAAAAAAATGAAAAGAATAACTAAATTAAAAAAAATACAGGCGACTGAATTACAAACTATGAATCATATGAATTATACAAGGGTTGACATTATTGAAGTCAGTCAGTCAGTCAGTCAGTCAGTCTACTTTTGGTTAGGACAACAGCAATTAGCTAAGCACAACTGAACTAGTGCCCAAGACAGCTGGTACTTATGGAACTCAAGAATATTCCATTCATGTATTTGGGCGATTCCATTCCTTGAGTCCTGATTGGCTGCTTAGTTTCTATGATGTTATGAGGCTTCATAAATACTCTGGAATTCTGCAATAGGATTGCAACAAGATTAGATCCGTATTAAGTTACAGCTACTTGTCTTGTCTTACCAATTCGACGGTAATTGGAACTTAGTATGATTATTGTACAGACATGTTGTCAAAACCAACCAACCAACCAACCAAGTAGTTTAATCGAAGACATTCCTTGGATAGCGCTAGTGAAAAGGGGATAGACTCCCTCGCTCTCTGGCTGATAGCGACTTAAGGCGATCCCAACATTCCTTGGATTAAGATGATAGAGGACTTAAATTTAGTTTTTACTCTTGATTTGATTGAATTTAGCTCAGTTGGTAGAGTGTTCGGCTGGGAACCTTAAGGGGCCTGGTTCGATACCGGGCCTCGCCAAATGGTGGTGGGGATACGGGAGCTAAAGTTAATCACGTATTCCCAGGTGGTCTTTCCTTCAGGCAGCACTCGCTCATATACCTAAAAAGAGCGAGGGCCAGGTTTTTGCCCGGTATCTGAGCACGTCTAAGGCACCCCTTTCATTAACTTAATCACTAACACTCAAATGCACACACACACATCTTAAAGTAAGAGAAAAAAAAGCTGAGAATTTCTCGACCCTCGCTCTCTCTCTTTCTCCTTCTCTCTCTCTCTCTCTCTCTCTCTCTGGAACACTCTTTCTTTCTCTCTCTCTCTCTCTGGAACACTCTTTCTTTCTCTCTCTCTTTTTCTCTCTCTATGAGTCACTAACACACAAACACACACACACACTCTCTCTCTCCCCCCCTCTCTCTCTCTCTCTCTTACACTCACTAGCACACATTCCCACTCTCTCTGTCTCTGTCTGCCTGTCTCTCATTAATTATGTCACTAACACACGCACACATACACACACAAACACACTCTCTCTATCTCTCTCCCCATCTCTCTCTCTCTCACTCACTCACTCACTCACTAGCATACACACTCCCGCTCTCGCTCTCGCTCTGTCTCTCTGTTTCTATCTGTTTCTCTCTCTCTCTGCATCTATCTGTCACACTCTTCCTCCTCCTCTTCCTCTCTCATACACTCTCTTATACACACACATACACACACACTCTCTATCTCTCTCTCTCATCCACTCACTAGCATACACACACACACTCTCTCTCTCTCTCTCTCTCTCTCTATATATATATATATATATATATATAATATATATATATTTCTCTCTCTCTCACTGCCACGCCGTTTTATTTATTTAGTTTTTTGATTATCTATCTATCTCTTTATCTATTTATTTTATTTATTTTATTGCTCTGACAATGCCCGAGCTTCTGTTGGTTGATTGGTTGGTTGGATTTGTGTTATTATCATTGGCGATCTTTCCTGATACAATAAACGATTTTTAATTTTATAGTATCTCATAACAGATAAATATTCTCGTATATCAAATCAATCTTCCCTATTGAAATTAACTGATATGCCATTAATCCGTTTCAGATCCCGGCAAAAAACATCCTATTTTTGTTAGATGTTATTAAATAAGAAAAATAGCACTAAAATAGCATAAAACTGTAAAGTCGTCGGGGTAGCCTAAATTCGGTATCAGCCAATCGGCGAGGGAGTCTATCTCCTTTTCACTTTTTGTTTTAGGATCAGAGCGGACCTGGGGCTAATGGCGAAAACGTGGTATTCTACACTCCCTAGAACTCCACAATTGAAACTTCACTACTAGATGCAGTTTAATGTTGTGATACTAAAGTTAATACAGAGAACCGGAAGTTCACCCGGTGGAGTTCAAATGACGAAAACTCGTTTGTACGCATATGGCTCGGCGCATTGTTAAAAATAGAAATTAGATTAATAAGAATTATGGACCAATTAGAAACGTTCGAGCCCAAAACAATATATGTTTTCGACCAAGCCCTGTTTGATCCACCCGAGAAATATAAATAAGACCTGTTCGGCTATGTAGACAGTTTCTGCAACACAACCCTTTGCTGCTTGCCGATTACTACTAAGATTTTATGACCCAAACAAACCGCGCTTCTCCTTATTGATAATAGTACGACGCTGACAGACATAAGATTCCTTTCAACACAACCTGTGAAATATTACTTTCCTCTACGACCGAACATTTGAGTACACTTTTTCTTTTATTATAAAAACTATCATTACAACTCTACTGCTGTCTATGAACTTTGGCTACTTGTTAACATTGTAAAATTATATTTGAAATACAGATTTTGGAAATGTGTATTTATTAAAACATGAAAATACACATGTTGGCCTTATTTCATTAATAGACAACAGCATCTCCAGCAAGCATCACCGTTTGTTTGCAATTACTGTACCAGAGATTGACATTCAAAAATTGGTCTGTTCAGCCACTCGCACAGTTGCCGATAAAAAGTGGACACTACGCCATCGTCTTTAGTAGACGGAAGGATGCCAAAACACACATTTAATAATTTGATAAATTATATTTATTTATAATTTATATAATTCATTTATAATTTGATAATTTAATAATTTAATAATTTATATTATTCATAATTTGTATAATTTATTTATAATTTGATAATCTAATAATTTTATAATTTATATTATTCATAATTTATATAATTTATTTTTAATTTGATAATTCAATAATTTAATAATAATTTGATAAATTCTGTATAAATATCTAAATACATATATTTATTAAAACATAAAATACACATGTTGGAAATACGCAAATTATATTTGAGATACACAATATTACTTATTTCAATTGTTGAATATCTGTCTTCTTTTCTTGTACTTATATTTATAGGGAGTTTGAAATTCACTAATACAACGACGGTTTAGCTTAGTCGGTAGAGCGTCGTAATACGAACCACAAGGTTTCGGGTTAGATAGCAGCCCTTGCCCGCTCAGTGAATGAATTACAGAGAGATCTGTGCAGTAAAGTGAGGAGCTGATGGTAGGTGTCGCGCTCCACCCAGACGCCAAAACAATCTCCTTAGTCTAGCGCTAGTGAAAAGGGGATAGACTCACCATAAGTCATACCCATGAAATCCACGTTACGATGTGCTGTTTTTCTTGGCTAACGATCACATACATATAGTTATTTACTAAGCTTCGCTTAGATATGGCACAAGGCCGAATGTAAGGAGCACCCAGTGAGGCTCGAATTCACTAGTCATGGTTTGCCAGTCTTCCTTGCTAACCATTACACAACCTGAGGCGCCATCGGTCACATACATATAAACCAAATCTGAATTATTGAAATATATTAATAGATACAAACATTATTCCGAATTTAATTTTTTAAAAAGAATAAATTACTTCTATGTTCAAAGAGAAAATTTTAATCTAATCGAAATAATGGCTTTCATATTCGCAGTGGGATTTATGTTAATGAGTGTCACTGACCCAGCAGCTAAGATAGGCAACCCGAGGTACTCCCCCCACCCCCCAGCTATGTTTCCAATGAACAAACCAACCGATCCGCTGTGCACACGACACGAAGTCGACGGGGCTTGTCTTGTTGTGTTTACGTGGATCACGCAGCTTCGTGATTAGGAATCACGTGATTAGGTTGTTCTCTTCACGACAAAATGGCGGAAGTATCAGAAAAGTCGAATAGATAAAAAACGAAAGAAGGGAAGAGGAAGAAGAGAAGAGAGAAAGGAGAAAAGAAGAGAAAGAAAAGAAAGAAGAAGGAAGAGGAAGAGAGAAAAGGAAGAGAAAGAGAAAAAAGGAAAGAAAGAAAGAAGAGAAAATAAAGAGGAAGAGGAAGAGAAAGAAAGAGGGAAAGAAAGAAGAAGAGGAAGAGGAAAGATGAAGAGAGAGAGAAAGAGAAAGAGAAAAAGGAAAGAGAAGAAGAGGAAGGGAAGAGAAAGAAAAAAGGAAAGAAAGAAGAAGAGAAAGAGGAAATGAAGAGGAAGAGGAAGAGAAAGAGAAAAAAGGAAAAGAAGGGAGAGGAAGAGGAAAATGAAGAAGGAAGAGAAAGAGAAAAAAGGAAAGGAAAACGAATGAGAAGAAAGAAAAGGGGAAGCATGTATATAAGAAAGAAAGGAAATAATGAAGGAATAAGGAAAGAAAGAAGAAAACAATAAAGAAAAAGAGAGGAATGAAAAAGACAGAAAGATAAGAAAGAAGAAAAGAATGTATTAATTAATAAAAATGGAATGAAGAAAGAAAGAAGAAAAAGAAAAAAATAATGAACGAAGAAAAAGGAAAGAATGAAGAAAACAAATAATGAAGAAAAGGGAAGAAGAAAGACAGTAAGTCAGAATAAATAAAGAAAAAAGGAAAGAATAAAAAAACAAATAATGAAGGAAAAAGAAAGCAGAAATATAAGAAATACGAAAGAAAATACTGAAAGAAAAAGGAAAGAATGAAGAAAACATATAATGAAGGAGAGAGGAATGAAAAACAAAAGAAAGATACCAAAGGAAAAAAGAATGAAGAAAAAAGCAATGAAGAAGAAAGAAAAGAAGAAAGACTGAAAGATAAGAAGTAAAAAAGGAAATAATGAAGGAAAAAAGGAAAGGAAGAAACAAGATAATTATTTCTTATAAGTGTCGTCACCTCAACTAAATAATGGACCATTCCGTTTTTACCATAAAGAAATAAAGGGAAACAAAAGAACATGCTACACAGAAAAAAAGAAAACAAGGGAAATGCAGAGGAGGTGAGCACGCGGAAGCGAGAAGGCTGATCTGCTTCAATCGTACATAATGAAAAGTTGAAAGAAGGAAAGAAAGAAAAAAGAGTGAGAGTTAAATCAAGATTATTATACTTTTTATATATGGAACTATTTAACAATAGCTCTCAAATAAACATATCAAACATTGTAATAATTGAATTATCATACTGTGGCATATCCACAGGTGTTATATGCACCCTTATAAGATATTGGGTATTTAAACGGGTGGATAGAGAGACAGAGACATACATACAGACAGAGACAGAGACAGAGAGATAGATTGATAGATAAAGAGAGAGGGAGAGAGAGAAACAGAGAGAGAGAGAGAGAGAGAGACAGAGACAGAGACAGAGAGACAGAGACAAAGAGAGCGAGAGAGAGAGAGATAGAAAGATAGATAGATAGAGGGAGAGACAGACAGACAGACAGAGACAGAGAGACAGAGAGAAAGAGAGAGAGAGACAGACAGACAGACAGACAGAAAAGGACAGAGACAGACAGACAGACAGGGACAGAGAGAGAGAGAGAGAGAGAGAGAGAGAGAGAGAGAGAGACAAAGAGATAGATAGATAGATAGAGAGGAAGAGAGAGAGAGACAAAGAGATAGATAGATATAGAGAGAGAGATAGAGAGAGAGAGAGAGAGAGAGAGACAAAGAGATAGAGAGAGAGAGAGAGAGAGAGAGAGAGAGAGAGAGAGAGAGAGAGAGAAAGAAAGATAGATAGATAGATAGAGATAGAGATAGATAGATAGATAGATAGAGAGAGAGAGAGGAGAGAGAGAGAGAGAGAGGTAGTAGAGATGGGATGAGGGTTCTTAATAATTCTCTGCTTACTGTTTTTAATTCAACCCGCCGCCATGTTCTCCAATCTTATTTCTCGGGTTGATCATTTGGGTTGCTTTTACTTCTTGTTGGATTCTCGGGCAGGTTCTTCTAATTTTCTTCTAAAGCTTTATTTCAACAAACAATCACATCTTTCAAACGCCACGAGGGGGGGGGGCAGATAGATTGACTCTCTATGCAAGTGACTTCGAGTCCTCTCGCTCTGATATCTCTGGTCCATCTGGTTAGTCAGATGGAAACTCAAGGGTGAAACCTCTGCCGTCTTGTAAGTTAGGGTAGGTCGATTTTGGAACTGTAAGTAAAACAGTAAAGTAGTCGGGGTGGCCTAAAGACGGTATCAGCCAGACAGCAAGAGAGTCTATCTTCTTTTCACCAGCGCTAGACCAAGGAGATTGTTTTTATAGTTTGAGACGGAGTGTCACAACTACCACCAGCTCCTCACTTTACCGCATAGATCCCTGTGCCAATTTTACTGAGTTAATGATTGCCGGTATCGAACCAGGAACTTTGGGGTTCCCAGCCGAACACTCTACCGACTGAGCTGTTACTATAATGCAATGACACACAGATATCTTACTACCTTATTATATTACGCATCTTGTATATTTTTCACGAGTGGAATTAAAATGTTTGAGTTGGAATTTTGAGTGAAAAAAGCACAAAACAAGAAAATAAGGCAAAATGGCACAAAAGCAAAATTCTAACACAAGAGAGAGAGAGAGAGAGAGAGAGAGAGAGAGAGAGAGAGAGAGAATGCAAAGAGCCAGTAGGTTAGCAGGAAAAAATGTTAAGGGTGAATCAGTACAACGCCCCGCGGTATTACTGGTCGAGAAGTGCCACGTGGCCAAGTGGGAGAGAGAGAAGAGGAGAGAGAGAGAGAGAGAGAGAGAGAGAGAGAGGAGAGGAAGAGTTAGAGTTGGGAATATTAGGTGAGTTTGGAAATATGCTTTGAAAGAGTGAGACGTGGTCTCTTAGAGCAGTTTGGCTTGGGGGGGAAAACTATAACTGGCACAAGGCAAGATGTCCTCCAGCACCCCAAATTGGTTTCCAGACTAAAAACATCAAAGAATTGTCAGCCAATTCAACATCAACCCAGCAACCAGATTCGAGCCTCTCCATATAGCACAGAAAATGAGTATACGACGATGATTTCTCTATGACCCATCATCATTCCATTTCAAAATGAGAACCGTGACGTTACAAAATGGCACAAAAGCAAAACCACGAAACCGCGAAAAGCAAAACAGAAAAATCGCAAAGCTACAAAACAAAGCAAAATAGAAAAATGGCACAAAAAGAATCAAAATAGAAAAATGGCACAAAAGAAAAATGTCACAAAAGCAAATCCATAATACCACGAAAAGTGAAATATAAAAACCGCAAAACCACGAAACAACAAAACAAAGCAAAATGAAAAAAAGGCACCAAAGGTAAATGGCACAAAGAAAAAATGTCACAAAAGCAAACCACGATACCGCGAACAGTGAAAATAAAACTGCAAAACCACGAAACATCAAAACAAAGCAAAATGAAAAAAGGCACCCAAAGGTAAATGGCACAAAAGAAAAATGTCACAAAAGCAAACCCACGATACCGCGAACAGTGAAACATAAAAACTGCAAAACCACGAAACAACAAAACAAAGCAAAATGAAAAAATGGCACCAAAGGTAAATGGCACAAAAGAATAATGTCACAAAAGCAAACCCATAATACCACGAAAAGTAAAATATAAAACCGCAAAATACGAAACAACAAAACAAAGCAAAATGGAAAAAGCACGAAAACAAAATGGCACAAAAGGAAAATGGCACAAAAGCAAAAGGCACAAATTAAAACCATGAAACTGCAAACCCACGAAACAACAAAACAAACAAAATGGAAAAAAGCACGAAAACAAAATGGCACAAAAGCAAAAAAGACACAAAATTAAACCATGAAACTGCAAACCCACGAAACAACAAAACAAACAAAATGGAAAAAAACGAAAACAAAATGGCACAAAAGCAAAAACACAAAATTAAAACCATGAAACTGCAAACCCACGAAACAACAAACAAAACAAAATGGAAAAAAGCACGAAACAAAATGGCACAAAAGCAAAAAAGACACCAAAATTAAACCATGAAACTGCAAACCCCACGAAACAACAAAACAAGCAAAAATGGGAAAGGGCACCAAAGGAAAATGGCACAAAAGGAAAATGGCACAAAAGAAAAATGTCAAAAAGCAAGCCATGATACAGCGAAAGTGAAACATAAAAACTGCAAACCCCACGGAACAACAAAACAAAATAAAATGGAGAAAAAAACACAATAGCAAATTTGGCACAAAAGCAAAATGGCACAAAAGCAAAACCATGAAACCGCGAAAAGGAAACATAAAAACCGTAAAACCACGAAACAACAACACAAATGAAAATGGAAAAAGTTAAGACCACAAAAAGGCAAAATAGCGAAACGCGAAAAATCGAAACCACAAAACGCGAAAAAGTGACATCGGTATAGGGGAGGGGGGATTACAGTATCATCCATGTTAGTTAAATGTACAAGTATTCGTTTTCACGCTCAAGGAAATTAAATTAATCTTTTTTAATTTTTTTAAATCTACAAAACATTTTTATTTTTATTTTTTTCAACTTAATTATATTCATACTATTTTTAGCCGTTTCTTCCATTTTAATTCCTTCATACACTGATTAAAAAAAACAACAACAACAAAAGACAAAACAAAATAATTTCTCCTATTTTTTCTGTTTTCATTCGTTTTATTCATTAAGCATCCTTCATCACCCCACCCCACCCCTCGATTTTCTCTCTTCTGTTCCCCAACCCCTGCCACCGACCTGCAAACTTAGTTCGCACGCTTTGCTTAAACAATTTCTTGACTGTTGCGAAAATCACGATTTCTCGCGTCACGTAATGTGTGACGAGTAAGCAATGGGTGTGACCGGAGAGGGGACTGGGGTCGGGAAGGAAGGGTTGTACGAGCAACAGGGAGTGAGTGAATTGAAATAGAAGAAGAGAAGAGGAGAGAAAAAGGAGGAAGAAAAGAAAGAGAAAAATAAAACAAATAAAGGAGAAGGAAAAGAAGAGTTTTTAGAATGTGAAGGAGGAGAGAAACACGAACAAGAAGGAGAAGAAGAAAAGGGAAAGAAGAAAAAGAAGAAAAGAGAGAAAGAAGAGAAGAAAATACAAAATAGAAAGAAGAAGAAGAAGAAGAAGAAGAAGAAGAAGAAGAAAGAGAGAAGAAGAAGAAGAAGAAGAAGAAGAAAGAGAGACAGAAGAGAAGAAACAGAAGAAAATACAAAATGGAAAGAAGAAGAAAGAAAGAAGAAGATGAAAAAGAAAGAAAGAAAGAAATCTAAAAAAGAAGAAAAAAAAGAAACAAAATAACAAGAAGAAGCAAAGACAATAAAAAGAGACAGGTTGAAAGAAGGAGTGAAGAAGAAGAAGAAGATGAAGAAGAAAAAGAAGTAAAAAAGAAGAAGAAGAAGAAGGAGGAGGCGGTGAAGGTGAAATCCTCCCAGTGAGGCAACTGTTGGCCGTGGGTAGTGACGCGCGATTCTTAAAGATGGAATCCTGGTGGTGAAAATCCATGACATGCAACACTTCAGTATGGCCCTTACTTAGGCTAGATGGGCGGTCGGTTGGAGAGGAACATTACAATCACACGGCCGGTCACGTCAAGCCCTAGCATCTATATGATTGTCCCAACCTATTGCCCTTATGGCAACACCCGACCAATTTTATGATATGTGTGCTCGAAGGCGGTAGCTGAGGGTTAAACTTGCAACTAGTGGTGAAGTTCTAATTCTGGAATTCTGGTAATGTGTAGTACTCCTTTATTGCCATTACTTCCCAGGTCCGTCCTAACCTGGAGTGGTAGTACATGTTAGGGTTCCACCTATGGGTTAAAAAGATGAAAAATGAGTATTAAAAATGTGTTTAGAAAAACTAAGTTTGAAATAAAATTGAATGCCTAACAACTCCGAGTGCAAGTATTTCAGTTTTAATGTAATAAATTATTATATTAAATAAGAAATGCCAATGAAACTAAATAAGGATGAAGATAAAATGATTTGAAACAAAGGAGGGAGTAAAAACGAAAGATAGAAGAACTGAAACTTACTCTTTCTTCACTCCCGTCTTTCATTGCTAAATTTTTTAATCTAACTATTTAGTTAAAATAGAAAGTAAAGAATAAAATCAGTTATTTCTTCTTGTTAATGGATTCTTTTAAGATTTATCTCTGGGAGTTTTGCTTATATTCATTAAAATAAAACCAAACAATTAGAAATCAAATAATATTAAGCGCATATTTATTAAAATCACATTTTTGATATCAATATGCAAATTAGCCTTCCGCTATTTTGTTGTAATAATTAAAATACAATTGTATTTATAGTATGCAAACCGCTACTCGGGTGGGGATTCTATATTAACGTACGTCGATCCAAGGAGCCCCCCCCAGGCAATAACTGCCACCCTCGATTTAAAGGGCAGGCTGGGATTATTGCCAGCGCCTGACGCGCCTCCCTTGAGGGGGAATCGAACGGTGATCGACGCAATGTTTTACCTATCACCCATGAGCTTCGGTTTTTTGGTGGTCCCAGTTAATAGGGCTTGTGCCTAAACCGTACAAGTGGGGTACGAGTAAATACATGTAGAGTGGCCGACAATATTAATAATGTAGAACAGATTTATTAATATTGAGGTTAAAATAAAAATAAAATTATGCAGAATGGACGTAGATAACTAAAAGAATTGTGACTTGGGTTCTGATATAGTTTCGATATAGACATGCAGACATCACATTCTCCATTATAAAGATTTTATATTACTTTTGGCATGTTGGGACGTTTTGCCTTTGCTAATGTATGAGGATGCCAAACTTCTCAGTATGTGTTAACACAGAGTGAACTAAACGATATCCAGGAAACGTTTAAAGTGTTTTGAAATAGTCCATTACAAGGACAACTTTTATGTTTTGCAAATCCACTAATTAGCTAAAAGCCACACTCTCGGGGGCACTTAAGCTATTTTTCCAAAATTGTTATTTCCTAACTTGTAAAAATTGTTATCGTACATATTCAGCCTTATCAGTGGTTTAGAATACAACCGACTGCCCCTCTGCTTTTTGCAAATATACATATTAGCTTAAAAGCCAGCACTTTCGGTGGCACTTAAGCTATTTTTTCACAATTTCATTTCCTAACTTTATATTCAGCCTTGTCGATGAGTTTTAGCAATACACTGACTGCAACCTCCTGCAGAGTGGGTAAAAACCCACTCCCAAATGGTTTGCACCTGTTGGTCGTGGGTGGTGAGCCCTAATGGCTAAAGACGGAATCCTGTGCATGACATGCAAACACCTCAATGTCCTTACTTAGGTTAGACGGGCGTCTGAGAGACGCCCCTCCGATCAACCGGCTGGTTACGTCAAACCCTAGCACCTATATGATTTGTCTCGCCTATTGCCTTTATGGCTAACCCAAGCGCCTTTTTATCATTATATGGTGCAAGAAAGGCGGTGGCTGGAGGGGTCTTCACAGCCTGGGTAATGACGTCAAACACTATCTGATGGCGAGGGTTCGCAGTTCTGAGCTCTGAGGAATTGTTGGAGTACCTTCATTACCATTGCTCCCGGTCCACTGTCCTGACCCGGAAGTGGTAGTCCTGTTAGGGTTCCGATTTATGGGTGAATTGGAAAATTTGTTTACAAAAGAAAGTTGAGTTTTAAAAAGATTTTAAATTTCAGGATTTTGGTCTGGATTCGACTTCGGATATTTTTAATTTGCTCAGCAGAGTCGGCAGGATCCAAAAATGGTATGATATATTGGGCTAAATCCTCTAGAGTAATTTGTAAAAATATACACATTGACTGACATTTTGCATTCTTATTAGAATTTAAATTTTCTTCTTCTTTCTTCTTCTTCTGCTTCTCTTTCTTCTTTTCTTCTTCTTATCTTCTCTTCTTAATTATTTATTATTATTATTATTATTTTATTATTATCGTTTTTATTCCTTTCTTTTCCTCCTTCCGTTCTCATTCTTCCCTCCTCTTATTTTCCATTCTTTTTCTCCAGTTCCCATTTCTTCTTCTTCTTCTTCTTCTTCTTCTCTTCTCTTCTCCTCTCCTAATGTTTTTCTTCTTGTTCTTGTTCTCTTCTATTACTTTCATTCCCTTTCTTTTCTCTTTCCTTTTCTCCTCCTCTCCCTCCCTTCTTCTTCTCTTCTTACTTCTTCTTCTTCTTCTTTCTCATTTCTTCTTCTTCTTCTTCTTCTTCTGTTTTTTCCTTCTATCGTTTTCCCTGTTGTCTTTTCTGCATTTTCTTCCTTTTCTCATCTTTTCCAAATTCTCTTCTTTTTTCATCTCATCATCATCTTCTTCTTCTTCTTTCTTTTTCTTCTTCTTTCTTCTTCTTCTTCTTCTCCATAAAATAAACATCCTGTTCATATTTGCCTTATTGACAGTAAGACCCAATTCCCTGTATTTTCTTTCAAAAGAATGAGAGAGAGAGAGAGAGAAGAGGAGAGAGAGAGAGGAGAGAGAGAGAGAGAGAGAGAGAGAGAGAGAGAGCGAGGGGTGGGTGAATGTGGGGGTCTGGATGACACACTGTGTTCTTCTTCGTATATACTATCTCTTACCGGCCATCGTCTTAAATTAGTAGGCACTGATCACCCTTTTCCCGCGTAACCGAGACAAAATAAACTACGACTAAACGGAAGAATTACTATTCACCTTATAAGGACCGCTCGGGATCTCCAAGTCAGTCTGGCTATGCCGAGGTTTTAAATTTCATCCCCAGACTTCGTTAGGCCATAAGGGAGGGGGGAATGGCCGGTTACTTGGTGAATCTAGCTCCTGCAAAACCAACATCAGAAGTCAGTTTTTGCATCATCATCATCATCATCCATTCATTTAATAGGTTTCTCTCTTAAACAGGCATCCAGTGTTCAAACAGGCCGGTGAAAACTATATTATTTCTGGTCGGCCAAAACTGATGTGTCGCATGTTCAAGAAGAAGAAGAAAGAAGAAAGAGAAGAAAGAAGAGAAGAGAGAAAAGTGAAGAATGAAAGAAGAGAAGAATAGAAATAAGAATAGAATAAGATAAGAAGAAGAGAAGAAGAGAAGAAGAAGAAGAGAAGAAAGAATGAGATGAAGAAGAAGAAAAAGAAGAGAAAGTGAAGAGAAAGTGAAGAAGAAGAGAAAGTGAAGATGAAGAAGAAGAAAAAAGAAGAAAGTGAAGAAGAGTGAAGAAGAAGGAAGAAAGTGAGAGAAGTGGGAGAGAAGGAAAGAAAAAGTGAAGATGAAAGTGAAGAAGAGAAGAAAGAGAAGAAGAAGAAAGTGAAGAAGAAGAAGAGAAGAGATAGGGAAAGAGGAA
>CM042167.1:65307687-65317687 GCA_023376005.1 Doryteuthis pealeii | reverse complement strand
AGTATATTTTTACAATCAAACTATTTGCTGGGTGTTTTCTCACCGCGGGGATTTACCAACAAGTTTGGTATTTTAAATTATATATATATATATATGTTTGTGTGTGTGTGTATGTGTGTGTGTATGTACGATAACTGAGTAGAACAAATAGTAAAGTTAATCTTATTGAGTCAGATATACCTACTAATAGTTTCGCTTAGTAGCTCATCAGGGAAAGTATATGACTATATATATATAATATATATATATATATATATATATATATTATATATATTTCTCATGGCGCTAACGACCTTGAGAATCATATGTATCAAACTATTCTTGTTCCATGTATGGGTAAACAGGACAGACTGGGCTCTTTAAACTCGGCTTGCCTGCCGTTCTAGACGAAAGAAAATCTCTGAATTCAAACCTATTAAACTAAGCTTGAAAAATCGACCTTGTGTCACATCCTGCTCATGCGTTGGGGTTGCTAAATACATATAAAATGACTGATCCACGGCCTTAATGGCCTGTACGCCCGATTGAGATCACCGTGGTGAGTAGTGAATCCCGGATTGTAAAAGTTTAACCTCTCACTATAAATCATGACAAAACACCAAGAAACTTGTAAATAAGTTTCGGTTTTGAACCCGGAGGCAAAAGCGAAAAGTGCTAAATGGAAAATCGTAAAAGCATTGTCGGTTGAAGGGAAATGTAATTTTAGCGTAGAAAATGCGATATCCGAAAAAGTAAAAAGTAAAAAGTAAAAAAACAAAACAAAAAAAACCTAGACGGTGAGATCTCCACCGGTAGTGGGGGAGGGACGTGGTAGGGTATTAGATCATTGGGGTGACGTCAAAGTCATACAGCTTCGCGGATTGACCGACAAGGAACGCTAAAGCGAAAACGAGGTCACAAAACAGGAAACAAAAATAAGACGACATCTGCGCACAAAAGAAGACATTTGATTATAACTGCGCATAATCCAAAAAGTTAACTCTCTCGACCTGATATCCAATGGGTATTCCATGCAAGAGTTCAAATTGAGCATTCAGAAATCTTTTTTTGAATTGCGTGGGCGTGTGAAATAGATTTACAATCATTTGATCGCCAGAGACAGAAAGTTCTTGAACACCTCGTGTTATGTTATGTTATGTATATATATATATATATATATATATATATGCTGTAGTGTGAGATGGTCACTGTTTCAGCTTTTGCTGGAATGACGTACCAAAGGCAGTATTATTGGTAGAGTGCTCAATATAAAATAGAGCTGTTATATAATATAATAAGATAAATATATAAAGGATTTACATATCTATTTATTAGGTGACAAAGGAACATTCACGACCATATTGGTTTCATGCGATGTTTCAAATGTCTGAAACATTTGAAACATCTTCACCTGATGATTGCATCGCATGAAACCAATATGGTTGTGAATGTTCATTTGTCACCTAATAAATAGATATGTAAAACCATTATATATTTATCTTATTATATATATATATATATATATATATAATATATATATATGTGTGTGTGTGTGTGTGTGTGTGTGGATTTTAAACCATTCGATTTATATATAGTTTTTAAATACATAAATAGTTTTTAAATATATATATAGTTTTTAAACCATTCTGTTTAATCGTCTTTATATATATATCTATATCTATCTATCTATCTATCTATCTATCTATATATATATTATAATATATATAATATATATAATATATAATATATATATATTAATCCAAAAGTCGAGAGAAGAAATCTTCCTTATGACATAGGAGTTTTTTTAAACAACCTGTCGCAGTTTGAGAGCTCAATGTGTGTTCTTATTGTTAGAGTCACAGAGCAAATTTATAAGTAAAGAAATAACAAAAGACTTAGAGATTTTGATTTATAGCCTATTTCAGGGAGCTTAGACAAAGTGTCTAATTTTCCCAGCTCATCAAATGCCTTAAAAGTAATAAATAATTCATCATTCGCATCTGATGAGCTGGGAGAATTAGACACTTTGTCTAAGCTCCCCGAAATAGGCTATAATGCAAAAATGTTTGTTATTTCTTTACACACACACACATATATATATATATATTATATATATATATATATATATATAAAAGACGATTAAAATCGAATGTTTAAAACTACCGACTAAGTTTCTCACAGTAGCGCGAATCTTCATGGGTATTTTCTTCATACTATTGTTATGTATTTAAGCTAGGTTAGTGGGCCATTTTCAATACAGCAGGAATGCTACACACCCGCTTTTTCACACTATAATACACGGAACTTACTTCCGTTTATTTTTATGCCTATATTTGGTTTAGGAAAAAATCCAGAAGTAAATAAGAGTTTATACTTATTTGCTTGGTGGACAAAGATAACTGCGATATATATATATATATATATATATATATAATATGAACCCAAGAGCGATCTTTTGCCGGGATTACACTTGTCAATTTCATTTTCTATAAGAAAAAGTATCGAATTTTATGCGATACATGCGTTGTAAGTGCCTTCAAGTAAAATTTAATATATACTTTATTCAGCAACGTTTCTAAAAATAAACAAACATCCAAAAATCTTATATATATATATATATATATATATATATATAATATATATATATATATATATATATATTATAGATAGATAGATGGATAGTAGATATGAACAGACTGAATAGATAGATTAGATAGATAGATAGATATGAACAGACTGAAATAGGTAGATAGATAGATAGATAGATATGAAACAGACTGAAATAGATAGATAGATAGAGATAGATAGGATTAGATAGATAGATAGATAAGATGAATAGAAGATAGGATAGATTAGATAGATAGATAGATAGATTAGATGATAACAATGATAAGATAAATAGATAAAGATCTGAAATAGATAGATAGATAGAACTGAGTAGATAGATAGATAGATAGATAGAAGATATGAACAGAATTAGATAGATAGATAATAGAAATAGAGATTGATAGATAGATAGATAGATAGATAGTATAGAGAGATAGATAGATATGAACAGACTGAAATAGATAGATAGATAGAGATTGAACAGACTGAAATAGATAGATAGATAGATTATGAACAGTCTGAGATAGATAGATAGATAGATATGAAACAGACTGAAGTAGATAGATAGATAGATAGATAGATATGAAAAGTCTGAAATAGATAGATAGATAGATAGAAAATATGAAAAGACTGAAATAGATAGATATAGATAGATAGATAGATAGGTATGAACAGTCTGAGATAGATAGATAGATAGATAGAGAGATAGATAGATATGAACAGACTGAAATAGATAGATAGATAGATAGATATGAACAGACTGAAATAGATTAATAGATAGATAGATAGATAGATAGATATGAACAGACTGAAATAGATTGATAGATAGATAGATATTAACAGACTGAAATTGATAGATAAATAGATAGATAGATAGATAGATAGATAGATAGATAGATAGATATGAACAGACTGAAATAGATATATAAATAGATAGTTAGATATGAACAGACTGAAATAGATAGATAGATAGATAAATAGATAGATAGATAGATAGAGTGTTACAAAGCGATTAAAGCATAAATAGATTGATATATATTAACTGACAGAGATAGATAGAAAGAGAGAAAGAAAAGAAAGAAAGAAAGAAAGAAAGAAAGATAGATAGATATAGTGTAATGAAGAGATTAAGACATGAAATATTTATGCTGGCAATAATTCCTAGAATGTGTCGAAATTAAATGTAGCCGAAAATGGAATCTGAAACGCTGGAATAAACAATCGGAATGAAAAGAATTTCAAAAGATTTTTGAATAAGTTTCTCATAATTACCATTGCAAACAAATCGAGTGTCGGTGTGTTTGGCCAAGACAATTTGCATCTGATTATTAACAGTTAACAACAAAAGAATTTTATCTTAATTCCAAACAGGATATTTCATCTTAATGTATGAGAAACAATAGCTACAAGCATTTCTCTCCTCCAATTCTCTCTCTCTCTCTCTCTCTCTCTCCTCTCTCTCACACACCCACACATTCTTACGCATATGCTCTCTCTCTTACTTTCTCTCTCTCTCTCTCTCTCTCTCTCTCTTTCTCTCTCTCTCTCTCTCTCTCTCACTCTGAGTCTATCAGTCTGTCTGTCTTTCATTAATTCAGTCACTAACACTGAAACTTAATGTAAGAGAAACAATAACTACAAGAATTTCTCGACACTTTGTCTCTCTGTCTCTCTTTCACTCTCTGTCTCCCTCTCTGTCTCTCTCTCTGTCTCTGTCTCTGTCTCTCTCTGTTTCTCTCTCTGTCTGTCTCTGTCTATCTCTCTCTCTCTGTCTCTGTCTCTTTGTCTCTGTCTCTCTGTCTCTGTCTCTCTCTCTCTGCCTCTCTGTCTCTGTCTCTCTCTGTCTCTGTCTGTCTGTCTGTCTCTCTCTCTCTCTCTAAGAGTCACTAACACACAAACGCATACACATACACACACTCACTCACTTCGCATGTCTCTCATTAATTCAGTCCCAAACACACACACACACACACCCTCTCTCTCTTACCGACTCACTAGCATACGTACTCCCACTCTATATCTGTCTCACTCTGTTCCTATCTTTTTCTCTCTCCCTGTATCTATCTATCATCTCCCCCCTCTCTCTCTCTCATGCATACACACACTATCACACACACACACACACACTCTCTCTCTCTCTCTTTCTCCCCTCCATCTCTCTCTCTCTCTGCTTCTCTCTGTCTCTGTTACTTGGTATAAAACATCTCAGCGTCTTCGGACATTCCACTGTCCTTCATGCGTCGTACCTCCCCATATTTCAGAGTGTGAGACATAAATCCGTCCATTTCGACCTTCGGCTCGGCTGTCGACGACTGAATGAGCGGAAATAAAACTATAGCAATTTCGATTTACATTTAAAATAAAAAAAAAATTAAAATTAAAATAATAAAATTAAAAAATGAAAAAAAAAATGAAAAGAATAAATAGATAAATAAATAAACAATACTGACGACTGAATTACAAACTATGAATCATATGAATTATACAAGGGTTAGGACAACAGCACTTGGCCAAGGACAACTGAACTAGTGCCCAAGACAGCTGGTACTTATGGAACTCAAGAATAGTCCATTCATGTATTTGGGCGATTCCATTCCTTGAGTCCTGATTGGCTGCTTGGTTTCTATGATGTTATGAGGCTTCATAAATACTCTGGCATTGTGCAATAGGATTGCAGCAAGATTAGATTCGTATTTAGTTACAGCTACTTCTTGCCTTGTCTTACCAATTCGACGGTAATTGGAACTTAGTATGATTATATTACAGACATGTTGTAAAATCCAATCAACTAACCAACCAACCAAGTAGTTTAATCGAAGACATTCCTTGGTAGAGTGTTCGGCTGGGAACCTTAAGGTGCCTGATTCGATATCTGCCCTCGGCAAATGGCGGTGGGGGTACGGGAGGTAAAGTTAATCATGTATTCCCAAGTGGTCTTTCTTTAAGGCAGCACTCGCTAATTATCTAAAAAGGGCGAGGTCCGGGTTTTTTGCCCGGCACCTGAGTACGTTTAAGGCACCCCTTTCATTAACTCAATCACTAACACTCAAACACACACACATCTTAAGGTAAGAGAAAAATAGCTTCAAGAATTTCTTGACCCTCTCTCGCTTTCTCCCCTCTCTCTCTTTCTGGAACACTCTTTCTTTCTCTCTCTCTCTTTCTCTCTCTATGAGTCACTAACACACAAATCACACACACACACACACACACCACACACTCTCCCCCCTCTCTCTCTTCTCTCTCTTACACTCACTAGCACACACTCACACTCTGTCTGTCTCTGTCTTCCTGTCTCTCATTAATTCTGTCACTAATACACACAAACACACACACACACATAAACACACACAAACACACTCTCTCTATCTCTCTCTCTATCTCTATCTCATTCACTCACTCACTAGCATACACACTCCCGCTCTCGCTCTGTCTCTCTCTTCTATCTGTTTCTCTCTCTCATTGCATATATCTGTCACACCTCCTCCTCCTCTTCCTCCTTCTCTCTCTCTCATACACTCTCTTATACACACACATATACACACACCCTCTCTGTCTCTCTCTCTCTCTCTCACCCACTCACTAGCATACACACTCCTGTTCTCGCTCTCTCTCTCTCTCTCTCTCTCTCTCTCTATACATATATATATACATTTTTTTCTCTCTCTCTCACTGCCACGCCGTTTTATTTATTTAGTTTTTTTAATTATCTATCTCTTTATGTATTTATTTTATTTATTTTCTTGCTCTGACAATGCCCGAGCTTCTGTTGGTTTATTGGTTGGTTGGTTGGTTGGTTGGAATTTGTGTTATTATCATTGGAGATCCAAGGCGATACAATAAACGATTTTTAATTTTATAGTATCTCATAACAGATAAATATTCTCGTATATCAAATCAATCTTCCCTATTGAAATTAACTGATATGCCATTAATCCGTTTCAGATCCCGGTAAAAAACATCCTATTTTTGTCAGATGTTATTAAATAAGAAAAATAGCACTAAAATAGCATAAAACAGTAAAGTCGTCGGGGTAGCCTAAATTCGGTATCAGCCAATCGGCGAGGGAGTCTATCTACTTTTCACTTTTTGTTTTAGGATGAGAGCGGACCTGGGGCTAGTGGCGAAGACGTGGTATTCTACACTCCCTAGAACTCCAGAATTGAAACTTCACTACTAGATGCAGTTTAATGTTGTGATACTAAAGTTAATACAGAGAACCGGAAGTTCACTCGGTGGAGTTCAAATGACGAAAAATCGTTTGTACGCATATGGCTCGGCACATTGTTAAAAATAGCAATTCGATTAATAAGAATTATGGACCAATTAGAAACGTTCGAGCCCAAAACAATATATGTTTTCGACCGAGCCCTGTTTGATCCACCCGAGAAATATAAATAAGACCTGTTCGGCTATGTAGACAGTTTCTGCAACACAACCCTTTGCTGCTTGCCGATTACTACTAAGATTTTATGACCCAAATAAACCGCGCTTCTCCTTATTGATAATAGTACGACGCTGACAGACATAAGATTCCTTTCAACACAGCCTGTGAAATATTACTTTCCTCTACGACCGAACATTTGAGTACACTTTTTCTTTTATTATAAAAACTATCATTACAACTCTACTGCTGTCTATGAACTTTGGCTACTTGTTAACATTGTAAAATTATATTTGAAATATAGATTTTGGAAATGTGTATTTATTAAAACATGAAAATACACATGTTGGCCTTATTTTATTAATAGACAACAGCATCTCCAGCAAGCATCACCGTTTGTTTGCAATTACTGTACCAGAGATTGACATTCAAAGATTGGTCTGTTCAGCCATTCACGCAATTGCCGATAAAAAAGTGGACACTGCGCCATCGTCTTTAGTAGACAGAAGGATGCCAACACACAAATTTAATAATTTAATAATTTATATTATTCATAACTAGCAAATATATACGGGTGCAAGTATTTAAGTTTTAATATAATAAAATATCACATTAAATTAGAAAGGCTAATGAAACTGAATAAGAATACAGAAAAAAAATTGGAACGAGGGGGTATGATTGAAAAATAGAACAACTTTGAAACTAACTCTTCCATCATTTTCCATTACTCCCGTCTTTCATTGGTAAATTTTCTTAATTTAACTATTTAGTTAAAATAGGAAGTAAAGAATAAAATAACAGTTATTTGTTCTTGTTAATGGATTTCTTTTAAGATTTTCATCGAGATTTTTGCTCATATTCAATAAGATAAAACCAAACAATTAGAAATCAATAATACTAAGCATATATTTATTAAAATCACATTTTTAGGATCAATATGCAAATTAGCCTTTCCATTCATACTGTAAACCGCTATTTTGTTGTATATATAAATACAATTGCATGTCATTAGTATGTAGATATGGTCAACAGTCATAATGATGTAAAACAATTTTATTAATAATTGAGGTTTAAATAAAATAAAGTCAGGGAGAATGTGATGTAAATAACAAAGGGAATTGTGGCTTGTATAGTAATATAGTTTCGGTTACAGACAGACAAACCCACAATCTCCATTATAATAAGATTTATATAATTCATTTATAATTTGATAATTTAATAATTTATATTATTCATAATTTGTATAATTTATTTATAATTTGATAATCTAATAATTTGATAATTTATATTATTCATAATTTATATAATTTATTTTTAATTTGATAATTCAATAATTTAATAATAATTTGATAAATTCTGTATAAATATCTAAATACATATATTTATTAAAACATAAAATACACATGTTGGAAATACACAAATTATATTTGAGATACACAATATTACTTATTGTTGAATATCTGTCTTCTTTTCTTGTACTTATATTTATAGGGAGTTTGAAATTCACTAATACAACGACGGTTTAGCTTAGTCGGTAGAGCGTCGTAATACGAACCACAAGGTTTCGGGTTAGATAGCAGCCCTTGCCCGCTCAGTGGATAAATGGCAGAGAGATCTGTGCAGTAAAGTGAGGAGCTGATGGTAGGTGTCGCGCTACACCTCAGACGCCAAAACAATCTCCTTGGTCTAGCGCTAGTGAAAAGGGGATAGACTCACCATAAGTCATACCCATGAAATCCACGTTACGATGTGCTGTTTTTCTTGGCTAACGATCACATACATATAGTTATTTTACTAAGCTTCGCTTAGATATGGCACAAGCCGAATGTAAGGAGCACCCAGTGAGGCTCGAATTCACTAGTCATGGTTGCCAGTCTTCCTTGCTAACCATTACACAACCTAAGGCGCCATCGGTCACATACATATAAACCACATCTGAATTATTGAAATAATTAATAGATACAAACATTATTCCGAATTTAATTTTTAAAAAGAATAAATTACTTCTATGTTCAAAGAGAAAATTTTAATCTAATCGAAATAATGGCTTTCATATTCGCAGTGGGATTTATGTTAATGAGTGTCACTGACCCAGCAGCTAAGATAGGCAACCCGAGGTACTCCCCCCACCCCCCAGCTACGTTTCCAATGAACAAACCAACCGATCCGCTGTGCACACGACACGAAGTCGACGGGGCTTGTCTTGTTGTGTTTACGTGGATCACGCAGCTTCGTGATTAGGAATCACGTGATTAGGTTGTTCTCTTCACGACAAAATGGCGGAAGTATCAGAAAAGTCGAATAGATAAAAAACGAAAGAGAAGGAAGAGAAAGAGGAAAATAAAGAGGAAGAGAAAGAGAAAAAAGGAAAGAAAGAAGGAAGAGGAAGAGGAAAATGAAGAGGAAGAGGAGAGAAAGAGAAAAAAGGAAAGAAAGAAGGAAGAGGAAAGAAAGAGACAAAAGGAAAGAAAAAAGGAAGAGGAAGAGAAAGAAAGAGAAAAAAAAGAAAGAAAGAATGAAGAGAAGAGGGAAATAAAGAGAAGAGGAAGAGAAAGAGAAAAAGGAAAGAAAGAAGGAAGAGGAAGAGGAAGAGGAAGAGAAGAGAAAAGGAAAGAAAGAAGGAAGAGGAAAATTAGAAGGAAGAGGGAAGAGAAAGAGAAAAAAAAGGAAAGAAGAAGCAAGAGAAAGAGGAAATGAAGAGGAAGAGGAAGAGAAAGAGAAAAAAAAGGAAAGAAAGAAGGGAGAGGAAAGAGGAAAATGAAGAGGAGAGAAAGAGAAAAAAAGGAAAGAAAAGAAAGAAAAACGAATGAAGAAGAAAGAAAAGGGAAGCATGTATATAAGAAAAAAGAAAGGAAATAATGAAGGAATAAGGAAAGAAAGAAGAAAACAAATAAAGAAAAAGAGAGGAATGAAAAAAGACAGAAAGATAAGAAAGAAGAAAAGAATGTATTAATTAATAAAAAAATGGAAAGAATGAGAAAACAAGTAATGAAGAAGAAAGCAAAGAAGGAAACAGAAATATAAGAAAGA
>CM042167.1:65257687-65305187 GCA_023376005.1 Doryteuthis pealeii | reverse complement strand
AGAAGTGCACGTGACCAAGTGGGAGAAAGAGAGGAAGAGTTAGAGTTGGGAATATTTAGGTGAGTTTGGAAATATGCTTTGAGAGAGTGAGACGTGGTCTCTTACTCAGAGCAGTTTGGCTTGGGGGAAAAAACTATAACTGGCACAAGGCAAGATGTCCTCCAGCATCCCAAATTGGTTTCCAGACTCAAAACATCAAAGAATTGTCAGCCAATTCAACATCAACCCAGCAACCAGATTCGAGCCTCTCCATATAGCACAGAAAATGAGTATACGACGATAATTTCTATATGACCCATCATCATTCCATTTCAAAATGAGAACCGTGACGTTACAAAATGGCGCAAAAGCAAAACCACGAAACCGCGAAAAGCAAAACAGAAAAATCGCAAAGCCACAAAACAAAGCAACATAGAAAAATGGCACAAAACAAAGCAAAATAGAAAAATGGCACAAAAGAAAAATGTCACAAAAGCAAACCCACGATACCGCGAAAAGTGAAACATAAAAACCGCAAAACCACGAAACAACAAAACGAAGCAAAATGAAAAAATGGCACCAAAGGTAAATGGCACAAAAGAATAATGTCACAAAAGCAAACCCATAATACCACGAAAAGTAAAATATAAAAACCGCAAAACTACGAAACAACAAAACAAAGCAAAATGGATAAAAGCACGAAAACAAAATGGCACAAAAGGAAAATGGCACAAAAGCAAAAAAAAAAGACACAAAATTAAACCCATGAAACTGCAAACCCACAAAACAACAAAACAAAACAAAATGGGAAAAGGGCACCAAAGGAAAATGGCACAAATGGAAAATGGCACAAAAGAAAAATGTCACAAAAGCAAGCCCATGATACAGCGAAAAGTGAAACATAAAAACTGCAAACCCACGAAACAACAAAACAAAATAAAATGGAAAAAAAACACAATAGCAAATTTGGCACAAAAGCAAAATGGCACAAAAGCAAAACCATGAAACCGCGAAAAAGGAAACATAAAAACCGTAAAACCACGAAACAATAACACAAATGAAAATGGAAAAAGTTAAGACCACAAAAAGGCAAAATAGCGAAACCGCGAAAATCGAAACCACAAAACCGCGAAAAAGTGACATCGGTATAGGGGAGGGGGGATTACAGTATCATCCATGTTAGTTAAATGTACAAGTATTCGTTTTCACGCTCAAGGAAATTAAATTAATCTTTTTTAATTTTTAAATCTACCAAAACATTTTTATTTTTATTTTTTTCAACTTAATTATATTCATACTATTTTTAGCCGTTTCTTCCATTTTAATTCCTTCATACACTGATTAAAAAAAACAACAACAACAAAAGACAAAACAAAATAATTTCTCCTATTTTTCTGTTTTCATTCGTTTTATTCATTAAGCATCCTTCATCACCCCACCCCACCCCTCGATTTTCTCTCTTCTGTTCCCCAACCCCCTGCCACCGACCCTGCAAACTTAGTTCGCACGCTTTGCTTCAAACAATTTCTTGACTGTTGCGAAAATCACGATTTCTCGCGTCACGTAATGTCGTGACGAGTAAGCAATGGGTGTGACCGGAGAGGGGACTGGGGTCGGGAAGGAAGGGTTGTACGAGCAACAGGGAGTGAGTGAATTGAAATAGAAGAAGAGAAGAGGAGAGAAAAAGGAGGAAGAAAAAGAAAGAGAAAAATAAAACAAATAAAGGAGAAGGAAAAGAAGAGTTTTTAGAATGTGAAGGAGGAGAGAAACACGAACAAGAAGGAGAAGAAGAAAAGGGAAAGAAGAAAAAGAAGAAAAGAGAGAAAGAAGAGAAGAAAATACAAAATAGAAAGAAGAAGAAGAAGAAGAAGAAGAAGAAGAAGAAGAAGAAGAAGAAGAAGAGAAGAAGACAGAGAGAAGAAACAGAAGAAAATACAAAATGGAAAGAAGAAGAAAGAAAGAAGAAGAAGATGAAAAAGAAGAAAGAAAGAAATCTAAAAAAGAAGAAAAAAAAGAAACAAAATAACAAGAAGAAGCAAAGACAATAAAAAGAGACAGGTTGAAAGAAGGAGTGAAGAAGAAGAAGAAGATGAAGAAGAAAAAGAAGTAAAAAAGAAGAAGAAGAAGAAGGAGGAGGCGGTGAAGGTGAAATCCTCCCAGTGAGGCAACTGTTGGCCGTGGGTAGTGACGCGCGATTCTTAAAGATGGAATCCTGGTGGGTGAAAATCCATGACATGCAACACTTCAGTATGGCCCTTACTTAGGCTAGATGGGCGGTCGGTTGGAGAGGAACATTACAATCACACGGCCGGTCACGTCAAGCCCTAGCATCTATATGATTGTCCCAACCCTATTGCCCTTATGGCAACACCCGACCAATTTTATGATATGTGTGCTCGAAGGCGGTAGCTGAGGGTTAAACTGCAACTAGTGGTGAAGTTCTAATTCTGGAATTCTGGTGAATGTGTAGTACTCCTTTATTGCCATTACTCCCAGGTCCGTCCTAACCTGGAGTGGTAGTACATGTTAGGGTTCCACCTATGGGTTAAAAAGATGAAAAATGAGTATTAAAAATGTGTTTAGAAAAACTAAGTTTGAAATAAAATTGAATGCCTAACAACTCCGAGTGCAAGTATTTCAGTTTTAATGTAATAAATTATTATATTAAATAAGAAATGCCAATGAAACTAAATAAGGATGAAGATAAAATGATTTGAAACAAAGGAGGGAGTAAAAACGAAAGATAGAAGAACTGAAACTTACTCTTTCTTCACTCCCGTCTTTCATTGCTAAATTTTCCTAATCTAACTATTTAGTTAAAATAGAAAGTAAAGAATAAAATCAGTTATTTCTTCTTGTTAATGGATTTCTTTTAAGATTTATCTCTGGGAGTTTTGCTTATATTCATTAAAATAAAACCAAACAATTAGAAATCAATAATATTAAGCGCATATTTATTAAAATCACATTTTTGATATCAATATGCAAATTAGCCTTCCGGCTATTTTGTTGTATATATAAATACAATTGTATGTTATTAGTATGCAAACCCGCCCCTCGGGTGGGGATTGCTATAATTAACGACGTCGATCCCAGGAGGCCCCCCCCCAGGCAATACCTGCACCCTCGATTTAAAGGGACAGGGCTGGGTTTATTGCCCAGCGCCTGACGCGCCTCCCTTGAGGGGGAATGCCGACGGGATCGACGCAATGTTTTACCTATCACCCATGAGCTTCGGTTTTTGGGTGGTCCCACGTTAATAGGGCCTTGTGCCTAACCCGTACAAGTGGGGTACGAGGTAAATACCATGTAGACGTGGCCGACAATATTAATAATGTAGAACAATTTTATTAATAATTGAGGTTTAAATAAAAATAAAATTATGCAGAATGTGACGTAGATAACTAAAAGAATTGTGACTTGGGTTCTGATATAGTTTCGATTATAGACATGCAGACACACATTCTCCATTATAATAAGATTTTATATTACTTTTGGCATGTTGGCGACGTTTTGCCTTTGCTAAATGTATGAGGAATAGCCAAAACACTTTCTCAGTATGTGTACACAGAGTGAACTAACGATATTCCAGGAAACGTTTAAAGTGTTTGAAATAGTCCATTACAAGGACAACTTTTATGTTTTGCAAATCCACTATATTAGCTTAAAAGCCACACTCTCGGGTGGCACTTAAGCTATTTTTTCACAAATTTTATTTCTAACTTGTAAAAATTGTTATCGTACAAAAATATTCAGCCTTATCAGTGGGTTTTAGAATACACCGACTGCACCTCTGCTTTGCAAATATACTATATTAGCTTAAAAGCCACACTCTCGGGTGGCACTTAAGCTATTTTTTCACAAATTTCATTTCTAACTTTATATTCAGCCTTGTCGATGAGTTTTAGAATACACTGACTGCACCTCTGCAGAGGGGTAAAAACCCCACTCCCAAATGGTTGCACCTGTTGGTCGTGGGTGGTGAGCCCTAATGGCTAAAGACGGAATCCTGGTGCATGACATGCAACACCTCACTATTGTCCTTACTTAGGTTAGACGGGCCGTCTGAGAGACCCCCCTCCGATCAATCGGCTGGTTACGTCAAACCCTAGCACCTATATGATTGTCTCGACCCTATTGCCTTTATGGCTAGCCCCAACCCTTTTTATCATATATGTGCTAGAAAGCGGTGGCTGAGGGTCTTCACATCCTGGGTATGACGTCAAACACTATCTGATGGCGAGGTTCCAGTTCTGGAGCTCTGAGGAATGTGGAGTACCCCTTCATTACCATTGCTCCCCGGTCCACTCTGACCCGGAGTGGTAGTACCTGTTAGGGTCCGATTTATGGGTTGAATGGAAAATTTGTTTACAAAAGAAAGTTGAGTTTAAAAATTTTAAAATTTCAGGATTTTGGGTCTGGATTCGACTCGGATTATTTTTAATTTGCTCACAGAGTCGGCAGGATTCCAAAATGGTATGATATATTGGGCTAAATCCTCTAGGAGTAAATTTGAAAAATATGACACACTGACATTTGCATTCATTATTAGAATTTAAATTTTCTTCTTCTTCTTCTTCTTCTTCTTCTTCTTATTATATTATTATTTATTATTATTATTATTATTATTATTATTATTATTATTATTATTATTATTACGTTTTTTATTCCCTTTCTTTTCCTCCTTCCGTTCCTCATCTTCTCCTCCTCCTTATTTTCCATCTCTTTTCCTCCAGTCCCATTTCTTCTTCTTCTTCTTCTTCTTCTTCTTCTTCCTAATGTTTTTCTTCTTGTTCTTGTTCTTCTTCTTATTACTTTTCATTCCCTTTCTTTTCCTCTTTCCTTTTCTCCTCCTCCTCCCTCCCTTCTTCTTCTTCTTCTTCTTCTTCTTCTTCTTCTTCTTCTTCTTCTTCTTCTTCTTCTGTTTTTCCTTCTATCGTTTTCCCATGTTGTCTTTTTCTCATTTTCTTCCTTTTCTCATCTTTTCCAAATTCTTCTTCTTTTTTCATCATCATCATCATCTTCTTCTTCTTCTTCTTCTTCTTTCTTCTTCTTCTTCTTCTTCTTCCCATAAAATAAACATCCTGTACTTTCATATTTGCCTATTGATCAGTAGACCAATTCCTGTATTTTCTTTCAAAGAATGAGAGAGAGAGAGAGAGAGAGAGAGAGAGAGAGAGAGAGAGAGAGAGAGAGAGAGAGAGAGAGCGAGGGGTGGGGTGAGGTGGGGGTCTGGATGACACACTGTGTTCTTCTTCGTATATACCATCTCTTCCGGCCAATCGTCTTAATTAGTAGGCACTGATCACCCTTTTCCCGCGTAACCCGAGACAAAATAAACTACGACTAAACGGAAGAATTACTATTCACCCTTAACTAAGACGCTCGGGAATCTCCAAGTCAGTCTGCAATGCCGAGGTTTTAATTTCATCCCCGACTTCGTTAGCATAAGGGGAGGGGGGGGAATGGCCGGTTACTTGGTGAAATCTAGCTCCTCAAAAAACAACATCAGAAGTCAGTTGCATCATCATCATCATCATCATCATTAATAGGTTCTCTAGACAGCATCCAGTGTTCAAACAGAGCCGGTGAAACTATATTATTTGCTGGTCGGCCAAAACTGATGTGTCCATGTTCAAGAAGAAGAAGAAGAAGAAGAAGAAGAAGAAGAAGAAGAAGAAGAAGAAGTGAAGATGAAAGAGAGAAGAATAAGAATAAGAATAAGAATAAGAATAAGAAGAAGAAGAAGAAGAAGAAGAAGAAGAAGGAGAAGAAGAAGAAAGTGAAGATGAAGAAGAAGAAAAAAGAAGAAGAAAGTGAAGAAGAAAGTGAAGAAGAAGAAGAAAGTGAAGATGAAGAAGAAGAAAAAAGAAGAAAGTGAAGAAGAAAGTGAAGAAGAAAGTGAAGAAAGTGAAGAAGAAAGTGAAGAAGAAGAAGAAAAAAGAAGAAAGTGAAGATGAAAGTGAAGAAGAAGAAGAAAGAGAAGAAGAAGAAAGTGAAGAAGAAGAAGAAGAAGAAGAAGGCAATGGTTTATTTTCACACATTACACAATATAAACACTGTCATATAAAACAAAACAAAATAAAAAACGTAATGTTGGTAGTTGTAGTAATATGTGGAGGACTGAGCCTATTCTAGTAGTGACCACCTCAGTTGTTTCTTTTTATATTGTTTGAATGTTGATTATACGTTTACATATACGTATTAAAAATTTCTATTTTGGTAAATAATTTGAGTAGGTGAGCAAACATTTTGGTGAAATAATGCTTGGAATTTTCTTTTGTTAGTGCATTTCAGTCATTGATACAGGATCCTGTGATAGATTTAAGGCCAAAGGTTTTAGTGTTGGCAAATGGTTTGAAGAGTTCACCTGAAATTGATCCCCTATTAGAGACAGTGTATAATTCTTTTTGCAGTCTCAAGTATGTCCAGCTCGACTTTTGTCCGTCTTCTTTTGGTGGTTTGTAAGATGAGAGGTAAGTGGCTGTTTAGATGCTATTTTATAGGGTAAAGTTAGTGTTAGGGATAGAAGAAGAAGAAGAAGAAGAAGAAGCGTGAAGAAGAAGGAGAAAAAGAAGCGTGAAGAAGAAGAAGAAGAAGAAGAAGAAGAAGAAGAAGAAGAAAAAGAAGAAGAAGAAGAGAAGAAGAAGAAGAAAGAAGAAGAAGAAGAAGAAGAAGCATGAAGAAGAAGAAGGAGAAAAAAAGAATGAGAAGAAGAAGAAGAAGCATGAAGAAGAAGAAGCGTGAAGAAGAAGAAGAAGAAGAAGAAGAAGAAGCGTGAGAAGAAGAAGAAGAAGAAGAAGAAGAAGAAGAAGAAGAAGAAGAAGAAGTTAGAACCCTAAGGTTAGAGTTAGGTTTAGCGATAGTGTTAGGGATAGAAGAAGAAGAAGAAGAAGAAGAAGAAGAAGAAGAAGAAGAAGAAGAAGAAGAAGAAGAAAGAAACTGGTGAAAATTATTCGGTTCAATGAATAAAATCATTTTTCAATGCCGGTTAGGTTTAAGGTTAGGGTTAGGTTTCTCGATAGAGTTAGGGAAAGAAGAAGAAGAAGAAGAAGAAGAAGAAGAAGAAGAAGAAGAAGAAGAAGAAGAAGAAGAAGAAGAAGAAAGAAAGAAAGAAAGAAAGAAAGAAAGAAAGAACTGGTGAAAATTATTCGGTTTAATGAATAATTTCATTTTTCAATGCCGGTTAGGTTTAAGGTTAAGGTTAGGTTTCGCGATAGAGTTAGGGATAGAAGAAGAAGAAGAAGAAGAAGAAGAAGAAGAAGAAGAAGAAGAAGAAGAAGAAGAAGAAGAAAGAGAGAAAGAAAAAAGAAACTGGTGAAAATTATTTGGTTCAATGAATAAAATCATTTTTCAATGCCGGTTAGGCTTAAGGTTAAGGTTAGGTTTCGCGATAGAGTTAGGGATAGAAGGTTTGGGTTAGGTTTGGAAATGTTGTTAAAAACAGCACAAAGTATCATTATGTAGTCCTCATTTAGTATTTCCTACAAACGTTTGGCACAGTTAGAAGTTTTATTCTATCAAAGAGATTAGATTTCTGTATGATCTATTACCAGTAATTCACATCAGTGCAAAATGGTACAGCCCTGTCGGATGGGGCTGTAGGATCCACCCCCTACACATCTGCAGAGAGTTAAAACCCTTTTTATCATATATGTGCTAGAAGTCCGAGACTGAGGTTCCTGGGTATGACATTAAACGCTATATGATGGTGGGGTTGAAACTGGGGAAAATGGTGTACTCCTTCATCTTCATTACTTCCCAGGTCTACTCTGACCCGGAGTGGTAGTTAGGGTCCCATCTTTGGGTTAAATAGAAAAAATGAGTTTAAAACATTGAGTACACAACAAGAATAAATAAAACAAAAATGTTATGTATATTTACCAACTCCTCCGTGCGAGCAGGATACGACACAAGGTCAATTTCATAAGCGGAGTTCAACAGGTTTGAATTCAGAATTTTCCTTCTCCTAGACTGGTTACCTATCTATGGTTAAAGAACCCACTGCCCTGCTATTTACCCATAGCTGGAGGGAGAGTAGGATTCATAACTTTCCCAAGGGTTTTAGCGCTAAGTGAAATGCCATTACAAAAATGTTATAAGAAGTATATCTCTTTGATCAAATAAAAAAGGGATTTTCCAATGTGTAGCCGAATCAGTACTACTCTAGGGTTGGATCATAACGACTTTAACGAAACTCTTGGAGAAAATTTTACTAAATGGCAGGACTCTGGAATTAGTGGACCAGTATATATACTGAGGTAGAAATATATCATCTACTGAACGCGATGTCAACCAGAATCATAGGTAAAGCACGGACTACTATTGACATGTTATTGGAAAATCTGATTATATATATATATATAGAGAGAGAGAGAGAGAGAAGAGGGAGAGAGAAGGAGAGAAAGAGAGAGAGAGAGAGAGAGAGAGAAGGAGAAAGAGAGAGAGAGAGAGAGAGAGAGGGGGGGAAGAGAGAGAGGGGAAAAAGTTCCAGACAAATAACGCTATTATTTACACTAGCAAATGTATGCACCCCGCGGGTTCAAGTATTTAAGTTTTAACGTAATAAAATATTATATTGAATTAGAAAGGCTAATGAAACTAAATAAGAATGCAAATAAAATGATTTGAGACAAAAGAGGGTTAAAATCAAAAAATAGAACAACTGAAACTTACTCCTCCTTCACTCCCATCATTCATTGCTAAACTTTCCTAATTTAACTGTTTAGTTAGAATATAGGAAGTAAAGAACAAAATTGCAGTTATTTCTTCTTGTTAATGGATTTCTTTTAAGATTTATCCTCGAGATTCGTGCTCATATTCATTAAAATAAAACCCAACAATTAGAAATGAATAATACCAAGCACATATTTATTAAAATCAAATTTTTAATATCAGTATGCAAATTAGCCTTCCCATTCACACTGTAAACCGCTATTTTGTTGTATATATAAATACAATTGCATGTTATTAGCATGTAGTGGCCAACAGTATTAATAATGTAAAACAAATTTATTAATAATTGAAGATTGAATAAAATTCAAATCATGGATAATGTGACGTAAATAACTAAGGGAATTGAGACAATAGAGTAGTAACATAATTTCGGTTACAGATATATAAACACACAATCTTCATTATAATAAAATATAAACGTGAAGTTGCTCCCTATTTTGATTTAAAAAAAATGTTTTCAAAGAAATTCTATATTCACTTTAAACTATTCGTTGAAAATTCGATTTCACTTGCTGAGACGATTATTGATTATTGATTATTGTGAGTTGGGATTTGTGCATTGGAAATCCCGAAAAGTAGCTTTTTTTAAAATGATCGAATGATTTGATAGGCATTAATCGGGATTAAGTCAATAATCTCTCAACATTCGCATTCGTTACGGCACGCTAAATCTTGCTGGGTTATTTAATGACGATGTCAAGTCTTTTTTTTTTTGGCAAACATTTATGCGGTTTCAAGTTAATCCTCTTATAATGGAGATTCGGTGTCTTTCACGAACAGAAATCCTTTCTTGATAATGAAACGCAGAAAATTCTCTGTGGCTTTGAGATAGAGACTGATCACCTTATCCCGACCAGAAGACCAGATTTAGTATTGATTAACAAAACAAAAAAAAAGAACTTGTCAACTGGTGGATTTTGTAGTCCCTGCAAATTAAAGGGTGAATATGAAAGAAAACGAAAAGATAAATACATAGACCTTGCTAGAGAACTGAATAGAAAAACATAGAATGTGAGGGTGAAAGTGATACCAATTATAATTGACGCACTTGGAACGGTCCTCAAAAGTTTAGAGAATAGATTAGAAGAAATTGAAATCAGCGGAAGAATTGAGACCATCCAGACAAGAGAATTATTAAGTTCGGCAAGAATACTCAGTAGAATCCTGGAGACAAGAAGAGACTCTTCACTCAGACTCCAGTGAAATATCATCAGTTTATGATGGTATGAAAGAGTGATGGTATGAATTGCATAACAAGGAGTGAAATTAATAATATAAAATCAAAAATAGATAAGACGCAGCAGAATAGCAAGTGCAGAATTTGTGGAGACAGAGATAAAACGGTTAATTATATAATAATAAGTGAATGCAGCAAAGAGACTACAAGACTAGGCACGACTCGGTGGGAAAGGTAATCCACTGGGAATTGTGCAAGAAATTCAATTTTCATCATACAAACAAATGGTATATGCACAAACCTGAACCTGTCATGAAGAATGAGACGCATAAAATTCTCTAGGACTTAGGGGTGTAGGGGATTATCTTCCCTTTGCCTAGAAGAGTTATCTTCCCGCTGTGTTGCCGTTTGTGGCCACCAGGGGACCTCTGGTATATAAGCGGCTGATTCAAATGCTTCCCCCTGTCTTTCCTTACTGCCTCTGAACGAGCACATGTGTTAGACTTATGTCTACCCACTTCTCGGTGGGGCTTTGCCCCCCTTACATTACAGTAAGTCTTTTATACAGCATGGACTATCCTTTGTTTCCATGTCTGTAACATTTATATTTTATGTACATTTGGGTATCTCGTTTATACCAAAATATTGTATCTTGTATTTACCATTCATGAATGTGTCCTTTTATCTCTACTCTTATATCTTATTTGTATCTTATGTATCTATGTACTTTATGTATCTTATCGTTACCATGTGCTGTACACCTATTAAAGGTTTGTCTCACAACGTGTCGGAGCTGTTGTTCAATTATTAACTTTGAATCTTACAGGGGCATAAACCGATAACCTAATCTTGGCCAGAAGACCAAACCTAGTGTTGATTGACAAGAAGAAGACAACTTGTCATCTCGTGGATTTTGCCATCCCAGCCGACGACCGAGTGAAAATAAAAGAAAGCGAAATGCTAGACAAATATTTGGACATTGTTAGAGAACTAAAAAAAGCGTAGAACATGAAGAATAAGGTCGTACCAATTATAATTGTTGCCCTTGGAACGACTCCCATGGGTCTAGTAAAGAGTCTGGATGAACTGGAAATCAGAGGAAGATTCGAGACCATCCAAGCTACAGCACTATTGAGATCAGCTAGAATACTCAGAAGAGTCCTGGAGACCTGAGGACACTTGCTGTCATTCAGCCTCCAGTGAACCACCGGCTAAGGCATATGTGAAAAATTCGAATGGAGTGAAATAATAATAATAATAATAATAATAATAATAATGAAAAAATTGATAAGACGCAACCAAACAGTAAATGTAGACTGTGTGGTGACAGAGATCAGACTGGAAACCATGTATTATGTGAATGTAGCAAACTAGCACAACGGGAATACAAAAGCTAGGAACGATTGGGTTGGGAAGGTGATCCACTGGGAATTATGTAAAATTGAATTTTGAGCATACAACAAAATGGTATATGCATGAATCAGAATCTGTTCTTGAGAATAAAACGCATAAAATTCTCTGGGACTTCGAGATAAAGACGGATCACCCTATCCCAGCCAGGAGACCAGACCTAGTGTTGATTAACAAAAAAAGAAAGAAAAAAAGAAAGAAAAGAGAACTTATCAACTGGTGTACTTTGCGGTTCCAGCAGATCACAGGGTAAAGCTGAAGGAAAATTAAAAGATGGATAAATACCTAGACCTTGCCAGAGAATTGAAGAAGCTGTGGAACATGAGAGTGAAAGTGATACCAATTGTAGTGGGTGTATTTGGAACGGACCCAATAAATTTGGAAAAAGACTAGAGGATCTGGAAATCAGAGGAAAAATTGAGACCATCCAGACTACTGCATTGCAGCCTCTAGCGAAATATCAGCTTACGTTGATGTGAAAAATTCAAAAGGAGTAAAATAATCTGCCGATGCTATTGTAATTCCAAGTACTATTTTTCTCTGACCACCACCACATTCTTCTTCTTCTTCTTCTTCTTCTTCTTCTTCTTCTTCTTCTTCTTCTTCTTCTTCTTCTTCTTCACGCTTCTTCTTCTTCTTCTTCTTCTTCTTTAAGTATATTCCACTTCTTCTTCTTCTTCTTTAAGTATATTCCACTTCTTCTTCTTCTTCTTCTTCTTCTTCTTCTTCTTCTTCTTCTTCTTCTATAATTTTCGCCTACTTTTATTCCTTCATCATTGTTAATCTAATTTATTACATATTTTTTCTACCCGTTATTCCGTTCATGTTGCTGTCATTTCAAGCACTTTGTCTCCACCAGCAGCAGCAGAAGCAGCAGCAGTTTCTTTTCTCCTTCTCCATCTTCGCCTCCTTCTCCACCTTTTCTTACTTCTTTTTCTTCTTCTCTTCTCTCACCCTTTCTTCCTCTTCAACCTCTTTTTTCATCTTCCTCTTCTTTTTCTTCTTTTTTCGTCACTTTCTTTTTTTTCTATCTTCTCTCTTCCTTTGTATTCATTCTATCTCTTCATCTCCTTTTTTCTTTCTTTCTTTCGTTCATTCATTCTTTCTTTCTTTCTTTCTTTCTTTTCTTCTTCTTCTTTCTTCTTCTTCTTCTTCTTCTTCTTCTTCTTTCTTTCTTTCTTTCTTTCTTTCTTTCTTCTTCTCCTTCTTCTTCCACCCCCTCAACTCTTTGGTGGCTCCTTTACTTAAACTGCATTTCCTCATTCCATCCCACCTCCCACTTCTTCTTCTTATCCCCTCCTACAAATTATTATTCATACAATAATAGTATTGTCCTTTTTCTTTCTTCAATTAACATCATCTCTGCCTCGTCTCTGTTCCACCGCAATTCTTAATCTTCCCCTGATTATCTCCCCTTTTTTCCACCATCTTTGCTTTCATCGCCTCCATACTTGATTGCGCCTCGTTTTCGTTTTGTTTTGTGTCGTCCCAATCCTTATCCTCTCGGCCTCCTTTCCAATCATCATTATCATCTTCAGTTTTATAATCCGTCATTAAAAGCGAACTCTCTTGTTTCTTTTACTCTTGTTTTATTCGTTATATATATTTATATATGTATATTTTGTTTTTATTTTTTTTATTTTCTCTGAATTCGTTTATCCTCCACTTTGTTCCCGATCCTCAGAAAATCCTTTTTAAGCAGATCTTGTCGCCGTCGTATTTTTAGGGCAACCATTTTATACCATTCAAATAACATAAATTCTTTAACAACAAAATAAATAAACGAATAAATAAATAAAAGAAATGAATAAGGCGATCGACTTTGTTCACTTAAAGTTCCAAAAATGGTTAAAAAAAAATATGGTAAAAAAGAAAACCCAAAAATAAGTGAAGAATCAAGTCGAATTCGCAGAAGGAAAAAGACGAAGCAGTCTCGAAGACAAACGCTGAGAAAACAAACGAACACTGGAGGAAGAGAAGCCGAAGATTTTACGCTTAAATCTGATTAAGATCTTTCAAACAGTACAACTTCTGGTAAAGGTGTTACAGAAGCGGGAGGAGGAGAGGGAGAAGAAGAAGGAGGAGGGATTACTGGCTGAGAAAGAAATGGAAAATGTATTTGGGCAAGATCGATACATGAATCAGACAAAGAGGGTAATGTCTTTCCTCTGACCAACTATTCTTCTTCTTTGGCAAAGCGATGTGAGATCTCACCTCCATCCTAGTCACTCCTAAGCAATAATTTGACTGTTCACGTACTTTACTTTTTTAACCAGTTGAAACGTGAGAGCATAAAAATGTAGGTTGTGGTGTCTTTTATTTTTCTTCGTTGACTTAAAGGTCACCTTCGGTGGCTATTAAGTACAATTGTGTGTCGCCTATTTCATATTAGTATGATCAACATAGTATCCGTCATGGATATCAGGGTTTTCTAACTACGGATTTACCGTTCTATTTGTCTTGAGGGTGGTTAGAAACGGAGACATCTAGTTCGCTAGTTAGGAACGCAGTGTCATCAGTCGACGGAATTCCTCCGATCAATTGTCTTCTTTGGCACAGCGATGTGTGATCTCATCCCCATCCTAGTCACTCCTACTCAATAATTTGACTGTTCACGTGCTTTATTTATTAACCAGTTGAAATTTCAGAGCATAAACGTCGGTTTTGGTTAGCATAGTACCCGTCATGGATAACTGGGTTTTCTTACTACGGATTTACAATTTTTTTCTTGGGGATGGTTCGAAACGGAGATATCTATTTAGCTAGTTGAGAACGCAGTGTCATCAGTCGACTGAATCCTCTGACCAACTACTCGCTTCCTGGTGTGAGATCTCACCTTTCTAAACACAGATTGACAGTTTCGTCCGTCTTGGGAGGTTGGTTAGAAAATGAGGAATCTAGTTAGCTAGTTAAGAACGCAATGTCATCAGTCGACTGAAATCCTCCGACTAACTATTCTCTTCTTTCTAAGCTCGCATATATCATATTATTATGACTAGCACAGTATCCGCCATGGATAACGGGGTGTTTGCTAAGAACGGATTGACAGTTTTGTTTGTCTGTGTGATGATTAGAAAATGAGGCATCTACTTAACTAGCTCAGAACGCAGTGTCAACAATTGACTGAGATCCTTTGAAATCCACCGATTAAATAGAAAAGAAGAAAAAAAAAGAAAACAGAGAAAGAAGTTAAAAAAGTTGGAGAGAGTGGAGAGAGGGTCAGTTAGAGTGAGATAGATAGATATGGAAACTGACAGAGAGAGAGAGAGAGAGAGAGAGAGAGAGAGAGAGAAGAGAGAGAGAGAGAGAGAGAGAGAGAGAGAAAAGACTGATGTATGACATGTTTTAGTAAGAGAACAATTATAACTTATCTATCTATCTATCTATCTATCTCTTCTATCTATATATATATTATATATATATATATATATATATATATTATATATATATATATATATCGATTAAAAGTGATATCGATAAAATTCATTTTTATCCATCTACATTTCTTTTCTTTACTCATTTTTTCCTCATATTGTCGGATTCATTTTCCATTCTCATATATATATATATATATATATATATATATATATGCCAACTACTTCGCACGAGCAGGATGCAGCACAAGGTCAATTCCATAAGAGTAGTTTAACAGTTTTGAATTCAGTTTTTCTACAGAATTTTCCTTCTCCTAGACAGGATGCCTACCAAGGTTAAAGAGCCCAGCCTGACCTACAATTTATCCATAGCTGAAGGGAGTATAGTTAGATTCATACCTTTCCAAAGGGGATTAGCGCTATGTTAAATGCAAACAGCCTTGTCCAGGATTTGAACTCGGATCGACGAGTCCATTTCCTACGATTCTAACCATTATACCACACGCCTCCAAAAAAAAACGGAAATGTACATTTCTAGTTTATTATACCCTTCCCATGATGCATTGCACAACAGCATATCAGAATAAACACGAACACAAATAAACCACTCTGAAAATCGCATCGGCGAGAAACTGTTAGTTACCAAGCACCGTTGATTTCATCGTTTCGCTACCCAGACTATACCTATACCTATATATTGTTCAACTGCCACTAAAGCGTTTTCGATGTACGTGGGTGAGTAAAAAAGTAATGCCATTTTGTTTAGGACAGGTATAATTACCAACACAGGAACATGTATCATACATCGAAAGGAAGTTGGTCCTCTGTGGATCCCACCCATACTTCTCCACATAGATGAGAAAAAGTTATGCCATTTTGTTTAGGACAGGTATAATTACCAACACAGGAACATGTATCATCCGTCAAAATGAAGCTGGATCTGTGGAACACAACACTACTTCTACCACATAGTCACCGTTTTTCTCCATAGCAATGTTCCACCTTCGAATGAAAGCATGTATCTCTGCCCCGTAAAATTCCTTTGACTGTACTTTGAGTCACTCCTTCACAACAGATTTTATTTCCTCTTCAGTGGAATAATGTTTACCTCTCAAACCCTCTTTCATGGGGCCGAAGAGATGATAGTCTAAAGGTGCTAAATCTGGTAAGTATGGAGGATGCAGTGAAGTTGTCCACCCGAATGAGCCGATTTTCACCATTGACCTGATGCTTGCCATGCAGAAGGAGCACGTTGTCGAATGGCAAGTTCGGTCTTCCTCGTCGAATTCTTGCTCTGAGCCTTGTTTGGGTCTCAAAGTAGCTCTTAGTTTTTCTAGAAAATAAATAAAATGGGCAATAGTTTTTTTTAGTAGTTCATTAGTAGTTCATCCAAAAAGTGCCCAATATATATAAAAAAACATCATAATCATCATCATCCTGTCGCGCTGGCATCGCAGATGTACATGACAGTCTCTCGCCATCCTTCCCTATCATTTATTACCTCGAGAGATGAACTCATATCCTGGCTGCTGCACAGCAGCAGCCATGGATATGAGTTCATCCTTGCTTCTCCAGCAGTGTCCAGCGTGCCTTGCTCGCCTGATATGGGGCACGTGGCCATACAGCTGTTTTCTCGTGAGGTATTGCTTCCACGTCTTGTTCAATATTGCACGCAGCATTTTCGTGCGAGTCCCATCTGGCTTATTCTCTAGGCGCTTCATTAGAGTCCAGGTAGTGCAGCCGTACAGTAACACGGACACAACTAAAGCTTGGAAGAATTTTCGCTTTAATTTGTCAGATGTGCCTCATATAAGGAAGATGTTTAACTAAATGTGTGATTTACCAAGCATCCGTTACTTCTACACGAAAGCCAAACATTATCAAATTTTATGTAGGTTGCTCAAAATCAGAGTTTAAATCTAAATTTTCAAATCATATTCGTTCTCCAATATTAAGTTCAGAAATTTAACAATCATATATTTGAGATTTAAAGGATTAAAATATAACAATAATCATTAAGTGGGAGATGTTAAGAAAATCAAATATTTGTAGAGCCATGAACGACCCTTGTTTTTTTGTGTAGCAAGAAAAGTTAACAATAATTAGAATCCTAGATAAGAAAAAAATTGTTAAACAGAAGAAATCAATCTTTAGGAAAATGTAAACATAGACTTGACCTATCGCTAATGTAGCGTTCGGCTAGAAACCACAAGGTTCCTAGTTCGATACCGGTCCTCGCCAACTCAGCGTATGAGTAGCACTGGGATCTGTGCGGTAAAGTAAGGAGCTGATGGTAGGTGTGTCGCCCCACCTCAGACGCCAAAACAATCTCCTTGGTCTAGCGCTATTGAAAAGGGGATAGACTCCCTCGCTGACTGGCTGATACCGACATTAGGCCGCCCCGACGACTTTACTTACTTTATATATAAGAAGCCTCAACCAATAATGAGGGGAAATATCAATTGAACATAGTCGTTTTGTGTTCTTATATGAACATTTTATTCTACTCTCAACCCCCCCCCCACACACACATATATATATATATTGTTCGTATACAGAGGCGTGTAGTGTAATGGTTCGAGTCGTAGTAAATGGACTCGCCGACCCGAGTTCAAATCATGGAAGACGCTGTTTGCATTTTATATAGCGATAATACCATTAGGAAAGGTATGCATCCAACTATTCTCCCTCCAGGTATGGGTAAATTGTAGGACAGACTGGGTTATTTAACCTTAGCTAGATAATCGGTCTAGTAGAAGGGCAACTCTAAATTCAAACCTGTTAAACTTCGCTTAAGAAATTGACCTTGTGTCGCATCCTGCTCTAGCGAAGGAGTTGGTAATTTCGGGGTGACCCCGCCACCAAAAAAGAATTTGGGTTCTGTTTTTTTTTGTGGGCGGGGGTAGTTCACCCTGTATATGTAGTTTTTTTATGCCATTGATAATGGCCTTTTGCCTGACTTTGCCGTGTCTAAGCGAATTGTTTAAACAAGTAACCAAGTCTTATTTATCTCCGATAGGTAGTTGTTGTTGTTGTTGTTGTTAATACGCTGCACAGCCCTGATGGTACACATGACACACCAGTGCGACTAGTGTCTTTTTATTCAATTCCTACAAGACAACACAGAAGTATTCACACCGTCGTCCTCACACACGAAGTGAAGAACACGATTCTCTTCATGATAACAACAAAACAGATAAAAATCATGCCAAACGAGAGAGTACGTGACCTAAAACTTACCTATCAGACAAAATCTTTTTTCGTATTTACAGCAGCAGCAGCAGAAAAATCAACAGCAGCAGCAGCAAAATCAGCAGCAGCAGCTGCAGCAATTGGTTGGTTGACCAAACACGTTATTAAGATTTTAAAACACTTATAACAGTTTCTTAGAAATCAATAAAAAAAAACAAAAACATTAAATACACTATATACAGAAAAATTACTCAATCGTCTATGTTTCATATCTTTGTAATATCTTTTTTTTTGTTTAAAACACGCAAAAAAAAAACAACCCCGATTTTTCACAAATACAAATTTTATGATTTTGTAATTTTTCCGGCCTAATATTTTAAAAGTATGGTAACCCAAATGTCGAATTATTTTTTTTTTTACAGTACTAATTCACTAACACTGATTGAGAGAAAAAAATAATGGAACTATCCGATTTTAATTAAATTTTAAACTAAAAAGGTTTCGTTTGGTTTGTTTTGTTTTACGGCATATCAACCTCAGTGGGTCATTTAATGCCGATAAAGTTTTGAAATAAATCAATTCTTAATGGATAATACAATTTTGTTTATCAACTCATGTTTTTCTATTTAGCCCATAGATGGGACCCTAACAGGTACTACCACTCCGGGTCAGAGTGGACCAAGAGCAATGGTGATGAAAGGCTGCTCCACATTCCCCAAACCTCAAAAACTGGAACCTCACCATCAGATAGAGTTTAACGTCATTCCCAGGACATGTAGACCCGCAGTCACCGCCTTCTAGCACCCATATGATAAAAAGGGTTGGGGCTTGCCATAAGGGAAACTAAAAAGATATTAAAATAGATATTTCTGATAGCTGTTTTCATATTTTTAATCGAACTTTTTTTTATATCTAATAAATAAAAATCATTTAAAATTATAATCGGTCCATTTCTAGCATTACAGTTTATTTTCTTACATTAGTAAAAAAAATATTTATTTAATAACATGTCTAGATTTGTCAGCTGGGTAATTCCATGCCAAATCATCCATAAAAAAGTAAAATTTTCACCCACCCCCTTCAATTTTTCGTTTTGAATTTTATTGGGGAACAATATATACGTTGTAAAAAAGAAGAAAAAAAAATGGTATCATTTGGATTATTCGGACTATTGTCCTCATCTTTATTGTTATCTGTACAACGTTTTGGCCGATGTGCCCTCTGTTCTTCTTCGGGTATTTCTTGTCGGACTCGGGAGCCTTCTCGGACTCGGGAACCTTATCGGACTCGGAACCTTATTGTCGGACCCGGGAGCCTTCTCGAACCCAGGAACCTTCTTTGCTCGAGTTCGAAAAAAAGCTTCCAGAGTTCGAGAAGGGTCCCGAGTCCGACAAGAAATACCTGAAGAAGGCCGGAGGGCACATCAGCCGAAACGTTGTACAGATAACAATAAAGATGAGGACAATAGTCCGAATAATTCAAATAATACAATTATCAAGTCTCATCAAAAAAAAAAAAAAATCAGGCAAATAAAAACAAATGGATAAGATCCCTCAAATTGATGACCAATCAATCACAAATAACCACGTTTCTGTAAGTTAAAGTATTCCTATATATTTATTAATACAATACATACGATTATACGTTTTGAAAAAAAACATTTTTCTTTTTCTCTGAATTTTTGAGATGATGCTTATTAATTTGTATCAAAAAAATCGATATTTTTAGCTAAAAATCAACTTAACTCCGCCAATTCTTGGATTTGCAAGTTCAAATTTTTGGGAATGTCTAACTTTAACATAGTCCACACCTGTACAAAATTTCAGAAAAATTCAAGGAGGTGGGTGACATGGCTTGGATGATTTGACATGGAATTACCCATATATATATATATATATATATATATATATATATATATATATATATATATGGACTCTCCCGTCGATTTTTGACGTATGAGGGTTCATACACACAATGAACTCCAACACAGTGATTTGTTTATAGTGGTGAAGGCTTGTGTTGGACCATCCACACTTTTTGACACAGTCGATTGGAAAGAATTGATGCATCAAGGGTTGACACAAACCCAATCAACGACAGACCTCAGGAATTTTGAATTCAGAGTTATCCCTCTCATAGACTGGTTACCTACCCAAGGCTGAAGGGCCCAGTCTGACCTACTATTTAACCCATAGCTGGAGGGAGAATAATATGGATTCATATATATGGATTCATATATATATATATATATATATATATATATATATATATATATATATAGCGTGGGATTGGCACTGTTTCAGCTTTTACTGGAATAGTGTGCCAAAGGGAAGTATTTTAGGGAGAGTGCTCAATATAAAAAAAATACAGCTATCATATAATATAATAAAATAAATATATAAAGGTTTTATATATTTATTTATTTGATGCCAAAGGAACAGTCACGACCATTTGGTTTCATGCATGTGTAACCGCAAACATTCTTCAGGTCATGTTGGTTCAAATGCAAGGAAAATCGAAAATTTCAAAAAGGTTTTTCAGACATAAGATGTGTATGATTGGATGAGATGTTCTGCGTATGTATATGGTGTTGCTATGAATGTGTATGTGTGTTTATGGACAGTGCAAAGGTTATGTATACAGGTAAGCGGGTCTCGCACACATTCACATTATTCTGCGAGTGTGCAACGTCTGAACAATACTGATGTGTGAGCGTTTGTATTCACATGCATATGTATGCGGGGTGTGTGTGTATTTTGTTGATATGAGCGGATGTTGACATGAGGTCTATAGGGAGTTGGTGGGGGGAAATGGATACTGTTACCAGTTTGGGTAGAGAGGGTGTATGGGTGTGAGGTGAGGATTCAATGAAGGATGTTAAATAACTTTAATTTTAAGATTTCAAATATTTTGTGACTGTTCCTTTGTCATCAAATAAATAAATATATAAAACCTTTATATATTAATTAATATTATATTATATTATATTATATATATATATATATATATATATATATATATATATATATATATATGGCCGGGTTAGCTCAGTCGGTAGAGCGTTCGGCTAGAAGCCACAAGGTTCCCAGTTCGAAACCGGCCCTCGCCAACTCAGCGTATGAGTAGCACAGAGATCTGTGCGGTAAAATAAGGAGCTGGTGGTAGGCGTGGCGCTCCACCCCAGACGCAAAAACCATCTCCTTGGTCTAGCGCTAGTGAAAAGGGGATAGACTCCCTCGCTGATAGGCTGATACCGACTTTAGGCCACCCGACCACTTTACTTTACTTATATATATATATATATATATATATATATATATATATATATATATATAGCCAAGGACAGAGCACTCTATTCTGCCTATGCACAGGGGCAGATAACGCCGTTCTACCTATATAGCAACATGTAGGGAGCATCTTGCAATAATCGAATTCACTGTTAAATAATAAAAGATTTGCCGGACTAGCTCCCTAACCATTATACCATGATTGGGCACCCTCCTCATTAAGTGCCTTCCTTAGCTATAGTGCCTACAAACAGTGGTTGCTGATGCGTCACTTGTTTGTGAGAAGAATTCTTGTTTTATAAAATTAAAACAGCCAAGAATTTCCCCAAACATTAATGATTGAGAAAAAAAAAGTTTTGATGGCAAGTTAAACTAGCGTAAGTTGGTGAGCTTCTACCGCTGCCGGCACTTGCACAACTTTTTTAAAATCATTTTTTTTTATAAACTAATTGATGCATATTTTAATGCCTTTAACTCATGAATATTTCATGCGAAAACCGCTAAAAAAATGCTCCTAGCTTTTCCTATCAGAAAAACGGATTCCAACCTAAAATTAATAATACTCTCTGTGTCAAAAAGTCTTATGAAATCTAGACTGTCTACAAGATAAAATACAGGAGACGTTCTGCTTTGCCATGAGCCACGTCTACGTAAATATATTTTTTAAAACTAAGTAATGTTTTTATTTACTCGAAAAAGACTTCGCCTAAACAACCAAAAATTTTACTCTAGTGCAACGTGACTTGGTGTCAGCGTATATATATATATATATATATATATATATATATATATATATATAGGATGGGGAACATACACACACACACACACACACACACACACACACATATATATATATATATATGTATATATATATATATATATATATATATCGTGTTTCGACGTATCACGTCTCCTCAGTGTGGTTAATATTAGCAGGATACATTCGCCCGGTATCGAAACCGAACCAAATTTTCATCAGTTAGGCTTCTAAACCACTTGGTCACCAGCCACATGCAGCCCAGTCTACCCCACTATTTACCCATTGCTGGAAGGAGAGTAACTGGATGCCTAGCTTTCTCAAAGGTATGCGAAATCCAAACAGCTTCGTCCAGGATTTGAATTTCTCCGGCTTTTTCTTTCATTTTTACCACGCATATAAGTAAAGTCGTCGGGGCGGCCTAATGTCGATATCAGTCAGTCAGCGAGGGAGTCTATCCCCTTTTCAATAGTGCTAGACCAAGGAGATTGTTTTGGCGTCAGAGGTGGAGCCCCACACCTACCATCAGCTCCTTACTTTACCGCACACATACCTCTGCTACTCATACGCTGAGTTGGCGAGGGCCGGTATCGAACTAGGAACCTGGTGGTTTCTAGCCGAACGCTCTACTGACTGAGCTAAACCGGCATATATATATATAATATATATATATATATATATATATATATATATATATTATGGACTCTCTCGTCGATTTTCGACGCATGAGGGTTCACATACACAATGAACACCCACACAGTGATTTGTTTATAGTGGTGAAGGCTTGTGTTGGACCATCCACACTTTTTTGCACAGTCGATAGGAAAGAATTGGTGCATCAAGGGTTGCCACAAACCCAATCAACGACCGACCTCATGGATTTTGAATTCAGAGTTATCCCTCTCCTAGACTGGTTACCTGCCCAAGGCTGGAGGGCCCAGTCTGCCCTACAATTTAACCCATAGCTGGAGGGAGAATATGTGGATTCATACCTTTCCCAAGGGTATTAGCGCTATGTGAAATGCCAACAGCTTCGTCTAGGAATTGAACTATATATATATATATATATATATATATATAGTTTTCCCCAATAAAATTCTAAAAAAACTGTTACGATTTTTATGGCCATTTTTAGGCTGCATGTGCGAGCACATTACAGTGACGATGCCTTTGTTTTCCTGATTGTTATGTAGAATCCTTCGGTTGTTCCTTAGTGAAGAATCATTGATTGTTCCTTGGTTATACAGAATCCTTAGTCCCTTAGTGTTGGGTAGCATCCTTTGGTTGTTCCTCGGTGTTCATTAGTGTTAGGTAAAATCCTTTTGGTTGAGTAGAGTCTTGGGTGCAGATCATATCTTCCGTGTCGAAAACATAAATATGAATGGCTTTCAAGATCGGCGATTAAATAGTTAACTAATCACGTATTTAAGCATGTTGATTGGCTGGTTCTAATTCATACGCCCACGCAAAGTCTATAGGTTTAAGTGGCGGACTTCAGTACACCTTATATAATCCACCAATTGGGCACCTCATTTGGTGTAATCGTTAGCAAGCTAGTAATCTAGCAGACCATTGTTAATGAGTTCGATTCTCACTGGGCGCCCCACACTGCTAGCCTTGTGCCACATCTAAGCAAAAGCTTAGTAAATAACTATATAATCCAACAATCTCTTTGGTCAAACTACCAAGGATCGCGCTCTGCTTAACACAAGTAATCTCCGCTGGACAGTGCTCTTGCTTGAAGCTTAACGATGGCCGCAAAAATCGTGACATTATATATATATAATATATATATATATATATATATATATATATATATCTTGCTCTTCTCTCTCTCTCTTCTCTTTCTCTCTCTCTCTCACTCTCTCTAAATATATGTATGCATATCCATCTTTCCTTTTCTCTCTCTCTATATATATATACATTTGTATATATCCATCTCTCTTCTCTTTCTATCTCTCTCTATATATATCCCTTTATTTCTCTCTCTTTCTCTCTCTCTCTCTCTGTCTCCATCTCTCTCTCTCTCTCTCTCTCTATATATATATATATATATATATATATATATCATCATGTCGCGCTGTTGGCACGGATATCCATGACAATCTCTCTCCATCCGTCCCTATCGCTCATCATTCTCGGGAGGTCCTCTGTGCAGCATCCTGTATCCGCACAGAGCTGATCAATGTACGTCATTGTTGGTCGGCCCACACTGGCGTACCCATGTGCTGGCTTCCACAGAAGGACGTCGCTTATGAGTTCGTCCTTGCTTCTCCAGCAGTGTCCCGCGTGTCTTGTTCGTCCTACTCGGATGGTTTGGGTGATATGTGGCAGGTGGCCGTACAGCTGCTTTCTCGTGGGGTGCTGTTTCCACGTCTTGTTCAGGATCACCCGCAGCATTCTTGTGCAACTCCCATCTAGTTTATTCTCTAGTCGCTTCGTTAGGGACCAGGTGGTGCAGCCATACAGCAGCACTGACACGACAACGGCCTGGAAGAACTGTCTCTTTAACTTGTCTGTGAGATTGGATTTCCATCTGATCGATAATTTATTTATAGCCTTTCCTATACGTGCATTAACGTCCTTTTCTGTGGAGGAGATGTTACTGTCTAAGTATCTAAATTGTTCTACCAAGTTTAGGAGTTTGCCATCAATGGTGGAGATGTCACTCTTGTTTTTGAAAGACATGAACTGAGTTTTATCAGAGTTAACGCATAGGCCGACATTTCGTGCTGCCTTTTCTAGGCTGTGTAGCAAGGATTCGGCTTGTGCAGGTGTATTTGCGAGTATATATATATATATATATATATATATATATATATATTTACTTCTTTATTTATACTAGCAAATATATGCACCCTCCGGGTGCAAGTATTTAAGTTTTGATATAATAAAATATCATATTAAATTAGAAAGGCTAATGAAACTGAATAAGAATTCAGATAAAAATATTTGGAACAGAGGGGGTATGATTGCAAAATAGAACAACTTTGAAACTAACTATTCCATCATCTTCCATTACTCCCCTCTTTCATTGGTAAATTTTCCTAATTTAACTATTTAGTTAAAATAGGAAGTAAAGGATAATATTACAGTTATTTCTTCTTGTAAATAAATTTCTTTTAAGATTTATCCACGAGATTTTTGTTTATATTTCTTAAGACAAAACCAAACAATTAGAAATCAATAATACCAAGCACATATTTATTAAAATAAAATTTTAAATATCAATATGCAAATTAGCCTTCTCGTTCAAACTGTAAACTGCTATTTTGTTGTATATATAAATACAATTGCATGTTATTAGTACGTAGATATGGTCAACAGTATTAATAATGTAAAACAATTTTTATTAATAACTGAAGGTTTAAAAGAATGAAATCATGGAGAATTTGACGTAAATAATTAAGGGAATTGTGACTTGAGTAGTAATATAGTTTCGGTTACAGACAGAAAAACACACAATCTCCATTATAATAAGATTTTGATATAATATTCTGTTTATTTTTTTTTTTCTGTCATTGTCTTTATTTGTCTATCTGACTACCATACCCCTAAGAAGCCAAAACTTGAGATGTATCTCTTTTTTCTCATTCGACTTCTTATCACCATGGTGACAACCTTATATTGTTAAAAAAATTATTTCTTTGTTTTTGTTTGAATTTATTTTTTAAATTCTACTTTTTATTTTTTGAGAAGCGCAATTTCAAAAGTAAATTGATCCCCATCTGATGAGACTGAATTTTGAGGAGCTATATTAAAACAACTTAGATTTATATAGGCCCCAATTTTGGTCGAAATAAATTTATTATGGAATTACGGTGTTGAGTTCTTCCTTCCTTTCTATGATAAATATTGCTGTGTATATAATCTAAAAAGTTTATTATATATTGAGTTCTCTTTAGTGATTTAAAGATTCGCTATATTCATACATACTGGATCATACAATATTAATACAGTGTATCTTAGAAATCACATATAGAATCATCCCTTACAACCAAGTTTTGGATAAATCACACACACACACACACACACACACACACACACACATATATATATATATATTCTTATACAATTCACCTGAATTGTGTGATATTTATTTAATTTGGGAATGGATCTTAATTATGCTTAATTCAATATTTTAAACGAATTTAATAATTACCACAAATAATCAAATAATTTTTAACTTTTAATATCATTGCATAAAATATCTACAATGAAATTAAATGCTCCAACTTTTAAAATTTATAACCCGGTGTTATTATCGGTGCATCTGCAGTGCCTGTTGCAACCATTGCATATTTACCTCCCGTGTCCGAGTTCGAATCTACCTAATATCAGGTTCTTAAATTCTGAATTCCATGGCAACCAGTTCTCTTTTGAGGATACAGATACCAAGCATTCTAAGAAATAAATTAGCAAGACCTGTGGATATACCACAGTATGGTAATTTAATTATTACAACATTTGATATGTTTACTTAAGAGCTATTTCAAAATAATTCAATATGTAAAAAGTATAATAATCTTGATTCAAGTCTCTCTCTCTCTCTCTCAATCATTTTTTCTTTCTTTCATTCTTTTCATCTTCTCATTATGTTTGATTAAAACATATTTGCGTTATTGCTTCCGTGCTCTCACCCACTCTCTCTATCTTTTGCCGACATTCTTTCTTTCTTTCTTTCTTTCTTTCTTTCTTTCTTTCTGATCTCCTAGTTTTTAACATCTCTTTCTTTCCTTCTTTCTTTTTCCTTCTTTTTTCCCTCTTTTCCCTTCTTCTTTCCTCCTTTCCTTCTATCTCTTCATTGTCTCCGTTTCTTCTTTCTTTCTTTTTCCCTTTCTTTCTTTACACCACCTCATTTCTAACATCTCTCTCTTTCTTTCTTTCTTTCTTTCTTTCTTTCTTTCTTCCATTCTTTCTTTCTTTCTGTTTCCTCCCTTCTTTCTTTCTTTCTTTCTTTTTTCTATCTCCTTATTTTCGACATTTCTTCTTTTTTCCCTTTCTTTCTTTTTTTACACCACCTCATTTCTAACATCTCTTTCTTTCTTTCTTTCTTTCTTATATTTTTCTGTTTAGCATGTCCCTTTTTTTCTCTTTCTTTCTTTATGATAAAAACAGAATGGTCCATTATTTAGCTAAGGTGATAATACTCATAAGAAATAAGAATTTTGCGGACAAGCAACACCAAATAATCAGGATTTAGATTTTCGCATTTATCTTTGTTTCTTGGTGGGAGTGTATATATACGCCAGTTCAGGAGATCTGGGCAGTGAAGAGTACCTCTTCATTGCCATTACTCCCAGGTTCACTCTGACCCGGGACAGTAGTACCTGTCCTATCGATGGGTCAAAGGGACTGTTACATATTCATATTTTGGTTGCAGAGTTTCAAGGCTGTAGACTTTATCTATAAATAATAACCAATAATATCCTTTGTATCTTTGGTTCAGAAAAAAATCAGAAAAGGTAAGCATTGTTGAGTAACTGGCCGACATCCTTGGTTCCAGTTGTAAAAGAACTTAAAGTAAACAAGTGAGTAAACCAATAAGTCCTTGTGGGATAGTATGTCCTTTTGGGTCCGACGTCCTAGATGGTCTGAGTGTGGATGAGTTAAGATTAGAATCAGGCATTATAAATACACCAACAGCAGCAGCAGCACTGCCAGTGATTGGATAATAGGCTGCCTTCGATGGTCACGTGGTAGTCAACGAGTCTATATTTATAAGTGGCCATCTGGCACACGCCTTATATTACAAAAATTCCAACAAGCATTAAGAAGATCAAAACACAACAGTGCTCTTTTATAATAATCTACTTCATTTCTGATAATGTCACAAATTAATAAACTTTTGAAAATTATGCATCAAATATGCATTTTCTAAAAGAATAAAAGGAATTAAATCCTTTCCTAATTAACTATCATTGAATCTTGTCAGTACTACTGCAGGGTTGCACCACTTGGATTTTAACAAAACACCTTAAGAAAAGACTAGATGAGAATTACGCAAGGATGCGGCATGCTGTTTTGAACAACTTTTGGAAGCTGACCCCTACAAAACCGCAGCTGTTCAGCTACTTACCTCCCATCAGACAAACCATCCAAGTAAGATAGGCAAGATATGCTAAGTACCACCAGAGAAGTAAAGACAATGCATAAATGATGTGTAAAACATGGGGTGTTTTTTGGAATTTTAAAAAAAGATTTTTTTACTAAGGATATTTATCAGTTACTTGAAACCATATAACCTTATTTTAAAAAATGACTATTTGTTACATAATTATTAGATTTCTAATAATTATTTACAGTAGTGTAGAAATCAAAATGGCTGCTATAAGTTGCAGCCCACGGCCTTGATGGACGAGTGACAAGGCTTGACCTCATCCTGATCCTTTCCGGTGGATACCGGGAGAATCGGTGGAGGAGACCCTCTTCCGGTTTAGATTAGAAATAGATTTTAGTCAGTCGGCGAGAAACCACGATGGTGGTGAGTCGTGTTATACACGCTCTGACTCGTGGTAGTCTGGTGGGAATTTCGAAATAAAATGTGATCTAAGTAAATCGAAGTCTTGTGTTATTATCTAAAAACTGCCAATGACACAGGGCTTCTGATAAAGAGAAAGCCCCAATGAAAGACCAGACACGAAGTCCCCAAGAAAAGTCCAGACGAAGAAGAGATGCTAGAAGAGACCTAGAAGAACTTAAGATATCAAGACCACAGAAGAAGAATAGTAAGAAGTAAATTATATATATTATTAAATAGAAATAATTACATGAACTCGTACGATTGCGTATACATTTTATTACTTAGGTTATCCTGACTGTTGTCCTCATCATTATTGTTATCTACACAATTTTTGGGCCAATGTGCTCTCCGGCCTTCTTCAGGTGTTTCTTGTTAGACTCGGGATCCTTTTCTTTTCTTAACCATTACAGGGTACAAGTGTTAAGCTGTGTTAAATATTCTATGTTATTATTGCCCTTGGCCAGGATTGAACCTACAAACTAGAGATGATTGTCACTGAAAACTGTATAAACTCAAACCTTATATCCATTGTGTCAGGAAGCGCGTGGTGTAATGGTTAAAGTCATGGGAAATGGACTCGTCGCCCCGAGTTCAGATCCTGGACGTGGTAATTGCATTTCACTTAGTGCTAATACCCTTGGGAAAGGTATGAATCCTACTCTCCCTCCAGCTATGGGTAAATAGCAGGGCAGACTAGGTTCTTTAACCATGGCTAGGTAACCAGTCTAGGAGAAGGAAAACTCTGAATTCACACCTATTAAACTCCGCTTAAGAAATTGACCTTGTGTCGTATCCTGCTCGTGTGGAGGAGTTGGTAAATATATATATCCATTGTGTCATGCGTCCAACTAGACCTGGTCATGGTTAACGGAAGGAGAACTGTCTACCCCCATGGATTGAATAAAGGGTTCAGTTCGAAGTTCCATGAAGGCACCCGAGTTTGACAAGAAGGTTCTCGAGTTCGAAGAGAAGGTTCCCAAGTTCAACATGAAACACCTATAAAAGGCCAGAGAGCACATTGGCCGAAACATTGTGTAGTTAAGCTCCCATCTATGGGCTACATAGATGGACAATTTAGTATTAAAAATATATTTTTTAAAATGAGTTTGCCAAAAAATTTGAATACCAACAAGAATGAATTTAAAAATTAATTCGGCATAAAAAAACCCAACAAATGTTAACATGCCAGAGGGCACATTGCCGAAACATTGTGTAGTTAAGCCCCCATCTATAAACAATAGTATTTAAAAATATATTTTTTTAATTGAGTTTGCAAAAAAATTGAATACCCAACAAGAATGAATTTTAAAAAATTTATTCGGCATAAAATAACCCAAACAAATGTTAACATGCCAGAGGGCACATTGGCCGAAACATTGTGTAGTTAAGCCCCCCATCTATAAACAATTAGTATTAAAAAATATATTTTTTTAATTGAGTTTGCAAAAAAAATTGAATACCCAACAAGAATGAATTTTAAAAAACTTATTCGGCATAAAATAACCCAACAAATGTTAACATGCCAGGGCACATTTGGCCGAACATTGTGTAGTTAACCCCCCATCTATGAACAATTATTAGTATTAAAAATATATTTTTAAATTGAGTTTTGCAAAAAATTTGAATACCCAACAAGATATGAATAAAAAAAAAATTATTTCGCATAAAAAAAAACCAACAAATGTTTAACATGCCGTAAATACCAACCAACCATCATCTGGGTGTTGTATTATACACTCAATCTCTCGGAAATATAAGTATAGGGTATATATATATTATATATATAATATATATATATATTTACTATATTTACTTGAATATACGCTCCTACATTTGGGGCGCTGGTGGTTGTCGGTCAGTGATGTTAATCCGCCCAAGCGTTCATTGCGGAAGTTTTGGGTCTTCCAACATCATACTTCCCTCGCCCTGCTGACCCTGTCAGAGGTGATCAAACTCTGGTACAACCACCAAAAATAGCCGCTAAAAGACGTTTGACAATGAAAAAAAAACTTTTATTTTATATATATATATATATATATATATATATGTATATATATATATATATAGAGAGAGAGAGAGAGGGGGAGAGAGAGAGTGTGTGTGAGTAGATGGGATGATGAGATGATGGTTTTAATTCGTTGGACATTTTATCTGGACTGGCTTCTCTTCAGTGATTTCTACTGGGGGTTGATTCTCCTTTCTTGTTGGAATGGTCATTTCTTGTTTTTAATAATCACTTAAAAAGACTTGATTGTTGTCTGATAAAGCTTTTATTTAACAACCCAGCCCATTTTTATTCCGGAGCGAGGAAGATGCGACCTAACCCTGAGTCCGTGCCTCCCTCGAAAATCAGGTCACATCTCAAACTAATTCTCTCACGTCTGTAATGGCGCGTTTTTAAGGGGTCATGTAAAAGGTTATTACCAGTCCATAACGGTCTGATAACTTTCCATAGGACCCCGCTATTCTGAATCTAACCCCATTCAAAATATTCTAACTACATGTACGTACATAAATCATAAGCTGCTTATGAAATTGATATAATGGAATGACCCATCTCCCCCGTACCTAAGCAGTGGTGGTAGTACTAGTCACTATTTAAGTACACACAGATTACTCTGTGTGAGACTCATGTGAAGGAATCATGTGAGGAACTAATGTGAAGGTTTTTCATAATACTCCCGTGATCGACAACTCGGTATAACTGCAGAGACTAGAACTTCCGGTTTTATTTCTAACATTAGTTCCGGGGTCATTGGTCGGTCAGTGGATACCCCCCCCCCAGTTGAGTGTTTCAAACTTTAAGCGATAGCGAGCGGCTTGTTTCGGTGGGTCATAGGTACAAGTAGTTTGGTTTGCAACGATACTTCCCCTTTACGTGCTCTCCCGCCCCGTGAGCACTGTCCATCGCGGGTACTCAAGTTTGCAACGAGGAGCTCTCGTAAAGGGGAAGATAGATAGATAGATAGATAGAAACAGACTGAGATAGATAGATAAAGACGAGGACAACAGTCCGATTAAATCCACTAATTACAATCGACTAGTGCTGCTGCCACTTTTTTACTATTAATTTGGATTATTCGGTCTATTGTCCACATCTTTATTGTTCTCTACACTATCTATCTGAAATGTTGAGATGAGGCTTTTTAATAAGTATTATTTGGATTAATCGGACTGTTGTCCTCGTCTTTCTTTATTTTATCAAAAGTCTTTCTGTGAAAATTTTCTTTACACGAGGCTTGATAATTACTATTATTTCGATTATTCGGACTATTGTCCTAGTCGTCTCTATTGTGGAGTGCCAGTGCTGGCTGAGGGGCCTCTCCGATCGGTCGTTTACTTTGTTTCCAGTTAATCTTAAGTACATTTTAACTTTAAGAGTAATTTCTCTGCCTCGAAAATGCTAATCGATTTTCTTACGCTTGGGCTGTGCTCGTCACTACAGTCCTCTGGCTGGTTACAATGACAACGGGGGCGAAGTCGTTGCTCAAACGGTTAGCATGCAGTCAGTCAGGCAGGCAGCATCTCCTCGCCCCACCTTCTAATCAGATTCTAATTTAACCTCTCTTTTTTCTTATCTATTTTTCTCTCTTTCTCCAGAAATCCGATTTCTATTTTTTTTCAATCCCCAGATTCCCTGTAGACCATCATAATTACGCTACAGCAGTCCATGCCCTTTCTGTGCGCAAATAGATATCACTTTCTGTAGATGAGATACTACTTCCAAGATACGTGAACTGGATCAGAAATAGTATTTGCTAAAGATGTTAAACTACTTGTTAGACCATATAGCACGTTATCCGTTCTCTTATTCCTTTCATTCCTCATTCTTCCTTCATCAATTTAACTTTTTACTTCCTTCCTTCCTCCTCTCCCCCTTCTACGATATAACATAAATTATATAACATGGGTATCTAATGAAGACATCCATAATCTCTTTGTGGACATGTATTTTTGTGGTGAACAGTACGATTCTATAAAAAGAGAAAAGTAAGTAGGTTAGTGGCAACAGACATTATTATGCCGAACGCTGTCTCGCCTTTTCAAGAAAATGTATTGTTAACCGATCAGCGTCTTTGGCGTTTTCATCTGGTCAGCTAATTCAAGTGACAGCATACAATTAATGTTTCTTTTTCGATAACACTGTCAACTGTGTTCACGATCAGTGGGAAAGACTGCAAAGACAAGAATAAATAGAACAAGGGTGGATGTGTATTGTAGAATACGCGGGTGAGTGAAAAAGTAATGCCATTTTGTTTAGGACAGGTATAATTACCAACACAGAAACATGTATCATACATCAAAATGAAGCTGGTGCTCTGTGAATCACATACCTACCTCTCCACATAGGTGAGTGAAAAAGTAATGCCATTTTGTTTAGGACAGGTATAATTACCAACACAGGAACATGTATCATATATCAAAATTAATCTGGTGGATTGTGGATCACATCACTAATTCTCCACATAGGTGAGTCAAAGGGTAATGTCATTTTGTTTAGGACAGGTATAATTACGAACACAGGAACATGTATCATATATCAGAATGAATCTGGTCCTTTGTGGATCCCATCGCTACTTCTCCACATAGGTGAGTCAAAGAGTAATGCCATTTTATTTAGGACAGGTATAATTACCAACACAGGAACATATATCATACATCAAAATGAAGCTGGTCCTCTGTGAATCACATCCTACCTCTCCACATGGGTGAGTCAAAAAGTAATGCCATTTTATTTAGGACAGGCATAATTACCAACACAGGAACATGTATCATACATCAAAATTAATCTGTTCCTCTGTGGATCACATCACTACTTCTCCACATAGGTGAGTCAAAGAGTACTGTCATTTTGTTTAGGACAGGTATAATTACCGATACAGGAACATATATCATACATAAAAATCATGGTGGTCCTCTATGGATCACGTCCTTACTCTTCCACATAGTCACCGTTTCTCTCATTAGCAAGGTTCACCCTTCGAATGAGAGCATGTATCCCTGTCCCGTGAAAGTATGTTGACTGTTCTTTGAGACACTTTTTCAGTACACATTTCACTTCCTCGTTACTGGAATAATCTTTGCTTCTCAAAGCCGAATAAATGATAGTCTGAAGGCGCTAAATCTGGTGAGTATGTAGGATGTGGTAAAGTTGTCCACCCGAATGAGGCGATTTTCTCCCTTGTCCTGATGCTTGTATGTGGTCGAGCATTGTCAAGCAGAAGGAAGACATTGTCGATTGGCAAGTAGGGTCTAACTCGTCGGATTCTTGATTTGAGCCTCGTTGGGTTCTCAATGTATGTTTCAGAGTTTATTATTTTCCCTTTTGGCAAGAAATCGACCAGAATGTCACCTTGAGTATCCCAAAAGACAGTCGCCATGATCTTTCCAGCTGACTTGTGCGTTTTTGGACCTTTTCGCTGGTGGTGACGAAAACTGGCGCCATTCCATTGACTGCCTCTTTGATTCTGGTTGTACACAGTTATATGATTTCAAGTAACAAATGACAATCTCTTGTAAACAATTATGTATAGTTTCAAGTATTTCTATTGAATACTGTGGGAAGCGCGTGGTGTAATGGTTAAATCATGGGAAATGAACACATCGCCCCGAGTTCAAATCCTGGATGGGGTAATTGCATTTCACTTAGCGCTAATATCCTTGGGAAAGGTATGAATCCTACTCTCCCTCCAGCTATGGATAAATAGCAGGGTAGACTGAGCTCTTTAACCTTGCTTAGGCAACCGGTCTAGGAGAAGGAAAACTCTGAATTCAAACCTGTTGAACTCTGCTTAATAAATTGACCTTGTGTGACATCCTGCTCGTGCGGAGGGGTTGGTAAATATATTGACTCTATTAATAACGGAGATTAGCTTCCGGTTTTTGTCTGTAAGAAAAACTACGTCACTGCTTACATCATATTACCCAAAATTGTTATAACATAGAAAAATACACTCAAAATTTGAACATGCAACATTAGACAGTCCTCATTGTTTTTTAAAACAAGTTTCAATAAATACATGACTGGTATTATATATCTATATATAGTTTGTTTTATTTTAATACATATTTAAAGTTTACATTTCAACTTGTTTTATTATTTGATCCTTTAATGAATTTGAGGATTTTATTCACTTAGGGTACAAACTCGCTGACATTAAATTTTTAACTCCCACCCCTCAGGCAATATGTTTCAAAAATCTATTTTTACATCGCCCAGAGGGTGTTTTTTTTTATTTTGCTAGTATATATAATGTTCACTGATATTTGACTCATAGATTTGAGTGGATTTGAGAGTGATGAAAGGCTGATTCCACACTTCCCAAATCTCCAGGAGTGGTGCCTCATCATCAGATGCAGTGTAGTGTTATACCTAGGACACCTCTTTTAGGTTTTTTTTACCCTTCTGCAGAGGATACAGTCAGCATATGAGAGAAAGGTCTCTCAAGAGAAGGAGAGAACAAAACAAGAAAGAAAGTTTGAAAAGTATGTATTTATCCACCCCCCCCCACCTTCAGCAGAATGCAACACAAGGTAAATATATATATATATATATATATATATATATATATATATATATATATATTATATAAGTAATTGGTAATTTGCTTGAAGCATTGTTAAATATGTTATAAAATAATAAAATTCGAAGGCAATACAATGCGTAAAAAATAAAGACAAAAAGATGTTTATATGTCTAATCGATTTCAAAGCGAAGCTTTATCATCAGAGATTTATTTCAGAAATGATGTGCTTATGTTTTTTTTTATTTGTGTGGTTATAATTTCTCTTCTTATTTCCTTTTCCTCTCCTTTTTTCCTCTCTTTCATCTTCTCCTCCTTTATGAATGGGCGAATAACTGTAATTTCTTATTTCTCTCTTTCTTTTTTTCTTTCTTAAAAGTTTGTTGAGAACAAGGCTGACATATATATATATATATATATATGTGTGTGTGTGTGTGTGTGTGTGTGTGTGTGTGAGAGAGAGAGATTTATCCAAAACTTGGTAGTAAGGGATGATTCTATATGTGATTTCTAAGATACACTGTATTAATATTGATGATCCAGTATGTATAAATACAGCGAATCTTTAAAACACTGAAGAGAGCTCAATGTATAATAAACTTTTTAGATTATATACAGAGCAATATTTATCAATAAAGGAAGGAAGAACTAAACACCGTAATTCCATAATAAATTTATTTCGACCAAATTTGGGGCCTATATAAATCTAAGTTGATTTAAATTAGCTTCCCAAAAGTCCACAAGTGAATTGAGACCCATCTGATGAGACGGAATTTTGGGGAGCTAATTTAAATCAACTTAGATTTATATAGGTCCCAAATTTGGTCGAAATAAATTTATTATGAAATTACGGTGTTGAGTTCTTCCTTCCTTTATTGATATATATATATATATGCTAGCAACCGAAAACACCCTCCGGGCGTCGTAAAAGTTAATTTTTGAAAGTCATTGCCTGAGATAGTGGGTGTTAAAAATTCAATGTCAGAGGATTTGTATCATAAGTAAGACAAATCCTCATATTTATTAAAGGAGTAAAATAAAAATAAAATAATTTGAAATGAAAACTGAGCCCCATCCCTCTCAAATAAAATGTTGCATGCATGTAATAATCAAACAATTATTTTGAATATTTTCCACATCTATTTTACACTTTTTAGTTAACTTCTTGTTACTGTAAAAACAAAAGGACGAGAGTAAAAAACATTTTTTTAAAATTGCTTACTCAAAATTTGGGTGTATATAGCATAAGAATATTGTGACGTAAGCTGTGATGTAGAGCTATGATGTAGTTTTTGTTACAGACAGAAATACAGACAAAAGTAATTGTCTACTTACCGTTAGGCCCAGCCATGCCAATGAATTATAAAAAAAAGATGTCTGTGCCTTGTGGACCTGTTTTTAACACCTACTCTGAACACTGATTGGCTCCAGCATTAGCCAACCCTATGTACAGACGCCGGGGTCTGCATTGGCAGAATTCTATTTAAAGCCAGTTTATCTGCTAGCGTTGAAAAAGACAGGTGACACACTATGATTTGGTCGTCTCTGGTAGAGCCTAATTGGAGAGAGGGGTATTATGTTGAAAGACCCGAAATCCCCCAAATAACCAGTTAATAATAAGATAACTGACGACGCCACCTAGCGGTGATTAATAGTACAGGCGTATCTTAAACAACAGTTGGCATATATTATACCTTAAATAATTGAGAAAAATATAACTGCATATAAAAAAAACAATAAATCGTATAAATTGGAAGTTACTTTTCAATCCACCTGTACACACACACACACACACACACACACACCACACACATATATATATATATATATATATATATATATATATATATGTGTGTGTGTGATTGCGTGTGTGTGCATGTGCGTGTGCGTGTCTTTTAGCCCAGAAAGAATGTCAGTGCTGCAATTTGCTGGCATAATTTTGATTGTTCTTTTTGAATGTCTTTCACGACATTTAACAAAAGAAGATTTTCTTGACTTGAAAATTTTGAACTCTGAAATTAGCGGCTAATTTCTAATCTTTGTTTTAAGTGCAGAAGAAGAAGAAGAAGAAGAAGAAGAAGAAGAAGAAGAAGAAAGAAGAAGAAGAAGAAGAAGAAGAAGAAGACTTGCACATATAATAATAATAATAATAATAATAATAATAATAATAATAAGTAGAAGAAGAGGAAGAGAAGAAGAAGAAGATGATGATGATGGAGATGGGGGAAGAAGAAGAAGCGGAAGATAAGGAAGCAGGGCACAAATAATAATAATAATAATAATAATAATAATAATAATAATAATAATAATAAGAAGAAGAAGAAGAAGAAGAAGAAGATAATGATGATGGAGATGGGGGAAGAAGAAGCGGAACATAAAGCAGAAGACGTGCACAAATAATAATAATAATAATAATAATAATAATAATAATAATAATAATGGTGATGATAATAATAAAATGATGATGATAATAATAATAATAAATAATAATAATAATAATAATAATAATAATAATAATTACAATAATAATAATAATAATAATAATAATGTAAATGAAAAGCGACAACGTAGATTTAAAAATAATAACGTCAAATAATTGTCTCTTTTGTTGTCACATTGTTTATTGTGTTTAAAATAGATTCGCTGGTGATTAGAATTATTTTCTCTTTTGTTTCTTTTGTGGATTTTGACTCGTTAAGATAAGATGGGAAGTAAAGAAGAAAATAGATTGAAGAATGAAAATAAGATCTGAAAAAATTAGGAAAAGGCTAGAAATGCAAATATATTTGAATTGAATAAAAAATGGTAAACGAGAAAAAAAAAAAAAAAAAGAAAGGTAAATCGCGAATAAAAAAAAAATTAAATTGTAAATAAAAAAAAAAAGAAGGAAATCACGAAACGAAGAAAATGAATAAAAGAAAAGAAAGGAAAAATCGAACAAAAAAGGAAAGAAAATAAGATGAAGCCTCATTTAAAAAATTCAGAGAAATAAAAAAGAAATAAACCAATGAGGAAGAAAAAGAAAAAGAATATCGGTTTTTCCGATGTAATTGTAGCAAGTATAAGCAGGAATTCTAGAGCTTAACTAGACACAATTTCTCGACATCTCTCTACACTTAAATACAAAAACATTATGATAATTTTTATTATAACAACGAGCAAAGAAAAAAAAACATCCTCCGGGCGTTGTAAAATTAATTTTTGAAAGATATTGTCTAAAGGGGGGGGGGTAAAAATTCAATATCAGAGAGTTTGTATCATAAATAAGTAAAATCATCAAATCTACTAAAGGAGTAAAAAAAAAAACCAAAAAAACATGAAATGGAAACTTAATTCTATCACCTTCAGATAAAAAGTCACGTGCATCTGTTAATTAATTATCAAATAATTATTTTGAATATTATACACATAAATTTTACACAATATCGTTGGTATTTATTCATTTGTAAACTTTTTAATTAAGCTCTTGATACTTAAAAAAATGACAATTTTTTGTTTGTAAATAATTTTCTCGTAAAACTAAACGTTAGTTAACTTTAAATATTAATTAAAATAAAACAAACTATATATACATATATAATGCGGACGGGTTGGTAAATCTATTTATAGTATATATACTAACCCCCACCCCCACACGAGCAGGATGTGACACAAGGCCAATTTCTTTACAGTTTGAATTCAGATTTTTCTTTCTCCTAGAATGGTTACCTAACCAAGGTTAAAGTGCCATATCTTCCCTACTATTTACCCATTGATGGAGGGAGAGTTGTTGGATGCCTACATTTCCAAAGTGTATTAGTGCTATGTGAAATGCAAACAGCCTCGTCCAGGATTTGAACTCGGGCGACGAGTCCATTTCCTACGACTCTAGCCATTACACAACGCGCCTACAACTTATATATATATATATATATATATAATATATATATATATATATATATATATATATGTGTGTGTGTGTGTGTGTGTGTGTGTGTGTGTGTGTGTGTGTGTATTTTTGCTGCCTCATACTCTGCTTTTGGATTAAAAATAAGCTTGACAAAGACAAAGGTAATGTTCACCCCCGTAAAAGGTGAACCATGTATCAAACCAACAATAACCATTCATGGTACTTGTCTGGATGTTGTTGAGTCTTTCACATACTTGGGAATTACTCTAACTTGTGATGGATCTTTGGATGCTGAGATTCATCGACGTATCCAGAAGGCATCTGCGACCTATGGAACGCTCGAAAAACGGTTATGGTCTAGTACCGGCATTACCCATAAAACAAAATTGAAGGTTTATAGGTTCTGCGTGTTAAATGTTCTATTGTACTCTTCGGAAACATGGACATTGTTTCGAAGACATTTGAAAATTCTTGAACACTTTCATCAGAAATGTTTGAGACGCATTCTAAACATTAAGTGGAATTCCAACACACCTAACACAGAAGTCCTTGCAAGGGCAGGATGCTCAAGCATTGAAACTCTTATCATAACGGCTCAAATGCGTTGGGCAGGTCATGTGCGTATGAGTGATGCTAGAATGCCAAAGCAACTCTTTTACGGTCAGCTGCGTGATGGCAAAAGGCCACAGCATATGCCTATGAAGAGGTATAAGGATTGCTTAAAAACAACCTTGTAAAAAATAAATCCTGACAACTGGGAGAAGCTGGCACTGGAGAGAACTGACTGGAGAGTTCAGGTGGATGATGGTTGTACCAGTTTTGAGAGTGAAAGAATCGTGCATAAAAACCTAAAGGGTCAACCTCGAAAGGGTTACACCTGTCATATTGGAGAGAACATGGAGGGTTGGAAATGTCAGACATGTGGTCGAACTTTGCGTTCTAAGGCTGGATATGTCAATCATAGGAAATCTTACCAGGGTCAATCCATGCAAATTCCAGGAACAAACAATGTGTCTTGTGCTATTTGTAGCAAGGTATGTAAGTCGGCTTCTGGTCTTAAGAGACATATGGTGGTGCATAAGCATCAAATTTTATCATCTGATTCATCTGAATCATCTTATTCATCGGGAAGGAAGTCCTCTCATTGTCTTATTTGCATCAAACTTTGTGGATCTGCAGCAGGTTTGATGAGTCATTTGAGGGCTCATGCAAGGAAGGGTTTTGGTGGTGGAGTTGAGGGACGGCAATGATCTGTAAAGATTATGCTATTATTATATATATATATATATATATATATATATACTATCATATATATATTTATTATATATATATATATATATATATATATATATGTAAGACTTATTTGAATTTCGTCTTTATATATATATATATATATATGTATATATATATATATGACGAAATTCAAATAAGTCATTTCGCGAAAAAAATCAATAATACCAACCATAGTTTTATCAAATCAAATTTTTAATAGCAATATACAAATTAATCTTCCTGTTCACACTGTAAACCGCTATTGTGTTGTATATATAAATACAATCGCATGTTATTAGTAAGTAGATATAGTCAACAGTATTAATAAAGTAAAGTAATTTTATCAATAACTGAAGTTTAAATAAAAATGAAATCATAGAGAATGTGACGTAAATAACTAAGGGAATTGTGAGGTGATTAGTAATATAGTTTCAGTTACAGACAGAAAAACACTGTATCTCCATTATAATAAGATATAAGACAAAATTTAAATAAGTAAATTTAATTACTTAAATGACAGTCCTGTGTTAAATAATGATTTTAATTAATCTAATTAGTTATCGATTAATTAAATAAGCCATCACCATTAAAGTTATCAGGTGCAAGAAATACAACGTTTTTGACTTTCATGTTTGAACAAAAAAGTAACGTACCTGAAGTAAGAATATATGAATCAGGGTCCGTTAGATTCAGTGGAAAGTTGCCTCGATGGTTATTGACGGGTAATAACCTTTATTTTTCTAATATATATATTTACCAACCCCTCCGCACGAGCAGGATGTGTCACAAGGTCAATTTCTTAAGCGGAGTTCAACTGGCTTGAATTCAGAGTTTTTCCTTCTCCTAGACCGGTTGCCTAACCAAGGTTAAAGAGCCCAGTCTGCCCTACTATTTACCCATAGCTGGAGGGAGAGTAGGATTCATACCTTTCCTAAGGGTATTAGCGCTAAGGGAAATGCAATTACCACGTCCAGGATTTGAACTTGTGTCGACGAGTCCATTTCCTATGACTTTAACCATTACACCACGCGCTTCTTTTATTATTCTAATATAAATCCAAATAAGTAACTCCAATTACTTAAAAGACAGATTGTGTTAAATAATGGTTTTGATTAATTTAGTTGACAGTCGATTAATTAAATAAGCCGTCATCATTAAAGTTAACAGGTGCAAGAATTACAACGCTTTTGACTTTCATGTTTGAACAAGAAAGTAACAGTTTCTTTTTCTTTCTTTTTTTTATTGTAAATTCCCGATACGTCTAACATAGGGTTTTTAAATGACAAATAAAATTAACTAAAAATTGTGATCTTGTCACCTGTGTTCTCCTTTCTGATCTGCAGATTTTTACTAGTTCGTGCGCAGAAATCATGCCAACGGATATCTCTCTATGAACATTTAAGGGGGAAAAAAAATTAAAAACAAAATAAATAAGAAAAAAACAAAAAAAAAAAAAACAAAATGCGGGAACGTTCTACGAGTAAATAAAATAAAAATGAAAAAATAGTCACGTTTTAACCCGGGAGCGAACAAAAAAAAAAAAAAAAAAAAAAAAGAGAAAAAAAAAAGAAAAAAAGAAAAGCTGAAACAACGTTCTTTCCCGCGTCAACTCAAATCTCGTCAAGTCACGTCTCATACCTTGAAATAGGTATCATGGCAGTTCAAATTTTCTGATTATATTTTTCGTGTCATTCATTTCTTTGTGGTATTTTTATAAATTTTCTCGCTTTTCAAACATATAGAATAATTTGAAGCAGAAAGAGAGTGCCTTGATGCTATTGTTGTTATTGTTTTTTGTTTTTGTTTTTTGTTTTCTTTTGTAGTAGCAGTTGATGTTACTGTAATCTAATTCCCGTACAAAACTGACTTTTTTGGTATCTTAAAGACACTGAAAACAGACTGAAAAGCCGCACGATAGATAATAAATACTATGGAAGATTAAAAGAATCAAAAGACAGTACTTGAAACATTTTAGCAATATCCTAATTTTGTTGTATACCATTTCTTTACTTCTATTATTCTTCTGCTCATCTTTGGTATCTTACTTTCTTCTGCTAGCGTTTGGACTTCGTCTTTCTCTGTTCTTGCTGGTTGGTCGTCCTTGATTCATTTCTTCTTCTAGGTCAGTCATGTTGCCAAGACATTCATCAACCACAAAACCATATTATTATTTAAACCTTTATTTACTTAACTAAACATATTCCTCTAACTAACATAGTGCGCGTGTGCAGGTGAGGTCCAGCTAAGGTCTAAGCTGAAACTGAGAGTCAACCAGGTCCTACGTGATTTCCCGTATTTCGCGGGCTTTCAGTAATATTCCATGGAAAGTCCCGCCCGTGATATGAAAAGGGGCCATCCCTTCAGAAATACAGGGGGTTGACCATAATCTATGCATAGATTATGTAACATTTGTTTTATTCCATAAAATAAAAATAAAATATAAATGCGTAACGTTTCCTAAACCAAATGTTTCATCAAATCTGAGCACAGAAAAAAAAAACAAAACAAAAAAAAAACCCACGTGTCATAATTTTCAAAAATAACTTTTTTCCTATCTCACCGCAAAATCTAATGGTTTTGAATACATAAGACGCCTGTCGGCTGGGTCTGTAAAATACGGTGATTTTCAATTTCTTAATATTTTTGCATCTATCATTTCATGCTTCGAAAGAGTCCAGTAAAATAATTTTGTCCCAAAAAAGATTTCTCTTAAAAGTTTTTTGCTTTGAAAGGTATTTTATGAGAAAAATTTTCATGAATTCTTAACTATATATATATATATATATATGATAGCAATTCCATGTCAAATCATCCAGAAAAATGTAAAATTATCACCCAACCCCTTCAATTTTTCTATGACAAAATCAAAAATCATAAATAACTAAAAATTGGTTACGGATTCCTGGGGAAAAATGTTTTTATAAACCAATTTTTTGGATTAGGGAAGCACTATATCTCATTTTATAGACACAAATAAGATCATTAAAACGCATTTTCGAGACCCCCTCTAATATTGGAGAGCTAAAAATCGACATAACTCCGCAATTATTGGAATTGGAAGCTCAAATTTTGGGGAATGTTACTAACATAGTTCACACCGCTACAAATTTCAGAAAATTGAATGGGTGGGTGACATGGCCTGGAATGATTTGACATGGAATTACCATATATATATATACTATATATATATATAATATATATATATATATGTGATGTTGTGTGTGTGTATATATATATATATCAGTCATCCACAGACAGGTGTTTCGACGTTACATCTCATCAGTTCGGATCTACCTCCTTAGCCGGGAGTGAAACCCGACGACAGAATTTTCGTCTGTCAAGCGCCTTACCCTTACGGCCGTCGTAGACTGTCAATCCAGAGCGAACAATTAATTGATACATGCTTACAGGATGTATATTCTTACAATCACAGATAATTCAAGTCTGTAAACAACATGCGAGTAAATGCTACGCTAAACGGTGAAAGTCAACTAACGTCTTTCCTACAGTGCACAACCGGAAATTGAAAGCGCACGCACGCACACAACACACACACACACACACTCACTCTCCACACACACACAAACACATACACACACATATATAATATATATCCTTTCGATACACCACATCTACACCGTCCATACTCACAGCCGTAAAATAAATATTGACGTCATATTTCAAACCGTCTCCCCTTTTTTCAAACCTCAAAATTTTTAAACAGACTGAATAACAAGGACTATCACTCGCTTTTTTTCGTTATTCTGTGATAAAAATTATTATCACCTTCCATATACCAACAAATGCCCTAAAGATGATCTAAGTTAATAGATCGAAACACTGCAGCGTCGGCCAATAAACTCACCACTTAACCCATCTAAACTGTGTTTTTTTCATTTTTCTTAATATACTACATACCGTCGATTCACTTCCTTTCTTCACAACACACACACACACACACACACATATATATATATATATATATATATTATTCAGTTTTAATTAAAGGAAAAATACCTTATTTAATTAAGTAAACATATTATCAAATATTAAGGTGTCTTGTAATCTTTAAGTATAAGTTAATGTTAGAAAAATTGTAGATCTAGCATAATAGAATTAAACAAGACGGATTTTATACTTGTTCCACTCACCTGCTTTAAACTTATACTTATAGATAAAAAATACCTTTATTTGATCAATATTTACTTTAACTAAAAACAAATAAAACACTAAATTGAAATTCACACACACACCACAACATACACACACACACACACACACACACACACACACACACACACACACACTCATCACATAATATAAATGAGCACGCGTTGTTTTGAATTCAAATTATTTATAGCTCTCTCTCGATGAGTCCGGAGTAAAAACAAGCTCTGAACATGATTTTTATAATCGAAATATTGTTCAATATTAGCTATGACTTATGATATAAAATATATTTAATTTTAACACATTGTGTGTTTTCATATCCTTTTATCTATACATATACTGTCGGATTCATTTCCGTTACTCTTATGACTTATATCCTGTCTTGGAAACACATACAATTGAATGAAAACATCTACCATCACTACACAACCGTAATCCATGGGACGACTACAGGAACATAAGAAAATATAAAACCTACAATTTCTGCTTACTCCTTACGGAATAGAAGAATGTTTCTTAAGAACTGCATCTTCGAAAAAGTTACTATAATTATATATATATATATATATTATATATATATATATATATAGTCAGATTTAGCCCTGAAGAGCTTAAGCGAAAACTTTTATAGTAGGTTCGTCTGACTCATTAGATTTATCTTTATTATTGCTCTACTTAGGTATTGAGCACTTTTATATTATTAGCTATTCTCCTAGCGGAATATGAATAGTATATATACTTATATACATATATAAACATATAAAATGTTGTTTTTTTTTTTGGCCAAATACTGACCAATAGATTTTTTTGTTTGGTACGACTATCTTCGGTCTTTTTTTTTCCAAAAATTTTTTCCTCACTCCGGTGATGTTAGATATATTTTCTTTTAAAAAAATTACAATCAAACTATTTTTGGCCCCTGTTTTTTTTTCTCACGCGCGAGGATTTGACGCAACACGTTGGTATATATATATATATATATATAAATATATATTATTATATATATAAGTAAGAAATAACAAAGACTTAGAGATTTTGCGTTATAGCCTATTTCGGAGCTTAGACAAGTGTCTAATTCTCCCAGTTCATCAGATGCGAAAATAATAACTATTCGCATCTGATGAACTGGAAATTAGACACTTTGTCTAAGCTCCCGAAATAGGCAATAATGCAAAATCTCTAAATCTTTTGTTATTCTTTACTTATAAATTTGCTCTGTGACTCTACATTAAGAGCCACATTGAGCTCTCAAACTGCGACAGGTTGTTTAAAAAAACTCTATGTCGTAAGGAAGATTCTTCTCTGGACTTTTGGATCTATATATATATAATATATATAGCACACAACACACACACACGCACACACACACAATTATATATATATATATATATATATATATATATTATATATCATAATTTCCAGACCAAAGACACAAGCTGGCCATCGAAGCCAAGAACAGATCTAAGACAGACCCAACCAAAGAAGATAAGTATAGAGATTAATTATTATACAATCACCCATCCTTTCAATCGACCCTGCTATGCACAATAGAAGATGCGCATATATTAAAGTAACTGCATTGAAAAAAAAAGTGTCCACACGAAGGGATATACTTAAGCACGTCTATATTGATGGAAGATTTGATTTAATTAAGATTCATTTAATTTATCCAACTTGCAGCTGTGCCAAGGATATGATGATAATAATAATAATAATAATATAAATAATAATAATAATAATAATAATAAGAAGAAGAAGAAGAAGAGAAAGAAGAAGAACCGAAAATTGCTTTCGAAAATCTGAGCGAAGAATTTGAAAGCGAACATAAAACAATGATACAACGAAATTAAAACGACTACTACTACTACTACTACTACTACAAAACTCTACATAATACAGATATCAATAATAATAATAATAATAATAATAGAAGAAGAAGAAAGAAGAAGAAGAAGAAGGCGCACACGATTATTATTATTATTATTAATAATAATAAATATAATAATAATAATAATGATAAATAGATATAGGGTTTAAAAAAGGTGTTGGAAAGTTTGGATATCAAAGAAGGATCGTAACATTCAGAAACACTGCACTACTGCAATCTGCCAGAATACTCAGAAGAGTCCTGGAGACCTGAGGAGCTTGCTGTCACTCAGACTCAGTGAAATACCATCAGCTAACACTGGTGTGAAACTAAAAGGAGTGAGTATTAATAATAATAATAGTAATAATAAATGATGGATAAATACATGGACTTGCCAGAGAATTGAAAAGTTGTGGAATATGAGGGTGAAAATGATACAATTTAGTTGTGCACTTGGAACGGTCCAAATTAACTTGAAACAGACGGGAAATCAGCGGAAGAATTGAGACTCCAGACTACTGCACTGCTGCAATTGATAGAATAATCAGAGGAGTCCTGGAGACCTGAGGAGACTTGTTGTCCACTCAGACTCCAGTGATGTGAAAAACTCAAAAGGAGTGAAATAATAATATAATAATAATAATAATAATAATAATAATAATAATAATACATTCGAGCGCTCAATGAATATACAAAAAGAGCAACCAGAAAAAAACAATTGCAATATATGGACGAAAACGAATATAACAAAAATAAGGAAGCCGAAATGGGAAGGAAAACAACTACATAGACACTTCAAAGCGAAACACAAAAGAGATCGCAATTAGAAGACATGGACATGGCTAAGAAGGGGAAACCTCAAGAGAGAACAGAATCTCTTATAATTGCACACAAGATAATGCTATGAGGACAAATTATATAAAAGCAAACATAGATAAGACACAACAGAATAGCAAATGTAGAATGTGTGAGGAAGGTACGAAACCGTCAATCACATAATAACCGGAATGCATAAACTCGCACAAAAGGAGTACAAGACTAGACACGACTGGCGTGGAGAAGGTAATTCACTGGAACTGTGCAAGATATTCAATTTCACCATTCAACTAAATGGTATATGCACAAGCCTGAATCTGTCCTGGAGAATGAGATACCGAATTCTCTGGACTTTGGTACAGAGGGATCACCTAATCCGGCCAGGAGACCAGACTTAGTTTTGTTGAAAAGAAGAGGAAGACTTGTCATCTCGTGGATTTTGCCGTCCCGGCCGATCACAGAGTAAAATAAAAGAGAACGAAAAGATCGACAAATACTTGGACTTGCCTGGAATAATTTTTGCCTCT
>CM042167.1:65247687-65252687 GCA_023376005.1 Doryteuthis pealeii | reverse complement strand
ATTATAAAACTCTTTATCTCTCTCTCTCTCTCTCTCTCTCTCTCTCTATATATATATATATATATATAATATATATATATATATATATATAATCCAAAAGTCCAAAGAAGAAATCTTCCTTACGACTTAGGAGTTTTTTTAAAAACAACCTGTCGCAGTTTGAGAGCTCTCTTATTGTTAGAGACACAGAACAAATTTATAAGTAAAAAAAAATAACGAAAAGTTATAATGCAAAATTTTTTTTATTTCTTTACTTATATATATATATATATATATATATATATATATATATATATATATATAGTGTGTGTGTGTGTGTGTGTGTGTGCTAGGGTTTGGTGTGGCCAGCTGATTGCTCGGATGGGGTCTCTCTGACCGCTCGTTTAACCTAAGTAAGGGCCTAAATGGCGTGTTGCATGTCATGGACTGCTCAGCCACCAGGGTTCAATCCTTAAGCATTACGGATCGCCACCAACAACAAACAGGTGGCCCATTGGGGGAGTCTTACCCCTCTGCAGAGGTGCAGTCGGTGTATTCTAAAACCCAGCCGACAGGATAGTTTGTTGCAAGGAGGATGCGTTTGAGCTAAAAAAAATTGAATCCAATAAATCCTTATATTCTATTAAGTTGAGTCAAAGGTTTTGTAATATTTTGGTTTGAGGTAGCCTTTGCACCCCTAATAATGGGAATAAAATTGGAAAACAAATCCGAGAGTAAATAAAAATGGGTGTGACTTGGGGCCATGAAAGTTACCTGATATGTAAATTAGCACGGAAAGTTTTTAGCAAGAATTTTGTGTTAGATGAGATGGAAAAGTTTAAGTGATGATTCAGCATAGACACATGGCATGGTTTCATTGGAGGATCTAATGAAACGTGGCAAAGTAGCAGAGAGGAGGAGTAAGAGCCAGTGTGAATTGAGAATGCGATAAGTGAGCAAAACATGGATTTCTTTTTCTCGGCAGTTTTTATTTTGGGTGAAATAACATCTTCATGAGAAAAAAGAAGTAGCCTTCTGTTTTTACTAAAGATTAAATGGCACAAGGCAATATATCCCCCAGCCCCACTCCTAAGTTGTTTTCCAGTCTCCAGACATCATAGAACTGCCAGTCAACTGAACAGCTGCCCAGTAACCAGGATTCCAGCCTCCCATTTAATGCTGGCAAAGTTTTGAAAGATCGTAGCGATAGTTTGGTAGAAAATTATTTAAACTCAATTTATATTATAAACAACTTTTCTATTTAACGCATATATAACAGGTACTACTACTCCGGGTCAGAGTGAACCTGGGATCAATGGTGATGAAGGGGTACACCACATTCCCCAGACCTCCAGAAATGGAACTTCACCATCAGATAGAGTTTAACGTCATTCCCAGGACATGTAGACCTCAGCCACCGGCTTTTATGATAAAAAGGGTTGGGGTTGCCATGGGGGTAATAAGGTCGGGTCAATCATATAGAGGGGGGTATTTGCCTCATACCCCACTTGTATGGGCTGGGCACAAGGCCTCGTTTTAATGTAGGCCCACCCACAAGCCGAAACTCATGGGTGGGAAAGAAAAAAACATTGCATCGATCCTTCGGCATTCCCCACAAGGGGGCGCCCCAGGCGCAGAGCAATAAACCAGTCAAGGGGGCAGGTGTTGCCTGGAGGGGATATCCCCCGGGATTGACGCTATTATTTAACTCTCCACAAGTCCAGCGGCCGAAGCTCGCTGGACCCCGGGCGCTAACCGGAAAGCAGAGGGTCAATCATATAGGTGCTATGGCTTGACATGGCCAGCCGATTGGTCGAAGTGGGCCTCTCCGACCGACCGTCTAGCCTAAGTAAAGGCCAAAGTAGAGTGTTGCAAGTCATGGACTGCTCTGCTACCAAGATTCCGTCTATAATCATCACGGGTCGTCACCCACAGCCAAGAGGTTGCCTCATGGGGGGGATCTTACCCCTCTGCAAAGGTGCAGTCTGTGTATTTTAAAACCGCAGCCGACAGGACTGACGACATAAAACATAGAAAAATAGAAAACAGGAAGTGTTCCAAAGATGGATTCTTTATTATTCAGGCTAATGATGAGGCTATAACGTTTGGGTTTATGCAACCTTCATCGGGACACGTGGCAAAATTCTTAAACCGTCACCGAAGGTCAACTATACACTGGCTGACTCCATATACAACCAGTATTATATTATATATATAATATTATAATATATATAGAGAGAGAAGAGAGAGAGAGAGGGATAGATAGATAGACAGAGAGAGAGAGATGGATATATATATATGTATAGATATATATATATATATATATATATATATATATATATATATTTAAAATATTATATAGTATTATTGTCATACCAAAAATCTCCTATCATCTCTACACAAGATTTCAGCGCATGTCCGATGAAGATTGCATAAACCGAAACATTATAACGTCGATATTACCATCAAGAATTCATCTTTTGCAAATATTTATTTTTCTGTTTTTCTCCACACCTAATATTATATTTTCAAATACTTCGTATATTAGATTTCTTCTTTTCTGTGACGGCATCGGCCTTTTGGCCGTGAGACCGGTGGCTTCGGCCCTGGACAGCAGAAGTTAACAACGTTGATCCCACGGGGTTATTCCCCCACCAGGCATCACCTGCCCCCTTGGTTTAAAGGGGCAGGGCTGGGTTTATTGCTTGATACCTGAGGCACCCCCTTGAGGGGGAATGCTGACGGGATAAACGTATTTTTGCACCCGCCTCCCATGAGCTTCATTTCGTGGGTGGTTCCACATTAATAAGGCCTTGTGTCTGACCCCTATACGTAGAATACGTAGGAAATATGTACTTTGGGTCAGTTGAGCCGGCTCCATTCAACATGATGAATTCATGGAAGGAATGACAAGGGTATAGGAAATTCATAAGCGGTCCCCATGCCTCGCATACATATCTCGACCAGGGAAAAGAGATACCCTTGTTTGCTGTAGACATTCTACAGACACAGTGACAAGTACATCAAAAGCCGTTGATTCGTTTCTCTGCTGCGATGAGGAGTGATTTGACTTCAGAAATAATGTGCTAGATGCTGGTTTTCCAATTTTAACTCTTAACATCCAGAGCATTCCTATAAGGATATATCAAAAAATGGCTAAAAATTGCCTATGCATCTAAAGTTACCTGTTATTTCCCTTAAATCAAAGACTTCTAAATATGTTTAATATTACATTAAAACAAAAGCTATCATTTGGGGTGGAATAGGGAAAAAAATGAGACTTCCAGCCAGGTGGAATGAGGTGGTATTGGACTTTGAGAGTTAAAAGAAAATAAATGGAAAAATAGTGACAGATGCACTCAATATAACCAAATATAACTACAGCTAATAATAATGATAATAAAATGATTTTAAAATACAATTAAACTGATAATGCAAAAAAAAAAAATTTAAATAAATAATCTTTGTTGATGGACAAAAATCAGCAGATGTTACAACAGTGCTACTTTTTCTGTCTGTATAAATAAATGTAGTTGAAGCCTTAAATTCAATATCACTTGCATACGGTTCAGTAGACATTCGACATTAAATTGGAACAAAATCTAAAATGTTGCTGAATGTATGTGAGAGTTAACATGTGTACGAGCCAATATCTAAGATTATTTGTGCAAACATTTGGGAAAATGTGTGCATATATATATTAGTATATATTAAACTGTATAAGTTAATGTGTATAAACATCTGGCTGATGATTCGACTATGAAACACGTACTGGTGTTGTATTGTCCTCGGCCGGAAAACGAAGCTTCCGGCGAAAAGACAAAGAAAAATATAAAAATATATATTTAAAAAAAGGGGAAACGAAAGCGAGGCTTTCCGGTCAAGGAAGCAGAGAGAAGATAAAGAAATATATAACAAACGTCCGTTATCAGATCAAAAGATAAAGATGCGTAGGCGTATCGTCAATACAAAAGCCAGAGGGTCGAGCCGACAGCAGTCAGACCACAGAGATGCCAGCCAGCAGCCGAAAAGGATACTTCACGTCTCCCATCAGCAATCACCCCTCGGGCACTCATTGTAAGCTTTGTGCCTTCACCACCCACACACCGAAGAAAATAAAGAAGGGTCCTCTCTTTGTACACGTATCTGTTGTTTATTGATATCCAGTAGCCGGTAGTAGCTGACTACTAACATACAATGGGTACAATGAAAACCCCCGTACTAACATACACGAATTTAGCGTCGTGAATTTGAAGCCAGTATGCAACACTGGGTTACACAGTACCAGTATATTAGATAAGTATAAGAAAGGTGGGGACGGTGGAGCTCTCAAAGTAGTTTTGACTCACAAGAAGAGAGACCCTCTGGTTTGAATTCAGTGTATGTTGTTTATTGAATGAACCCTCATGCGTCGAACTCGACGAAAGAGTCCGTTTCTGTTGCACCATGTGAGTCCCGGGCCTCTTCAAATGTTTCTTGTCGAACTTGAGAATCATCTTGTCGAACTCGGGATCTTCATGTCGTAATCAGTAAGTATTCAGGAAACTTCTTAGTAAACCCCGCCCTGTCGGCTGGGGCGTTAGAAAGCCCCGAATGCACCTCTGCATAGGAGTAAGACTCCCCAAATGGGGCCACCTGCTGGTCGTGGGTGTCGACCCGTGATGCTTAAGGATAGAACCCAGGTGGTTGTGCAGTCCATGACTTGCAATACATCACTTTGGCCCTTACTTAGGCTCGACGGGCGGTCGGAGAGACCCCCTCCAATCGATCGGCTGGTCACGTCAAGCCCTAGCACCTATATGATTGCCCCAACCCTATTGCCCTTATGCCAAGCCCTAACCTTTTTTATCTTATGGCTGCTAGAAGACGGTGGATGAGGGTCTTCATGTCCTGGGAATGACGTTAAACTCTATCTGATGATGAGGTTCCAGTTTTGGAGGTTTGGGGAATATGGGGCACCTCTTCATCACCATTGCTCCTGGTCCACTCTGACCCGGACTGCTAGTACCTGTTAGGGTCCC
>CM042167.1:65232687-65242687 GCA_023376005.1 Doryteuthis pealeii | reverse complement strand
TGAAAATCAGATCTCACTGACAAGTTTAAAGCGTAGCTGTATCAGTGCTACTGTATCGCTGCACCACCTGGACCATAATAAAATGCAGAGAGAATATGCTAGCATATAGAATGGTAAACAAACTACAAATTTAAAATATATATATATATATATATATATAATATATATGTGTGTGTGTGTGTGTGTGTGTGGTGTTTGTCTGTGTGTTTTGTGTGTGTGGTGTGTGTGTGTGTGTGTGTGTGTGAATGAATGAATGAATGGTTATTTTGGATCATATTTTCATTTTTGACAAAAGCTTAAAGATTAGATTAAAGATAATGCACCTTGCCCTTTTCTTTCTTTATTGGGTTTCAATTCTGAAAGTAAAGATTTTTCTTCATTTTTTATTTTATAACAAGAATAGTTTTAAAAAAAGAATTTTTAAATGATGGGATTATTTATGTATGAATTGGCATTTTTACATAGAGATCAGTGTTTAGTATCTGTATAGATTGCTCAAAATCAATGTGACATTCCCCGACACTCATGTCTGTCTGGGATCTGAGTGTAGTACCAGTGGAAATCCAACGTTTATTCTGAAAAAAAAACCTCTATAAGATATATAGACAGAAGCAGTTATGCTTTAAAAGAATACAAAACTTAATATTTCCTTCTGATTTTTCCATTCATTTCTATTATTATTATCATTATCTTATCATTATTATTATTATTATTATATTATTATTATTATTATTATTATTTATTATTATTTACTCCTTTTGAGTTTTCACATCAGCGTTAGCTGATGGTCTTTCACTGGAGTCTGAGTGACTGCAAGTCTCCTCAGGTCTTCAGGACTCTTCTGAGTATTTTGGCAGATTGCAGCAGTGCAGTGTTCTGAATGGTTTCAATTCTTCCTCTGATTTCCAAACTTTCCATACTCTTTTCCAATCCTTTTGGGACCGTTCCAAGTGCACCAACTACAATTGGTATAACTTTCACTTTCATATTCCATAACTTTTTCAGTTCTCTGGCAAGGTCCAGATATTTGTCATTTTTCATTTTCCTTTAGCTTCACCCTGTGATCTGCTGGCACTGCAAAATCCACCAGTTGGCAAGTTCTTTCTCTTTTGTTAATCAACACTAGGTCTGGTCTTCTTGCTGTGATAAAGGTGATCCGTTTTTATTTCAAAGTCCCAGAGAATTTTATGCGTTTTCGTTCTCAAGAACAGATTCCTGCGTTTATGGACTATACATTTTGTTGTCATGGGCAAATTAATTTCTTGCATATAATTACCAGTAGATCACCTTTCCCAACCCAGTCGTGTCTAGTTTTGTATTCTCGTTGTGCTAGTTTGCTACATTCATTTCTATTATATTATTATTATTATTATTATTATTAGTATTATTTATTATATATCATGTAGCGGACATGCGGTCGCACACCACACCATGGAAACAACGCACCAGAAAAAAGCAGCTTTACACCCCTTGCCCCTTATTACACAAAACTATCCGAGGGAGACAAACAAGACATGCGACACTACTGGAGAAGCAAGGACGAATTCTCAAGCGCACGTTCTCCTGTGGAAGCCCAGCACAGGAGAACACTATTGCGGGCCATCCTGCAAAGACTTACATTGTCCAGCTCTGCGTGGATACTGGATGCTGTGCAGAGGATCTACTGGGCAATGAATTATAGGGACGGTTGGTGTGAGATTGTCATACACACATTCTGCACAAAGAAAAAAAAAAACAAATACTTCCAAATACTTGAAGCTTTATACATAAAACAATACAAACCATCCTTAAACAAAATTAATTTCCAATACAGTACACACATTTTAAAATGCCTATAACCTTTCTCACCAATTCTTCTCCTTCCAGCCTCCACATTAATATAATTAAAAAAAAAACTGGAATACATCATCCCTGATGATGGCACTTCGAAGTGCCGAAAGTACTCGGGAACTGAACTTTGGTGGACTTATCCACCAGTTCCACCCCAAACATTAAAAAGTTGGCCAGAAAATTGAAAGATAAAAAATAAAACAGGATTGTACCTTTTGTTTGATTCTACTTGTATAAACGAAAGAATGCTGCCCAAATACACACAACACACACACACACACACACACACACACAACACACATAATTATATATATATATATTATAAATATTTGCATTTGTTAAAATTTGCCTTCAAAAATCTTTTATATTACGCATACGCACAATGCTTAAAGATACTATAAAAAAACCTTTATTTCACTATGCCTGAGCAGGGCTAAATTTATAGTAAAAATTTAAAAGAATTTCGAACAATCTCCACGAGCGCAGGAGCAGCCGAACCGAATTAACATCACGGAAATAGCCGATTTAACATCACAGAAGTAACCGAAAAGAAAAAAACAAATATTCAAATTTACGGCGTTTCTCAACTTCTTAAAACAACAGATGATTACAACATCGCCGTGAATAAGTAATATAAAAAAAAACACCTAGTACTTTCAATAACTTGATGATGGAATTTTATTTCCGAAATTATTTAGAATTAAAAAAAAAGTTAAATATATATAATTTTCAACACATATTGCATTGTTAAATTGCCTTAAAAAATTTATACATTTATTCATTTTTAAGCAGGAAATTGGGGGTTAATCATACTAGTGTTAAAGAATTTAAAAAAATCTTAGTTTCTCCATTTAGCAACGACTATAAAAAATAAATAAAATAAAGATATACATAGCTGATGTATGATAAAAAAAACTGTTTATCAAAATGATTGAAAATTGAAACGCCCCACCCAGCTCATCACACTCCCCCAAAAATGGGAGGAAATTATCAAGAACCTACTTGGACAATGACAGCGTCGTCGTCTTCTTCTTCTTCTTTCTTGATGCCTTTGTTATATACCCATCATTCACCCACATCATACGTCGGATATATAATGGAGAGATTCTCGGTACTATATATTAAGAGAGAAGAGAGAGAGAGAGGAGAGAGAGAGAGAGAGGAGAAGAAAAGAGGAGAGAGAGAGAGCACAGACAACAGACGAAAGTGAGACAGTGTTTTCTTCTTTACATTCTGCTTCTACCTCGGTCGCCATCTTATCTGGTTGGTCTGTTGGCTTCTTTTAAGGGGCGGTTTTCTTCTTTGTTAAATTCTTCTTACAGGGCTGGACATTCTCTGTTTTAATATTTAATTAACAACAAAACTTTTTGTTTCTTATAATCAAGCTTTATTTTTCAAACCTGCCCATGATTCCGCCGCGGGTAAGTGTGAACCTATGAGACAACTTCTCTCATAGGCTGTCGTCTCGCATCTCTAACTGAAAATAACATTTTATTAAACTAAAATAACCTCAGCCGCCATCTTATCTGCTTGTCTATTGGGATTCTTTTGTCTATTTCTTTGATTTGGTGCTGGACATTGTCTTAATATCTTAATTATAATGAGATTGTGAGGTTTGTCTGTCTGTAACGAAACTATATTACTATACAAGTCACAATTCCTTTAGTTATTACATCATATTCTCCACGATTTATTTTTATTAAATCTCAATGATATAAAATTGTTTTATATACTTACACTGTTGACCATATCTCAACTAATTAACATGCAATTGTATTATATATACAACAAAATAGCGGTTTACAGTATAATGGTAAGGCATAATTTGATATTGATCTTAAAAAATTGATTTAATTAATATATGCTTAGTATTATTGATTTCTAATGTTTGGTTTTATCTTATTGAATATGAGCAAAATCTCTTCAATAAATCTTAAAGAAATCCCTTAACAAGAAGAATAACTGTAATATTACTTTACTTCCTATTTACTAAACAGTTTAATTAGGAAAATTTACCAATGAAAGAGGCAGTAACGGAAAATGATGAAGAGTTAGTTTCAAAGTTGGTCTATTTTTCAATCAACCCCCTCTGTTCAAAAATCTTTTTAGCTACATCTTATTCAGTTTTCATTAGCCTTTCATAATTTAATATGATATTTTATATAAAATTTAACTAAAATACTGCACCCGGAGGTGCATTATATTTGCTAGTTTACTAACAAAAAGACTTTTGTTTAATAATAAAGGCTTTATTTTCCCAGCCCCATGATTCCGCCACTGGATGAGATGGACCCGGGAGCTGGCACAACAAACGTTTACGCTCCTTGAAAGCCGGGTCAAACGACTAACTAAGAAAATTATTCTCATGCGTGCAATCCGCGGACTTCATAACCCGCATAACCGGCAAATAACTTTCCATAGGATTTTATTATTTTAAATTAATGGAACTTAATAAAAATCTGCTACATGTACGCTACTTTTGGCTACTGATAATCATGTAGCACTTTGTCCACCAGTTTGTTCGATAGAATGTTTTATAGTCATTTTATACCGAACATCGGGTATATCAATGAGAAGAGAGAAACTCGGGTGAGGAGAGAGAGAGAGAGAGAGAGAGAAGGAGAGAGAGGAGAGAGAGAGAGAGAGAAGAGAGAGAGATTTGACTTACTTGTTCGTCATTTCTTCGTGCTGCGTCTAGCCGCAATGTTTTCTTTTTTCTTTTTCCTTGGGCCGAGTTTTTTAAGTCCTGCAATTAATTAACTCACAAGACTTGTATTTCCCTGATCAAGATTTAATTTAACCTATTCTTATTCGCCGCGCGGAAGAATCAACCTCGCAGTAGCACGTCTACTCTGCGTCAATCTGAGGTTGAAACCCAAACTCTAAACTAACAAATCACGTGACGCGCGAGATTCCGCCTCTGGGGTTCAGGGAGCTATAACCATCTTGAGTTTTCCATTCCCTGATCTGAAAATAAGGAAAATGTATTCTGTACATAATTTAGAATTCTCGTTACAGGGGTCCGTCAACAACCCCGCTACCACATAAATTATGTAACAGAATACATTTTCCTTATTTTGGAAAGTCCTGTTTTATTTGTATTGTTGTGGTTTATTTCTTCTTGATGTCTTTTTTTCATCATCTCAATCAATTGTGTCTTCATTTTTTTCTTTTTCTTGATGCTTCACTTGTTATCGCAGTCTTTTCATTTGTCTTTCTAGTTCATTTCCCCATCCAGCTTTTATGTTTCGTTTGGTTTGCGTATCCTTAATATTTTTCTTATATCCAGTGAGTGCAAGACACCGAAACTAATATGCTTGTACTGCTCTATATCCAACATTTCCCCATCTCTTAATATATCTATTATCTATTACTATCTATCCCAGTTGTCATATCTATATACCTACCATATTTTTCTACCAGACGCATCTATCATCTATCTATCTATTCCCAGTCTGTTCATATCTATCATATTTCTGACCGTGAGATCTATCTATTCTATATATCTATCATCCTATCTATCTATCCCAGTCTGTTCATATCTATCATCTCTACCATATTTCTACCAGATGCATCTATTCTATCTATCTAATTATCTATCATATCTATCTATCTATCCCCCAGTCTCTTCATAACTATTCATATCACCATATTTCTTACCAGATGCATCTTATCTAATCTATCTTCTATCTATCTATCTATCCCAGTCGTTCATATCTATCATGCACATATTTCTTACCTGATGCATCTGTTCATATCTATCATATACCATATTTGTCTACAGACGATCTAATCTATCTATCTATCTATCTAGCTAGTCTATCTGTTTGGTCTGTCTATCTATCCAATCTGTGCCTTTTATCTTGTCTATCCCATTTTTCTGTATTCTTTATCAGTATTTGGATATCTATCTATCTATCTTATCTATCTATGTGTGTTTCTTCTCTATATGCCCCGACGTGTGCCTCATTATTATAATATATATATAATATATTTAATGTGTGTGTTGTGTGTATGTTGTGGTTATAACAATAAGAGGTGGAGAAATCATATGTAATTAGGGAGAATATTTTATTAAGGAATGTAAAAAAAAATAACACGAAGGCCTTTCAAGGGATACACCGGCGACGAAATAAAAGTCCAGATTGTATAGGAAATTTATAAGAAATGATATGGGGAGTGAGCCAGAGGGGGACAAATAAAAAACAAAAAAAGGGGGAAAGAGAAGAGGGTATGTATGAACCTAGGTTTGAAACAGGGTTAGAAGTTCTCTCCAATAAATAGAGGGAGTGCTTTGGAGTTGTGGCACAAGTAGGCCGAGAAAAAAGAAAATATAAACAGCTTCGAGGATGGTTAAATGCTGTTTAGACCTAGCTCTGTTGCAAAATGGAGAAGCACTCATCTAATAATCTTTTCTACAATAATCTCTCTTCTCTCTCTCTCTCTCTCTCCTCTTCTCTCTCTCTCTCTCTCTCTTATATATATATATATATATTATATATATATATATATATATATATATTTCGTTTTAACATCTACGAATCTTTTCCTTCTCCCAGATGTTCCGCCTCTCTCTCTCTCTCTCTATCTATCTATCTTTATGTAATACTAAGATCTAATATCATAGAATTATGTTTTCTATGTGCATATACTCTCGGAATTCTGCCTCAATAGTTTTTTTCTTTATCACTTTCATTATAAATAAATGATGTAATAAAAATTCATATCGTTTCGTAATTTCTATCTGATGGGTTTTTATTGATATTTTAAATCAACTATATATCTTATGCTTCTAATCAAATATTTATTCGCCATCATGATTATTTTGTTAAAAGCTTGTACGAACGGCTACTTAGCATTTTTCGTCCCGCGGTTGCTGTTGTTTTTCTATGTTGTTTTTTGGCTACTACTGCTGCTGCTGCTGCTGCACTTCTTCTTCTTCTTCTTTCTTCTTCTTCTCTCTTCTTCTTCTTCTTTTTTTCTTCTTCTTCTTCTTTCTTCTTCTTCTTCTTTCTTCTTTTTCTTCTTTCTTCTCGCTCTTCTTTCTTCTCGTCTTTCTTCTTTTTCTTCTCGTTCTTCTTCTTCATCTTTCTCGTCTTTCTTCTTCTTTCTTCTCGTCTTTCTTCTTCTTCTTCTTCTACTCGTCTTTCTCTTCTTCTTCTTCTTCTTCTTCTCTCGTCTTCTTCTTCTTCTTCTTCTTCTTCTTCTTCTTCTTCTTCTTTCTTCTTCTTCTTCTTCTTCTTCTTCTTCTTCTTCTTCTTCTTCTTCTTCTTCTTCTTCTTCTTCTTCTTCTTCTTCTCTTCTTCTCTCTTCTTCTTCTTCTTCTTCTTCTTCTTCTTCTTCTTCTTCTTCTTCTTCTTCTTCTTCTTCTTCTTTCTTCTCTTCTTTCTTCTTCTTTCTTCTTCTTCTTCTTCTTCCATCAATATTCTACTTCCTTTTATTTATTCATCTCATGGCTTGGTATATAATATGTTGCCCTTAAGCTGATTTTCATAATAAGGATGTAAAAATCTATCTATCTATCTATCTATCTATCTATCTATCTCAGACGCCAAAATCTCCTTTTTCTATCGCTAGTAAAAAGAGGATAGACTCCCTCGCTGTTTGGGTGATACTGACTATAGGCCACCCCGACGACTTTACTTTACTGTCTTTACTTATTCATATCTTTCTATTTATATATTTATTTCAGTTTATTCTTATCTATGTATAAATATCCAACATTTTGTCTAAATCCATTCATATCTATTTCTGTCGAACAAAAATACGAAGAACAAAAAAGCAACAAAAAAAAAACAAAAAAAAAAACATAAACAAACAAACAAAAGTAAATAAATAAATAAAAACAAAAACGGTTCGGAAAGAGAAGTGGAAAAATACCTCCACTATCCTATTCTAGATATTTCTAAGACTTACAGTGTATAAAAGTTGTAAGCTATTAGTATTGGTAATTTCGGGAAAATGTTAGATTCCTATGGAAAAAAATTTAAGAAAATATGCCTTCCTAATAGAAAATAATAAAAATAAGATAAGGACATTATCAGGATTTAAGTTAATATCTATATATCTGTCTGTCTATCTATCTATCTATCTCGGTCTGTTCATTATCTATCTATCTATCTATCTATCTATCTATCTATCTATCCGCCACTTATCTATCCATCTATCTATCTATCTATCTATCTATTCCCCCACTTATATATCTATCTATCTATCTATCTATCTATCTATCTATTATCTATCTATGTATCTATCTATCTATCTATCCCCCCACTTATCTATCTATCTATCTATCTATCTATCTATCTATCTATCTATCTATTCCCCCACTCTATCTATCTATTTATCTATCTCAGTTCTTATATCTATCTATCTATCCCCACACTTATCTATATCTATCTATCTATCTATCAATCTAACTCAGTCTGTATCTATCTCACATCTATCTATCTATCCCCCTATCTATCTATCTATCTATCTATCTATCTTATCTATCTATCTATCTATCAATCTAACTCAGTCTGTTCATATCTATCTATCTATTCCCCACACTTATCTATCCATCTATCTATCTATCTATCTCTCTATCTATCTATCTATCACAGTCTGTTCATCATATCTATCTTATCTATCTATCTTATCTATCTATCTATCTATCTATCTATCTATATCACAGTCTGTTCATATCTATCTATCTATCTCCCCATTATCTATCTATCTATCTATCTATCTATATAACTCAGCTGTTCATATCTATTTATCTACCCCCCCCACTTATCTATCTATCTATCTATCTATATATCTATCGCAGTCTGTTCATATCTATCATCTATTTCCCCCACTTATCTATCTATCTATCTATCTATCTATTCTATCTATCACAGTCTGTTCATATCTATTTATCTACCCCCCCCCACTTATCTATCTATCTATCTATCTATCTATCACAGTCTGTTCATATCTATCTTCTATCTATCCCCACTTACTCTATCTATCTATCTATCTATCTAACTCAGTCTGTTCATATCATATTTATACCCCCCACTTATCTATCTATCTATCTATCTATCTATCTATCTATCTATTATCTATCTACCATCATATCTATCTATCTATCCCCCCATCTATCATTATCTATCTATCTATCTATCTATCTATCTATCTATCACAAGTCTGTTCATATCTATCTTATCTATCTATCTCCCCACTTATCTATCTATCTATCTAACTCAGTCTGTTCATATCTATTTATCTATCCTACCACTTATCTATCTATCTATCTATCGCAGTATGTTCATATCTATCTATCTATCCCCCCCACTTATCTATCTATCTATCTATCTATCTATCTATCTATCTCAGCCTATTCCCATCTATCTCTATCTCTATCTATCTTCGTATTTATCTATCTAAAATAACAATAAGATAAAGGCATTAAAATGTTTTAAGTTAATATGTTTCTGTCTGTCTGTCTGTCTGTCTGTCTCTCTCTATATATATATTATATATATCAGCCTGTTCACATCTATCTATCTATCTATCTATCTGCTTGTTTACATCTATCCATCCATCTATCTATTTATCTTGCTATATCTCTATAAAAAATAATAAAAAAATAAGAAAAAGACGTTAACATTATTTAAGTTAATATCTATATATCTACTTTCTTAGCCTATTCACATCTATCTACATAATCAATCTTCGTATCTATCTTAATATCTATCTATCTATCTAAAAAATAATAAGATAAAGGCATTAAGATGTTTAAGTTAATATCTCTCTCTCTCTCTCTCTCTCTCTCTCTCTTTATATATATATATTATATATATATATATATATATATATATATATATATATATATATATATATATCAGCCTGTTCACATCTATCTATCTATATATCTTACTATATATCTCAACCTGTTCATATCTATCTATCTGTCAATCTTCCTATCTATCTATCTATCTATCATCTATCTATCTATCTATCTATCTATCTATCTATCCCCCTTTGTTGTTCTTTTCCTCTTTAGGTATATAAGGTTACATGCTCAAACATAAATATTTCTCCTCCTCTTTCTCCGTCTTTCTCTCTCAACTCTCACACTGAACAAGTATTGGTCCAACAGAGAAGTCACCTTTTATCAAAGAAATATTGATTTTTTTTTTCA
>CM042167.1:65185187-65227687 GCA_023376005.1 Doryteuthis pealeii | reverse complement strand
CTGAATGTGGTAATTGCATTTTTCTTAGCGCTAATACCCTTGGGAAAGGTATGAATCCTACTTTCCCTCCAGCTATGGATAAATAGTAGGGCAGACTGGGCTTTTTAACCTTGGTTAGGCAACCGGTCTAAGAGAAGGAAAACTCTGAATTCAAACCTGTTGAACCCCGCTTAAGAAATTGACCTTGTTTCACATCCTGCTCGTGCGGAGGGGTTGCTAAATATATATTTAATAAAAAATAAATACATATATATGATAGAGATTTGGTGTCTGTCTGTCGATAACCGAAACTACGCTTACATGACAGTACCTTCAGAACTCCGTTTTATACATTTTTACATTTGTCGCACACCTCACATTTGTATTGGCCTCTTTTTTCAAATGAATTAAGATATAAATCTGAATTTATTCGTCTATATTCTTGACATGAGACTTGATGTGAACAATTTTCATATTTCGGACTGTTGTCCTCATCTTCTGTAACCTCGGGTTTTATTTTCAAGTAAATAACAAACACCTAGATAAGGTCCGAGTTTACCACACCAAAGATGAGGACAACAGTCTGAAAGAAATTGACCTTCTGTCGCATCTTGCTCGTGCAGAGGGGTTGGTAAACATATATATATATAGGCTAACCGATTTCGCTCCCTACTAAGGGTAGTAATTTCATTTTTCCCTATTATGTTTCGAATATGTGTATATGTTCGGATAAACAACGTTTGTTTTGGTGTGTTGAATGGATATTTGTTTGTGTCTTTAAAAGGAACTGTGTTTGTGTACAAATAAAAGTGTGTATTTTCTTTTTGTTTTTCTGTGTTAAATAACACAGAGGATTAGAGTAAACCTTTCCTCGAAAAAATAAAATAAAATAAAAATAAAACAATAACCCGGATTAGATTTACAGTCACATCCCTTTCCGATTAACGCCAAAGAACAAAAATCAAATCAAAAATTAGACATTAAAAAAAAAGGGGTGGTGGTACAGTCAAGGAAGGTCCAACAAATAAATTAATGAATATATAAATAAATAAACGGAAGTAAGAAAAATGAATTACAAAATACAAGATACAAACAAAAAAACAAACAAACAAAAAATCAAACATTATTTTACATGCATAGATGAGTGCGAGGCTCCACAGGACAAAGAAAAAAAAGCGATTAATAAAAATAGAACTGAAGAAAAAATGAAAGAGAAAAAAAAGGAGAGAAAAAGTTTTTTTTAAAATAAGTAAGCGAAATAATCCCAGAAAAAAAAAATTAAGAAAAAAAAAATTAAGAAAAAAAAAAGGGGGGGGGGCATGACACTTTTTTTTTTTAATATAAAAGGGAGAAAGCTTAAATTTCCAAACAGTCAAAGCGATCATTTCCCGTTCAATTCATGAGATTTTTCTCAAGGTCGCTTGTGTAAATGAAAAACACAACAAATCTTTCTGTTTATTAAAAAAAAAACAACACGAACCACATAAAACAGCATTTACGCAATCATTTATTTCATCTCCTGTGCCTACTCCCCCTATACAACAGCCACTACCATCATACCCCCCACAACCACAACCATTCTTTTCCTTTCCTTTCTATATTCCTTTATTTAATCTCCTGTGCCTGCTCCTCCTGTACCCCAACCCCAAACCCAACCACTACTACCACAACCACTTCTGCCTTCTTTTCCTTTCCATTATTACTTTACTAGAAGTGGCTACCGGCGTCGCCTGGGTAGAGGAGGGGGACAAAAGTTAGTCACGCAGATCCATTATTACTAAATCGCGAGTTGGATCCTTCGCAGGATGCCCCATTAAAAATCCTATTTTAAAAAGAACTTGCGTTGAACCGGCCTGCTGTGGCACCAGAAAAAAGAAAATATTCACTGATACTCTGAAAAGAAAAATTTATATCACTTGTTTTTAATATATTAAATGCCCCCCCCAAAAAAAAACACCGGAAAAATATATACGTGTATGTATTCTATCAGTTTTAACACGCTCCTTAAAGGCAGCTGGAACCGTACTGATGAAAAGTCGGCCAGGTGACATTCCCGGCTAGAAGTAATTGCAGGTCCAGCCACACGTAGAGACGTGAAACGTCGAACACAGTGGTCTGTGGATGACACGCACACACACACACACACGCACACACACACAACACACACATATATATATATATATATATATATATATATTATATATATATATATATAGCTACTGGCGCATGGGTAGAGACTTGGCGGACGAAATTTTCATTCAGGTCTCAAACCCGGCCAGGGGTAACTGTTATAGGTATAGACCCACACTGATGAGAGGTGAAAACCTTGAAACCTGTGTCTGTGGATTACTTATATATATATATATATATATATATACTTTCCCATTAATTGTTATAATTCACTTAGTTTCATCTGAACATGCATGCATGCATACATACATTCACACCACTGCCCTTTATTTATGCATAGATTTAATCTCCTGTGGTCTACTCCTTCTTTAAGTAAGTAAAGTCGTCGGGGTGGCCTAATGTCGGTATAGCTATACGGCAAGGGCGTCTATCCCCTTTTTCAACAACCCTAGCTCCACCAAGTAGATTATTTAGCGTCTGAGATGGAGCGCCACACCGACCATCATCTCCTCACTTTACGCACAGATACTCCTACGCTGAGTTGGCGAGGCCCGGTATCGGAACCAGGGGCTTTGTGGTTCCTAGTCGAACGCTTCTAACCACTGAGGCTAAACCGGCCCTACTCAACCCCAACCCCTACATCACAACCACCACAATCCAACGTTTTGCTTTCTTTCGCCGTTCTTTCTGAATCTAATTCATTTTCTTAAATATGTGATAATCTGGTATATGACCACCTATGTTTCCTATAACGTAATATTGACCATACAGTTTCTGTAGATGTGATATTGCCTACTAGCTATGTTATCTGGTCTAACTTTTTGCATTTTCATTCTTATTATTACCCGTGTTTTTCCGAATGAAGACTAGCTGCAAAATTAGATCTAGCGTGGATTTGTTTTCAGGAAAATAAATTGTAATATGAGCCCTCCCCTTAAAATAAGCCCTAGTTGAGAGCGGTTGACGATGGAAAGAAAATAAGCATTCTCAGAATCACATGCAATGCGACGTAAACACTCAACTCCCACGAAGATAGCTATTGGTGTTATATTTTGGAGTGAAAATTTAAATTTAAGCCCTTTCTTAATTTTCGGAAAAACACTGTATATCCACTCTATGCTTCTATCTTCCAACTTTCTCTTAGAACTCGGGTCGTCTTTGAGCTCTCTTTCGCGGGTTGGGGACATCTTTGTATCGGGTGATGTATCTCCCACGTCCCTAAGTTTTATAAATAAGGAACACATATCCACTCCAATGTATTCTATCTTCCAAGCTTTCTCCTTCGATTCGGGTCGTCTGTTGAGCTCTCTTTCGGTTGGGACATCTTTTGTAATCGGTAAATGTAAAGTCTCTCCGCGTCTATCTTAGTTATTATAAATAATGAACACAGATATATACATTCATTTGGTGTATCAACATAACGTGTTATTACCCGATTCAATAACTTTTCTTTTTCCTTTTTCTTCTCTCTCTTGAATTTTTTTCATATATTCATATAATCTGACAATAGCAGCCCATGCATTTCCTATGTGTATATTTGTTGTGACTCATAAATAAAGTTGACTCACTACCGGTCATCAAGCACACCAAATACTTGAAACATGCGCGCACACACATACACCGCGACAGGCGCCAAATTTCTGAAATAAAAATTCAGTTTGTTATCCTGTTATCAAGAGTGTTGACTTGCTTTATTCGGCTAAATAACTCCATTTACCTTTTTTATAAAGATGGGTTATAAAAAGGCCTAACTATAAAAAGATATGAACATCATTTCCTGTAGATGGAGATATGTACTACCAGGTTAATGAGAACTGGTCCTATATGGGACATCTTCGTATCGGGTGTTTTTCCCTCCCCTTCTAATCTTAGTGATTATAATTTAGGAAACACAGTAATAATTAAAGAAGTTTTGTAGGAGGCAACTAACCTTTTTAGTAAAAAATGTTTTGAAGAGAATTATTGGATTGGTTCATAATTACTACGGGAATTTCCTAACAAATTAGTAGAAAAAGTCGAATTAATTATGCATGGATTTAAACTTCAGTCTTTGTACAATCATTTCCTCTAAAGTTTTAGTTTCTTGGTTACTTTGCTTTTTTGAAGACATTCTCTGTCGAGAATATGATCCAAATGGGACACCGCGGCGTTGGAGCGCAAACTTGCACACGTGCGCCCAGAAATAAAGTGTCTCTTAAACCTTAAATTAATTTTGCAAACAAGTTTCCTCTCTGAAATTTCTGGAACCAGTCAAAAATCGTGCTTTTTGATGGAGCACGCAAGCGACATCGAAACTTTCTCCGAAAAATTGGTTTGCACACAGTGTATGATTTTTTCGTGAAATAGCCATCCCATGCAAATGTTTTTTCATTGGTTGACCACGACAATCTTGGTGAAAATTTATTTTTACAATATTTTAAGCACCCAGTTGACTGCAATATTCTGAAAAGAAAAAGATAAATTAAACTAACAGTTTTTATTAACAAAACTATGGGATCTGTTCTTTTTTTTGTCACCCTGTAGTAAACACAGGAGAGGGGAGTAGACCCGTTTGTTTATAATATCCTAAGCGTTGTAGAGGCGTGAGGACATTCCGTTTGGTCGGTGAGGCACATGTGTAAAATGGGAATAAGGAAGGGAGGAGAAATGTCTGCCGATTTTAAACTAAGATCGGTGTTCTTTAAATTTATAAACTTGGATAAGATTAAATATGATTTATTGGGTTCGATTTTTTTTGCGGGGGACGGGAGTGGTCACCCTATTTTATATAAAAAGAAACAAACAAAAAAAAGAGATAGAAGAGGGTGTGGGAAATTGGTTTTGCCAATTGTTTTTTTTGTGATATGCCACAGCACGCATCTTATCTTAGAGAAAATACGAGGCAAAAAGTTTGATTGAATTTGCGGTTTTAGTTTGTAATTATTTGAAGCTGACTTCTGATTTATGGTTCGGGAAAATTAAAAACGGAAAGTTTTTGGTGGGTACCACACAATGACAAGTTTTAACTAACAGTCTATTGAATTAACATTTTGCGAAATTGGGTTACACTGTAATGCAAGTCAATTTTTTTCGGAGAATGTTTCGATGTCTCCGTGCTCCATAAAAAAGCAGGAAATTTTGACTGTGTCCCCAGAAATTAGAGAGAACTGGTGCAAAAATACTAAATTCTAAAGTTTCTAGAAGACACTTATTCTGGTTAGAGAGTGAATGCTAGGATAGAAAGAAATATTGACGGCAGTATGGGACTCATATTTTCGACAGAGAATGTCCTTCAGAGTAAAGGCATCTAAGATACTAAAACTTTGTGGAAATGATTGTACAAAGACTGAAGTTTAAGTTCGCAACAAGTTTCTTGAATTTTTATAGAGTTGATAAGATTAAATTGATTTTATTTGGGTTTCGTTTTTTTTAACGTAAGGGGATTGAAGACCGAAATATGAATTTTAGAACAAGGAACAAATTGACTACGGCCCGAGTTTAAAAAAAAAAATCCAAAGCAGGTTACCCGGGATCTCAATTGAAGGGACGGTGTTTCACCCACGAGAAACGGATTCCATTTATAAGAAACAAGAAACGGCTACCCCGGCGTTTCCTGGGTAGAGTGGGAGGGTTTTAAAAAGGTAGTCTCACAAGATCCATTATTGTTGAATCGCGAGATTGGATCCTCACAGAATGCCCCATTAAAATCCATATTGTAAACAAGACAATCTGAAAATAAAAAAATGATGTCCCGATTTAAAATAGAAAATGCAAAAAATCCATGCTGTTATCATTTAAAATTCAATTTTTTAAATTATCTTTTACGAATATAAATAAAAATCTTATATTTTTTGCTCAAAAACCAAGTCCTGGTGATATTTAATGTTGTGTATATATTTACTTTCTCGTTAATTGTTTATTTTCGAAAGTTTCCTCTAAGACATTACATATAACACACAACTGCCCTTTATATATGTACTTAGCATGGCTTACCCGGCCGTTGTCTGGGTAGAGGGAGAATTTTTTAAGTTAGTTCTCGGCAAATCCATTATTACTGAATTGTGAATTGAATCCATCGTGGGATGCTCCATTTAAGCCCCTAGTCTAAAAAGACCTTGCCATTGATCCAGCTACTCTGAAAGAAATGTTAATGTCCTACTTCTAAAATATTAAATGAAAAAAAAAATCCATGCTGTTCAATATTTAAATTTTATTTTTATTTATCTTCACGAATATAAATCCAAATCTATTATTTTTTGCTTCAAAAACCAAGCCCTGGTGATATTTTAATGTGTATATATAATTTACTTTGTTTGTTAATTGTTTTATTTTCCTCCGGACATACACATGACACCACAACTGCCACTTTAATATATGGTACTAGAAGCGGCCTACCCAGCGTTGTCTGGCTAGATTAGGGGGGGAGGGTTAAAAAGGTAGTCTCGCAGATCCATTATTTTTGAATCAACGGGTTGGAATTCTAGCAAGGGAGGCCCCATTAAAATCCCCTATGTTAAAAAAAAAAAAACCAAAAAAAAACAAATGGAAAAAACTTTTTGGGAAAAAAAAAAATTCAACCCTTTTTTGAAAAAAAAGGAAAAAAAAGAAAAAAAAATGAAGATTTGGTCCTCCTATTTAAGAATAGTAAATGCAAAAAAAAAATCCATGTTGTTATCAATTTAAATTTTTATTATTTTAATTTTATGAATAAAAATATCGATATTAAATAGAAAGGCTAAGGAAAACTGAATAAGAATGTAGATAAAAAGATTTTTGAACAGAGGGGGTATGATTGAAAATAGAAACAAGCTTTGAAAACCAACTCTCCTCATTTTCCGTTACTACCGTCTTTCATTGGTAAATTTTCCTAAATTAAACTGTTAGTTAAAATAGGAAGTAAAGAATAAATATTTACAGTTATTTCTTCCTTGTTAAGGGGATTTCTTTTAAAGATTTTATTGAAGAGATTTTTGCTCATATTCAATTAAGATAAAACCAACAATAGAAATCAATAATACTAAAGCATAATTTTTCAAAATCAATTTTTTAAAGATCAAACATGCAAATAGCCTAGCCCATTCATCTGTAAAACCTGCTATTTTGTTGTATATATATAATACAATGCATGTTTATTAACAATGTAGATATGGTCAACGTGAAAGTAATGTACAATTTAATTAATAATTGAGGTTTAAATATAAGTAAAATCATGGAGAATGTGATGTAATAACTAAGGGAATTGTTGACTTGAAATAGTAATATAAGTTTCGGTTACAGACAGACAAAACACACAATCTCCATTATAATAAGATTATCTTCCGGATATAAACCAAAGCTCTGGTGATATTTAATGTGTATATATATTTTTACTTTGTCGTTAATTAATATTTAATGTGTATATATATTTACTTTGTCGTTATATATTTAATGTTGTATAGTATATATTTACTTTGTCGTTAATTGTTTTGATCTCCGGACACATACATACTCCCAACTGTCCTTTTAATATATGTATAGATAGATAATACTAAGATCCAATACGTTTACAAGTTTACCTTTTTTTTAGTTTAAATGTTTTGTTAGAGCTACAACATTTGGAATTCAACTGTATTTGTATATGTCAGTTAGATCGTCTTGTTGAAGTGAAAGATGGTATTCTTGCGAAGCGATGAATTTAATTCGTGTTTCAATTCGACATGAAATCGACTGTTTTTAACACATGATCAGTGCAATCTTTCTCTAGAAACGCTGTCATTGGTTGTTCTTTACACCGTGTTTTCAACTTCAAAAATAAACTTGCCTATATCGATCAGCGGGGGATTAGAATCGGGATTTGAGGAATCCGGGGAAAACCTTTTCCTGTCAACAATCCGCCTCACTGAGGGATCACTAGGATCTTAAAGAAGAAAGATTTTAGATTAAAACTAGAGGAGTTAAAAAAGACTTGGGAGGGGGAGGAAGAAGAAAGAAGAAGAAAGAGGAGGAGGAGGAGGGAAGTAGAAGGAGAAGAAAAAGGAAGGAAGAAGAAAGAAGAAGGAGGGAAGAAGAAGTAAAGGAGAATAAGAAGAAAAGAAAGAGGAGGAGGAGGGAGGGAGTAAGAAGGAGGAAGAAGAGAGAAGAAGAGAAAAGAAAGGTAAGAGGAGGAGGAGGGAAGTAAGAAGAAGAGAAGAAGAAGAAGAGGGAAGAAGAAGTAAGAAGAAGAAGAAGAAAAAAGAGAAGAAGGGAGGAGGAGGAGAGGGGGAGTAGAAGGAGAAGAAGAGAGGAGGAGGGAAGAAGAAGAAGAAGTAGAAGAAGAAGAGAGGGAAGAAAGAGTAAGAAGAAAAAAAGAAAAAAAGAGAAAAAGAAGAAGAGGAGGAGGAAGGAGGAGGGGAGTAGAAGAGAGAAGAAGAGAAGAAGAGAAGAAGAGAAGAGGATGGGAAGAAGAAGAAGAGAAGGAAGAAGAAGAAGAAGAAGAAGAAGTAAAAAGAAGAAGAGGAGGGAAGAAGAATAAGAAAGAAGAGAAGAAAAAGGAGAAGGGGAGGAGGGAGTAGAGAGAAGAGAAGAAGAGAAGAAGAAGAGGAGGGGATAGAGGAGGGGAGAAGAAGAAGAAAGAAGAAGAAGAAGAAAAAGAAGAAGAAGAAGAAGCAGAAGGAGAAAGATGATATCAAAGAGAAAAGAAGAAATGTGAATATGAATAAGAAAAAAAGAATATGAAAAAAGAGAATATCAAATGAATGTGAAGAAAAAAAGAGTAAAGAAGAAGAAGAAAGAAAGAGAAGATGAAAAGAAAGAAGAGATAAAAAAAGTATGAAGAAGAATGAAAAAGAAAGAAGAAGAAGATGAAGAAGATAAAAGTTAAGAAAGAAGATGAAAGAAAGAAGAAGATGAAGAAGATAAAGAATAATAAGAAGAAAAAGATGAAAAGAAAGAAAAAGAAGATAAGAAAGAAGGAGAAGAAGAAGAAGACAAAAGTAAGAAAAAGAAGAAGAAGAAGAAGAAGAATAAAAGTAAGAAGAAGAAAATGAGAAAGAAGAAAATGAATGAAAGAAAGAAGAAGGAGAAGAAGAAAGATAACAAAAGTAGAGAAGATGAAAGGAGAAAGAAGAAGAAGATGAAGAAGAAAGAAAGAAAAAAAATGAAAAGAAATAAGAAAAATGAATGAAAGAAAAAGAAGAAGAAGAAATGAAAGAAAGAAGATAAAAATAAGAAAAAGAAGATGAAAGTAAGAAGAAGAAGATGAAAGAAAGAGAAGAAGATGAAAGAAAAGAAAAGAAAGAAAGAAAGAAAGGAGAAGAAAGAAAGAGAAGAAGAAGAGAAGCAGAAAAGAAAAAGACATTACCCAAATTGGTAACATTTGAATGCCTTTTTTTTCCACATGAAATTAAAATTCAACCCAATTTAAGGAGGGAATTGATGTGAATAATATATATATATATATATATAATATATATATATTATAGTATATATATATATATAATATATATATATAATACGACAAAAGTAAAGATAAATCTGGAAATGATATGTAAACAAAACTAAAGAAAGTTTAATTTATAATATAATTTTCTCTTAAGAGTAAATGTTTTGAGAGAATTAATTTATTTCCCTGCGTGGTTTTTGGAAAAAGAAAAAAGTGATTTGTTTTGTTTTGTTTTGTTTTACGGCTATCACCTCGGTGGGTCATTTAATGCGGACAAAGTTGTGAAATAATTTCATTCTTAATGCATTACAATTTTTTGTTTACACAACTCATGTTTTTCTATTTAACCCATGATGGGACCTTAACAGGTACTACCACTTCCGGGTCAGAGCTGGACCAGGGAAGAATTGGTGATGAAGGGGTGCTCCACATTCGCCCAAACCTCCAAAACTGGATCTCACCCATCAGATAGAGTTTAAATGTCATTCTCCAGGACATGTAGACCCTCACACCCGCCTTCCTAGCACCCATATGATAAAAAGGGGTTGGGGTTGCCATAAAGGCAATAGGGTTGTGGCAACCATATAGGTGCTAGGGCTTGACGTGACAGCCGATTGATCGGAGGGGGCCCTCTCCGACCGCCATCCTAGGCCCAAGATAGGGCCCAAAGTGGAGTAATTGCAAGTCAATTCGAACTGCTCATCCCACCTGGGCTCTATCCTTAAGCAACACAGGTTTGCCACCCACGGCCAATCAGGTGGCCCCATTTGGGGGAGTCTTACCCTTCTGCAGAGGTGCAGTCGTGCATTCTAAACGCCCCAGCAGGGCGACAAAACTGATATTACTTTTGAATAGAATATAAACGCATGATTCATTTTTTCTGTACACAGTGTATTTAATGTTTTGTTTTTGTTATTTAATTTTAAGAAGAACTTTCATGAGTTATTTTAAAACTTTGATAACGTCTTTTGTATATACGTAAGTCACCATCTACTTTCGTATAATTTGGGGGAAAATTTGATGTTTTGAAATGTATCAAAAATTAGTTACATATGTAATATTATTTTGCTTTTTTAACTGATAGCTCATTGTTACATAGCTTTCGACTAAAACTAAAATTTAACCTTAAAATAACATCTCTTCTAGCATCTGGACTTCGTCTGGGGACTTCGTGTCTTGTTTCCATTGGGGAATTTTCTTAATTTATCAGAAGCCCTGTGTCATTGGGTAGTTTTTTAGACTTCGTTATTTTTATATGAATCACACCAGGAAAAAAAAAAACCCCTAAAACCTGCGCAGATTGAGTCGACTGCGTGCATAACAGACTCTACCACCGTGGTGGTTCTGGCCGATCTGACTAAAAATTCTATTTTCCTTAATTTCCCCCTTTTAAAAAACCCCGGAAAAAGAAAAAAAAGGGGTCCCCCCCCCTTCCTCCACCGATTTCTCACGGTAATCCACGCGGAAGGATCTAGGATGGTCAAGCTTTGTCACTCATCCTTAAAAGCCCACCAGTTGCAACTTATAACAGGCCATTTTGGATTTCCTACAATACTGTAGCATAAATATTAGGAATCTAATAATTAATGAACACTTGTTCCTACCTAAGGATTTCAGGGGGATACAACAGACTTTCAACTACTGAGACTACACCATGTTTCTAAACCCACTGGGATTTACCAATAGGAGACTTAAACACTAAAATGTAACCAGAATTGAAACAATGTTCAATCACATATTTGAAGGTCAAGGCCACCGGAAAACGATTGTTTCGGGATGGTCTCCATTCTTCTCTTGATTTCCAATTCCTCCAGCATCTTATTCCAAAGAGACCGACTACAATTGGTGCCCACTTTCAACCCTCATGTTCTCATGAACAATTTTTTTTCAGTTTTCTGGCAAAGTTCCAGGTAAATTTGTCAATTTTTCATTTTTCTTGTAAATTTTCACCTGGATGGCAATATAACCAGAATGACAAGTTTCTTCTTGTTAATAACAAAATGTCTTGGTCTTCTGTCCGGAATTAGGTTATCTCAATGTCCTCTGAGAATTTTGGGCGTCTCATTCTCTTGACGGATTCTGGTTTGTGCCTAAATACCATTTGGCAGCATGAATGAAAATTTAATTTCTTGCATAATTGCCCAGTGGATTTTACTTTTCCCCACCCTATCCTGCCTACACTTATCCTTCCTTTGTGCTATTTTGGCTTTCATTCACTTATAACATGATTTAACTCTTTCGTCCTCTGTCTCCACAATATCCTACACTTGCTATTATTATTATTATTATATTATTATTATTATTAATCATATTATTATTATTATTACTCCTTTTGGAAGTTTTTTCACATCAGCATTAGCTGGTGATATTTTCACTGGAGGCTGAGTGACAACAAGTCTCCTTAGGTCTCCAGGACTCTTCTGAGTATTCTAGCCGATTCCAGAAGTGCATAGTCTGAGCGGTTTCAATTCTTCCTTTTATGCGTATCATTCTAAGTCAAATTTGGTTTATGCATATAACCATTTTGTTGAATGGTCAAAATTTAATTTTTTGCATAATTTCCAGTGGATCACCTTGCCAACCCAGGTCGTGTCTAGTTTTGTAATCCCGTTGTGCTAGTTTGCTACTTCAACTTGGTTTTACAGTTCATCTCTGTTACTGCACGGTTTAGCATTTACTGGTTTTGTTGTTAATTGTTGCTTTGCTATAATTTGCTTTGGTGGCATTGATGTTGAAGCTGGCAATCATTAAGTGATCCAGTTTTCCTCTTTGAGGCTTCCTCCTTCTTAACCTGTCCAAAGTCTTTTTATGTGCAACCTCTCCTATTATTAATTATTATTATTATTATTATTATTATTATTATATTTTCACCTCCTTTTGGGTTTTTCCAAATCCGCGTTAGCTGAATGGTATTTTTCACTGAGTCTGAGTGACACAGTCTCCTCAAGGGCTCTAGGATCTTCTGGTATTTAGCCGATTGCAAGCAGTGCAATAGTCTGGATGGTCTCATTCTCCCTCTGATTTTTAGATCTCCAAGATCTTTTTTCCAAGTTTATTGGTGCACTTGGAACGGTAACCATAAACTGGAAAAAAGACTGGAGATCTAAATCAGAGGGAGAATTGAGACGCATCCAGACTATTGCACTGCTGCAATCGGCTAGAATACTTCAGAAGAGTCCTAGAGCCCTGAGGAGACTTGTTGTCACTCAGACTCCAGTGAAATACCATCAGCTAACGCGGATGTGAAAACCAAAAGGAGTGAAAATAATAAATAATAATAATAATAATTAATAATATAATAATAATAGGAGAGGTTGCACATAAAAAGACTTGGACATGGTTAAGAAGAGGAGCCTCAAGAGAGAAACTGGATCACTAATGATTGCAGCTGCAACATAATGCCACAAGAGCAAATTAATAGCAAAGCAAACAATTAACAACAAAACAGTAAATGTAAACCGTGCAGTAACAGAGATGAGACTGTAAACCAGTGAACGTAGCAAACTAGCACAACGGGAATACAAAACTAGACACGACTGGGTTGGCAAGGTGATCCACTGGAAAATTATGCAAAAAAATTAAATTTTGACCATTCAACAAAATGGTATATGCCATAAACCAAAATTTGTTACTTAAGAATGATACGCATAAAAGGAAGAATGAAACCGCTCAGACTATTGCACTTCTGCAATCGGCTAGAATACTCAGAAGAGTTCCTGGAGACCTAAGGAGACTTGTTGTCACTCAGCCTCCAGTGAAATATCACCAAGCTAATGCTGAATGTGAAAAACTCAAAAGGAGTAATAAATAATAATATATGATAATAATAATAATAATAATAATAATATAATAATAGCAAGTGTAGGATATGTGGAGACAGAGACGAAAGAGTTAATCCATGTTTAAGTGAATGAAGCAAATAGCACAAGAGAGGATAAGTGTAGGCAGGATAGGGTGGGAAAAGTAATCCACTGGCAATTATGCAAGAAATTAAATTTTTCATCAATGCTGCCAAAATGGTATAGGCACAAACCAGAATCCGTCCAAGAGAATGAGACGCCCAAAATTCTCAGAGACATTGAGATAACCTAATTCGACCAGAAGACCAGACATTTTTGTTAATTAAAAGAAGAAAACTTGTCATCTGGTTGATATTGCCATCAGGTGAAAATTAAAAGAAAATGAAAAATTGACAAATACCTGAACTTTGCCAGAAAACTGAAAAAAAATTGTGGAACATGAGGGTGAAAGTGGCACCAATTGTAGTCGGTTCTCTTGGAATAAGATGCTGGAGGAATTGGAAATCAGAGGAAAATGGAGACCATCCCGACAACAATTCGTTTCGGTGGCCTTGACCTTCATATGTGATGAAATTGTTTTCATTCTGGTTACCATTTTTAGTTGTTTAAGTCTCTATTGGTAATCCAGTGGTAAGAAACTGGTGTAGTCTCAGTAGTTAAAGTCTGTTGTATCCCTTGAATCCTAGGTAGAACAAGTGTTTGACATAATTATTAGATTCCTAATATTTATGTACAGTATTGTAGAAATCAAAAATGGCTGTTATAAGTTGCAACTGGTGGGCTTGAAGGATGAGTGACAAAGCTTGAGCCTCATCCTGATCCTTCCGGTGGATACCGTGAGAATCGGTGGAGAAAGACCCTCTTCCGGTTTAGATTAGAAATAGATTTTTAGTCAGATAGGCCAGAACCACCACGGTGGTAAGTCGTGTTATGCACGCAGTCGACTTCAATCTGCGCAGGTAGTCTGTGGGGATTCATAAAATAAATATGATCTAGTAAATCGAAGTCTTGTGTTTTTATCTAAAAACTACCAATGACACAGGGCTTTGATAAGAGAAATCCCCCAATGGAAGACAAGACACGAAGTCCCCAGACGAAGTCCAGATGCCTAGAAGAGATGTTATTTAAGGTTAAATTTTAGTTTAGTCGAAAGCTTGTAACAATGAGCATCAGTAAAAAAGCAAAATAATATTACATATGTAACTAATTTTTGATACATTTCAAACATCAAATTTTCCCCAAATATACGAAAGTAGATGGTGACTTACGTATATACAAAGACGTTATCAAAAGTTTTAAATAAACTCATGAAATTTCCTTCTTAGAATAAATAACAAAAACAAAACATTAAATACACTGTTACAGAAAAATGAATCATGCGTTTAATTCTATTTCAAAAGTAATATCAGTTTTTTGTCCGCCCTGTCGGCTGGCGGTTAGAATGCACGACTGCACCTCTGCAGAAGGGTAAGACTCCCCCCAAATGGGGCCCACCTGTTGGCCGTGGGTGGGCAACCTGTGTTTGCTTAAGGATAGAGCCCAGTGGTAGCAGTTCATGACTTGCAATACTCCACTTTGGCCTATCTTGGGCTAGATGGGCGGTCGGAGAGGCCCCCTCCGATCAATCGGCTGGTCACGTCAAGCCCTAGCACCTATATGGTTGCAACAAACCCTATTGCCCTTATGGCAAGCCCAACCCTTTTTATCATATGGTGCTAGAAGCGGTGGTTGAGGGTCTACATGTCCTGAGAATGACATTAAACTCTATCTGATGGTGAGATTCCAGTTTTGGAGGTTTGGGAATGTGGAAGCACCCTTCATCACCATTGCTCCCTGGTCACTCTGACCCGGAGTGGTAGTACCTGTTAAGTCCATCTATGGTTAAATAGAAAAACATGAGTTGGTAAACAAATTGTATTATGCAATTAAGAATGAATTTTATTTCACAACTTTGTCCGATTAAATGACCCACCCGAGGTTGATATGCCGTAAAACAAAACAAAACAAAACAAATCATTTTTTTTTCTTTCAAAACACGCAGGAAAAATAATTTCGCTCAAAACATTTACTCTTAAGAGAAATTATATTATAAATTAAAACTTCTTTTTTAGTTTTGTTTTACATATCATTTCCAGATTTATCTTTACTTTTGTCGTATATATTATATATATATATATATATATACTATATATATATATATATATATATATATTATATATATTCACATTCATCTCATATTGGGTTTGTTTAATTCATGTGGAAAGCATTCAATGTTTACATTTTGGGGTAATGTCTTTCTTCTTCTTCTTCTTCTTCTTTCTTCTTCTTCTTCTTCTTCTTCCTTTCTTTCTTTCTTCTTCTTTCTTTTTCTCTTCTTCTTTCTTTCATCTTCTTCTTTCTTTCTTTTCTTCTTTTTCATCTTCTCTTCATCTTCTTCTCTTTCTTCTTTCATTCATTTTTTCTATATTCTTTCATTTTTTTCTTCTTTTCTTTCTTCATCTTCTCTTTCTTTTCCTTATCATCTTCTTCTTACTTGTTTATCTTCTTCTTCTCCTTCTTCTTTCTTTCATTCATCTTCTTCTTTCTTTCATTTTCTCTTCTTACTTTTTTATCTTCTTCTTCCTTCTTCTTCTTCTTCTTCTTTTTGTCTTCTTCTCTTCTCCTTTCTTTCTTTAATCTTCTTTTTTCTTTCTTTCATCTTTTTCTTCTATTATTCTTTATCTTCTTCATCCTTTCTTTCTTTCATCTTCTTCTTACCTTTTATCTTTCTTTCATCTTCTTCTTCTTTCTTCTCTTCTTCATACTTTTTTATCTTCTTCTTTCTTTCATCTTCTTCTTTCTTCTTCTCTTCTTTACTCTTTTTCTTCACATTCATGATATTCTATCTTTTCATATTCTTTTTTTTTCTTATTCATATTCACATTCTCTTTTCTCTTGATATTCAATCTTTCTTCTTCTGCTTCTTCTTCTTCTTCTTCTTCTTCTTCTTCTTCTTCTTCTTCTCTCCCTCCTCTTCCCCTCCTCTTCTTCTTCTTCTTCTTCTTCTTCTTCTTCTACTCCCCTCCTCCTCCTTTTCTTTTCTTCTTTTTCTTCTTCTTCTTCTTACTTCTTCTTCCCTCCTCTTCTTCTTTTTACTTCTTCTCTTCTTCTTCTTCTTCTTCTTCTTCTTCTTCTTCTTCATCCTCATTCTTTCTTCTTCTTCTTCTTCTTCTCTTCTTCTCCTTCTACTCCCCTCCTCCTCCTCCTCCTCTTCTCTTTTTCTTCTTTTTCTTTTTTCTTTCTTCTTACTTCTTCTTCCTCCTCTCTTCTTCTTCTTCTTCTTCTTCTTCCTCCTCCTCTTCTTTCTTCTCCTTCTACTCCCCTCCTCCTCCTCCTCCTCTTCTTTTCTTCTTTTCTTCCTTCTTCTTCTTACTTCTTCTTCCCTCTTCTTCTTCTTCTTTTCTTCTTCTTTTCCCTCCTCCTCCTCTTCTTCTTCTTCTTCTTCTTCTTTCTTCTCCTTCTTACTCCCTCCTCCTCCTCCTCTTCTTTTCTTCTTATTTCTCCTTACTTCTTCTTCCCTCCTCTCTTCTTCTTCTCCTTTTTCTTCTCCTTCTACTTCCCTCCTCCTCCTCCTCTTTTTCTTCTTCTTCTTCTTCCTCCCCTCCCAAGTCTTTTGTAACTCCTCTAGTTTTAATCTAAAATCTTTCTTCTTTTAAAGATCCTAGTGATCCCTTCAGTGAGGCGGATTGTTGACAGGAAAAGGTTTTCCCGGATTTCCTCAATCCCGATTCTAATCCCCCGCTGATCGATATAGGCAAGTTTATTTTTTGAAGTTGAAACACGGAAGAACAACCAATGACAGCGTTTCTAGAGAAAAGATTGCACTGATCATGTGTTAAAAAAACAGTCGATTCATGTCGAATTGAAACACGAATAATCATCGCTTCGCAAGAAAATACCATCTTTCACTTCAACAAGACGAATCTAACTACATATACAAATACAGTGAATTCAAAATGTAGTAGCTCTCCCAAAACATTTAAACTAAAAAGGTAAACTTGTAACGTATTGGATCTTAGTATATCTATCTATACATATATAAAAGACAGTTGGGAGTATGTATGTGTCCGGAGATCAAAAACAATTAACGACAAAGTAAATATATATATACACATTAAATATTATTACGACAAAGTAATTATATACATTAAATATTAATTAACGACAAAGTAAAAATATATATACCACATTAAATATCACCAGAGCTTGGTTTATATCCGTGAAGATAATCTTATTATAATGAGATTGTGTGTTTTGTCTGTCTGTAACCGAAACTAATTACTATTCAAGTCACAATTCCCTTAGTTATTTACATCACATTCTCCATGATTTTACTTATATTTAAACCTCAATTATTAATAAAAATTGTTTTACATTACTTACACTGTTGACCATATCTACATGCTAATAACATGCAATTGTATTTATATATACAACAAAATAGAGGTTTACAGTATGAATGGGAAGGCTAATTTGCATGTTGATCTTAAAAAATTGATTTTGATAAATATATGCTTAGTATTATTGATTTCTAATTGTTTGGTTTTATCTTATTGAATATGAGCAAAAATCTCTTCAATAAAATCTTAAAAGAAATCCCTTAACAAGAAGAAATAACTGTAATATTATTCTTTACTTCCTATTTTAACTAAACAGTTTAATTAGGAAAATTTACCAATGAAAGACGGGAGTAACGGAAAATGATGGAAGAGTTGGTTTCAAAGTTGTTCTATTTTTCAATCATACCCCCTCTGTTCAAAATCTTTTTATCTACATTCTTATTCAGTTTCCTTAGCCTTTCTAATTTAATATGATATTTTATCATAAAATTAAAATAATAAAAATTTAAATGATAACAACATGGATTTTTTTTGCATTTACTATCTTAAATAGGAGACATTCATTTCTCTTTTCAGTGGTTGAATCAAGTCATGGTGTTTTTTACATAGGGATTTTAATGGGGCCTCCTGCTAGAATCCAACCCGTGATTCAAAAATAATGGATCTGCGAGACTACCTTTTTACCCTCCCCCCTAATCTAGCCAGACAACGCTGGGTAGCCGCTTCTAGTACATATATAAAGGGCAGTTGTGTGTATGTGTATGTCCGGAGGAAAAAATAAAACAATTAACAACAAAGTAAATATATATACACATTAAATATCACCAGGGCTTGGTTTTTGAGCAAAAATAATAGATTTGATTTATATTCGTGAAGATAAATAAAAAATAAAATTTAAATATTAACAGCATGGATTTTTTTTCATTTAATATTTTAGATAGTAGACATTAACATTTCTTTTCAGAGTAGCTGGATCAATGCAAGGTCTTTTTTTTAGATAGGGGCTTAAATGGAGCATCCCACGAGGATTCAATTCACAATTCAGTAATAATGGATTTGCGAGACTAACTTAAAAAATTCTCCCTCTACCCAGACAACGCCGGGTAGCCACTGCTAGTACATATATAAAGGGCAGTTGTGTGTATATGTATGTCTGGAGGAAACTTCGAAATAAAACAATTAACGAGAAAGTAAATATATACACACATTAAATATCACCAGGACTTGGTTTTTGAGCAAAAATAATGAAGATTTTATTTATATTCGTAAAGATATTTAAAAATGAAATTTAAATGATAACAGCATGGATTTTTTGCATTTCGTATTTTAAATCGGGGGACATTCATTTTTTTATTTTCAGATTGTCTTTTTTACATATGGATTTTAATGGGGCATTCTGTGAGGATCCATCTCGCGATTCAACAATAATGGATCTGTGAGACTACCTTTTTTAACCCTCCCACTCTACCCAGGAAACGCCGGGTAGCCGTTTCTTGTTTCTTATAAATGGATCCGTTTCTTCGTGGGTGAAAACGTCCCTTCAATTGAGATCCCGGGTAACCTTGCTTTGGATTTTTTTTTTAAACTCGGGCGTAAGTCAATTTGTTCCTTTGTCAAAAAATTATATTTCGTCATTCAATCCCCTACGTAAAAAAAACGAACCCAAATAAATCATATTTAATCTTATCAACGTCTATAAAATTTCAAGAAACTTGTTGGACTTAAACTTCAGTCTTTGTACAATCATTCCACAAAGTTTTAGTTATCTTAGATGCTTTACTCTGAAGACATTCTCTGTCGAAAATATGAGTCCATACTGCGTCAATATTTCTTTCTATCCTAGCATTCACTCTCTGACCAGAATAAGTGTCTTCTAGAACTTTAGAATTAGTATTTTGCACAGTTCTCTCTGAATTTCTGGACACAGTCAAAATTCCTGCTTTTTTTATGGAGCACGGAGACATCGAAACATTCTCCGAAAATTGACTTGCATTACAGTGTAACCCAATTCGCAAAATGTTAATTCATAGACTGTAGTTAAACTGTCATTGGGTACCACCAAAAAACTTTCCGTTTTAATTTTCCGACCTAAATCAGAAGTCAGCTTTCAAATAATACAAAACTAAAACCGCAAATTCAATCAAACTTGTTGCCCTGATTTTCTCTAAGATAAGATTCTGCATATCACAAAAAAACAATTGCAAACCAATTCCACACCCTCTTCTATCTTCTTTTTTGTTGTTTGTTTCTTTTATATAAATATAGGGTGACACTCCCGTCCCCCGCAAAAAAAAATCGAACCCAAATAAATCATATTTAATCTTATCAAAGTCTATAAAATTTAAAGAACACCGATCTTAGTTTAAAATCGGCAGACATTTCTTCCTTCCTTATTCCCATTTTTACACATGTGCCTCACCGACCAAACGTAATGTCCTCACGCTCTCTACAACGCTGGTATTATAAACAACGGTCTACTCCCTCTCTGTGTTTACTACAGGGTGACAAAAAAAAGAAACAGATCCCATAGATTTTGTAATAAAACTGTTAGTTTTAATTTTATCTTTTTCTTTCAGAATATGCAGTCAACTGGGTGCTTAAAATATTGTAAAAATAATTTTCACCAAGATGTCGTGGTCAACCAATGAAAAAACATTTTGCATGGAGGCCTATTTCACGAAAAAATCATACACTGTAGTGCAAACCAATTTTCGGAGAAAGTTTCGATGTCGCCGTGCTCCATCAAAAAGCACGATTTTTGACTGGTTCCAGAAATTCAGAGAGAACTGTGCAAAATCCTAATTTTAAAGGTTTAAGAGACACTTATTCTGGGCGCGACGTGTGCAAGTTTGCCTCCAACGCCGCGGTGTCCATTTGGATCATATTCTCGACAGAGAATGTCTTCAAAGCAAAGTAACCAAGATAACTAAAACTTTGAGGAATGATTGTACAAAGACTGAAGTTTAAATCCAAGCATAATTAATGCGACTTTTTCTACTAATTTGTTAGAAATTCCCGTAGTAATTATGAACCAATCCAATAATTCCTCTTCAAAACATTTTTACTAAAAAGGTTAGTTGCCTCTACAAAACTTCTTTAATTATTACTGTGTTCCTAAATTATAATCACTAAGATAGAAGGGGAGGGAAAAACACCCGATACGAAGATGTCCCTAATATAGACCAGTTCTCATACCTAGGTAGTAATATCTCATCTACAGAAAGTGATGTCAATATTTTTTATAGTTAGGCCTTTTTATAACCCATCTTTATAAAAAAGGGTAACTGTGAGTTATTTAAGCGAGAATAAAGCAAGTCAACACTCTTTGATAACAGGATAACAACTGAATTTTATTTCAGAAATTTGGCGCCTGTCGGTGTATGTGTGTGCGCGCATGTCAAGTATTTGTGTGTGCTGATGACCGGTAGTGAGTCAACTTTATTTATGAGGTCACAACAAATATACACATAGGAAATGCATGGGCTGCTATTGTCAGATTATTGAATATATGAAAAATCAAGAGAGAAGAAGAAAAGGAAAAGAAAGTTATTGAATCGGGTAATAAACGTTATGTGTACACCAAATGAATGTATATATCTGTGTTCATTATTTATAATAACTAAGATAGACGCGGAGAGATACATTACCCGATACAAAGATGTCCCAACCCGAAAGAGAGCTCAAGACGACCCGAATCGAAGAGAAAGTTGGAAGATAGAATACATTGGAGTGGATATCTGTGTTCCTTATTTATAATAACTTAGACGTGGAGAGATACATCACCCGATACAAAGATGTCCCCAACCCGAAAGAGAGCTCAAGACGACCCGAGTCTAAGAGAAAGTTGGAAGATAGAAGGCATAGGAGTGGATATACAGTGTTTCTCCGAAAATAAGAAAGGGCTTAAATAAATTTTCACTCCAAAATATAACACAATAGCTTATCTTCGTGGGAGTTGAGTGTTTACGTCGCATGATGTGATTCTGAAGAATGCTTATTTCTTTCATCTGTCAACCGCTCTCAACTAGGGCTTATTTTAAGGGGAGGGCTCATATTAAAATTATCCTGAAAAATCACGCTAGATCTAATTTTGCAGCTAGGTCTTATTTTCGGGAAAACACGGTAATAATAAGAATGAAAATGCAAAAAGTAGACCAGATAACATAGCTAGGTAGCAATATCACATCTACAGAAACTGATGTCAATATTACTTTTATAGGAAAAGCATAGGTGGTCAATACCAGATTATCACATATTTAAGAAAATGAAGAGATCAGAAAGAAGGGAAAAGAAAGCAAACGTGATTGTGGTGGTTGTGATGGTAGGGGTTGGGGTTGAGTAAGGGCCGGTTTAGCTCAGTCGGTAGAGCGTTCGACTAGGAACCACAAAGCCCCTGGTTCGATACCGGGCCTCGCCAACTCAGCGTAGGAGTATCTGTGCGGTAAAGTGAGGAGATGATGGTCGGTGTGGCGCTCCATCTCAGACGCTAAAATAATCTACTTGGTGTAACGCTAGTGAAAAGGGGATAGACGCCCTTGCCGTATAGCTGATACCGACATTAGGCCACCCCGACGACTTTACTTACTTAAAGAAGGAGTAGACACAGGAGATTAAATCTATGCATAAATAAAGGGCAGTTGGTGTGTATGTATGTATGCATGCATGCATGTTCAGATGAAACTAAGTGAATATAACAATTAATGGGAAAGTATATATATATATATATATATATAAGTAATCCACAGACACAGGTTTCAAGGTTTCACCTCTCATCAGTGTGGTTATACTATAACAGTTACCCCTGGCCGGGTTTGAGACCTGAATGAAATTTCGTCCGCCAAGTCTCTTACCCATGCGGCCAGTAGCTATATATATATATATATATATATATATATATATATATATATATATATATATGTGTGTGTGTGTGTGTGTGCGTGTGTGTGTGTGTGTGTGTGTCATCCACAGACACTGTGTTTCGACGTTTCACGTCTCTACGGTGTGGCTGGACCCTGCAATTACTTCTAGCCGGGAATGTCACCTGGCCGACTTTTCATCAGTACGGTTCCAGCTGCCTTTAAGGAGCGGTGTTTAAACTGATAGATACATACACGTATATATTTTTCGGTGTTTTTTTTTGGGGGGGTGCATTTAATATATTAAACAAGTGATATAAATTTTTCTTTTCAGAGTATCAGTGAATATTTTCTTTTTTCTGGTGCCACAGCAGGCCGGTTCAACGCAAGTTCTTTTATAAATAGGGATTTTAATGGGGGCATCCTGCGAGGATCCAACTCGCGATTTAGTAATAATGGATCTGCGTGACTAACTTTTGTCCCCCTCCTCTACCCAGGCGACGCCGGGTAGCCACTTCTAGTAAAGTAATAATGGAAAGGAAAAGAAGGCAGAAGTGGTTGTGGTAGTAGTGGTTGGGTTTGTGGTTGGGGTACATACAGGAGGAGCAGGCACAGGAGATTAAATAAAGGAATATAGAAAAGGAAAAGAAGTGGTTGTGGTTGTGGGGGGGTATGATGGTAGTGGCTGTTGTATAGGGGGAGTAGGCACAGGAGATGAAATAAATGATTGCGTAAATGCTGTTTTTATGTGGTTCGTGTTTGTTTGTTTTTTTTTAATAAACAGAAAGATTTGTTGTGTTTTTCATTTACACAAGCGACCTTGAGAAAAATCTCATGAATTGAACGGGAAATGATCGCTTTGACTGTTTGGAAATTTAAGCTTTCTCCCTTTTATATTAAAAAAAAAAGTGTCATGCCCCCCCCCCTTTTTTTTTCTTAATTTTTTTTTTTCTTAATTTTTTTTTTTCTGGATTATTTCGCTTACTTATTTTAAAAAAAACTTTTTCTTTCCTTTTTTTTCTCTTTCATTTTTTCTTCAGTTCTATTTTTATTAATCGCTTTTTTTCTTCTTTGTCCTGTGGAGCCTCGCACTCATCTATGCATGTAAAATAATGTTTGATTTTTTTTTGTTTGTTTGTTTTTGGTTTTTGTATCTTGTATTTTGTAATTCATTTTTTCTTACTTCCGTTTATTTATTTATATATTCATTAATTTATTTGTTGGACCTTCCTTGACTGTACCACCACCCCCTTTTTTTTTAATGTCTAATTTTTGATTTGATTTTTGTTTCTTTGGCGTTAATCGGAAAGGGATGTGACTGTAAATCTAATCCGGGTTATTGTTTTATTTTTATTTTATTTTATTTTTCGAGGAAAGGTTTACTCTAATCCCTCTGTGTTATTTAACACAGAAAAACAAAAAGAAAATACACACTTTTATTTGTACACAAACACAGTTCCTTTTAAAGACACAAACAAATATCCATTCAACACACCAAAACAAACGTTGTTTATCCGAACATATACACATATTCGAAATATAATAGGAAAAAAATGGAATTACTACCCTTAGTAGGGAACGAAATCGGTTAGCCTATATATATATGTTTACCAACCCCTCCGCACGAGCAAGGTGTGACAGAAGGTCAATTTCTTTCAGACTGTTTTCCTCATCTTTGGTGTGGTAAACTCGGACCTTATCTAGGTGTTTGTTATTTACTTGAAAATAAAACCCGAGGTTACAGAAGATGAGGACAACAGTCCGAAATATGAAAATTGTTCACATCAAGTCTCATGTCAAGAATATAGACGAATAAATTCAGATTTATATCTTAATTCATTTGAAAAAAGAGGCCAATACAAATGTGTGGTGTGCGACAAATCTAAAAATGTATAAAACGGAGGTCTGAAGGTACTGTCATGTAAGCGTAGTTTCGGTTATCGACAGACAGACACCAAATCTCTATCATATATATGTATTTATTTTTTATTAAATATATATTTAGCAACCCCTCCGCACGAGCAGGATGTGACACAAGGTCAATTTCTTAAGCGGAGTTCAACAGGTTTGAATTCAGAGTTTTCCTTCTCTTAGACCGGTTGCCTAACCAAGGTTAAAAAGCCCAGTCTGCCCTACTATTTATCCATAGCTGGAGGGAGAGTAGGATTCATACCTTTCCCAAGGGTATTAGCGCTAAGAAAAATGCAATTACCACATTCAGGATTTGAACCGGGGGCGATGAGTCCATTTCCCATGACTTTAACCATTACACCACACGCTTCCTAACATAACTTCGGTTAGCCTATATATGGCTGCACCAGTTGGACCCTAACGCGGCGCCTTGAGAATAAGATAGATGGGAGCTGCACAAGAATGCTGCGTGCGGTCTTGTACGAGTTGTGGACGCATCACGCTACAAGGAAGCAGCTGTATGGCCACCTGTCCCTATCTCACAGACAATTTGAGTGAGACTGACAAGACATGCTGGACACTGCTGGAGGTGCAAGAACGAACTCATAAGCGACATTCTCCTGTGGAAGCCAATACGTGCAAATGCTAACACACATACACACACGCTCAAACAACACTAACATGCACTCACACACATATATACATGGTGTGTCAAAAATTATTGAGTTTTTTGGTACTTATTGACACACCTTGTATTCTGAAAAAAAATAACGTTCCATTCGTTAATTTTTTCAGAATATTAGGTGTGTCAAAAGAGTACCAAGTTTAAAGCTGCATATACCAAGAATGAATGAAATGTTATTATTATTTATATATAATATATATATATATATATATATATATATATATATATATATATATATATATATATATATATTGGGTAGGTAAACAGTCTAGGAGAGGGATAACTCTGAATTCAAAATTCCCTCCAGCTATAGGTTAAATTGTAGGGCAGACTCGGGCCCTTCAGCCTTGGTAGGTAACCAGTCTAGGAAAGGGATAACTCTGAATTCAAATTCCCTCCAGCTATGGGTTAAATAGTAGGGCAGACTGGGCCTTCATCCTTGGGTAGGTAAACCAGTCTAGGAGAGGGATAACTCTGAATTCAAACATTCCTGAGGTCGGTCATAGATTGGGTTTGTGGTAACCTTGATGCCACAATTCTTTCCTATCGACTGTGCCAAAAAGTGTTGATGGTCCAACACAAGCCTTCCCACATAAAAACAAATTCACTGTGTGGGTGTTCATGTGTGTGTGAACCCCTCATGCGTCGAAAATTGACGGAGAGTCCATTATATTTATATATAATAGTGTGTGGTGTGTGTGTGTGTGTGTGTGTATATATATATATACTTAGACTGATATATATATATATATATATATATATATATAATATATATATATATATATATATATTATATATATATAATAGAGATTCGATAAGAGGATGTGTGTTTGGAATATCATTGCATCAGTCATCTCCCAGGGGTAAAGAAATAATTTGGTCGTTCCATTCTCCCAAAAATCTTTACGATTTCACGGCTTGAAATATCTTGTCTGTTATCAATTAGGAAGAGAATTTGATGATAGTTAATATATGGTGTATATATATATATTATATATATATATATATATATATATATATATATATATATGGTGTATATATGGTGTATATATGGTGTATATATATATATATATGGTGTATATATGGTGTATATATATATATAATATATATATATATATATATATTATATATATATAAGAGAGAGAGAGAAGAGAGAGAGAGAGAGAAATATCTGAAAAGTATAAGAAAGACAGATACATGAACAGATTGAGATTGCTAAAGATTGGTATGAATATGAACATATACACACACACTCACACACACACACACATATATGAACATACTCAGATAAAAAAAATGATATATATAAATATATGTGTTTATGTAGAAAAAACTTATATATATTTCATTTCTAGCAACCTTTTTATCTATCGATCTAAGTCTGTTCATATATCTATCTCAGTTTATATCAACTGAGAAGCATATGGACTAACTATATATATATATATATATATATATATATATATATATATATATATATATTAATATATTTATTATATATATAATTATTATTATATATATAATTATTTTTATATAATATATATTATAATATATATATTATATATATATATATATATATATATATATATATTATATATTTATATAATATATATATATTATATATATATATATACTATATTTATTATATATATATACTTATTTATTATATATATATATACTTGTTATTATATTATATATATATATACTTATTTATCATATATATATATATATAATATATATATATATATATATACTTATTATTATATATATACTTATTTATTATATATATATAATATATATATATATATATATATATATACTTATTTATTATATATATATATATATATATATATATATATATATTATATATATATGTATATGTATATATATATATATATATATATTGAAAGAGAGAAAGAGAGAGAAGAAAAATAGTCTTAGATATGAACAGACTTAAATTGATATTAAAAAATCGTCGTGGTGGCCTTAAGTCGGTACCATCCAATCATCGGGGGGAGTCTATACCCTTATCACTAGCTCTAGACCAAGGAGATTATTTTAGCGTCTTAGGTCGAGCGCCATACCTACTATCAGCTCCTCGCTTTACCACACAGATCCCTGTGCTACTCATAGACTGAGTCGACGAGGGTCGGTATCGAACTAGGTACTTTGTGCTTTCTAGCTGAACGCTCTGACGGAAACAGATTGGTATGGATAAACTGAGAAAGATATACTGATATGAACACACTGACATAGATATGAACAGAGATAGATAGATAATAATATATAGATATAGATAGATAGTAGACTAGAGTAGATAGTATAGGAGATAGATAGATAGGTATGAACAGAATAGATAGATAGATAGATAGATATTATGTATGAAAGAGATAGATAGATAGATAGATAGATATAGAGATAGATAGATAGATAGATAGTATGACATAGATAGATATGAACAGAGATAGATAGGTATGAACAGAGATAGATAGATAGGTATGAACAGAGATAGATAGATAGATAGATAGATAGATAGATATGAACAGAGATATATAGATAGATAGATAGATAGGAACAGAGATAGATAGATAGATATGAACAGAGATAGACAGATATATAGATATGAACAGAGATAGATAGATAGATAGATAGATATGAACAGATAGATAGATGGATAGATAGATATGAACAGAGATAGATTGATGGATAGATAGATATGAACAGAGATAGATAGATAGATAGATGGATAGATAGATAGGAACAGAGATAAATAAATAGATAGATGGATAGGTAGATATGAACAGAAATAAATAAATAGATAGATATGAACAGAGAAAGATAAATAGATAGATAGATAGATAGATATGAACAGAGATAAATAAATAGATAGATGGATAGATAGATATGAACAGAGATAAATAAATAGATAGATGGATAGATAGATATGAACAGAGATAGATTGATGGATAGATAGATATGAACAGAGATAGATACATAGATAGATGGATAGATAGATATGAAACAGAGATAAATAAATAGATAGATGGATAGATAGATATGAACAAAATAAATAAATAGATAGATATGAACAGAGAAAAATAAATAGATAGATAGATAGATAGATATGAACAGAGATAAATAAATAGATAGATGGATAGATAGATATGAACAGAGATAAATAAATAGATAGATGGATAGATAGATATGAACAGAGATAAATAAATAGATAGATGGATAGATAGATATGAATAGAGATAAATACATAGATAGATAGATAGATAGATAGATAAACCCCACAGGACGTATAAAATTATACATATTGAAATCACCATGTAATAGTGCATTTATTATAAGATATAATATAAATACTATAGATAATAAATAATATAAAACATTATATAAAAATATTCCGCCTCTTTAGTTGTAGAAAACAACTATACATAGGAAACATTACAAAAAAAAACTACGTATTTGAATTTGATGTATAAAACCTGGATAGCGATTGCCTCGTCTTTGCAAAATGATAGCCGTCTTTACCACCAAAAATTACAACTCAAATTACAACTTTAAAAAATATACAAGATACGTAATTAATAAGGTGGTAAGACATTTTCACGGCATTGGGTTATAGTGACATACGCTCTCTTTCAAGTTGCTCAATGTGCTACTGGGACTATGTAACCCACTTCTTGTTACGATTTTTGCCACCATTTTTAGGCTGTGGTGAGAGCACTTTATAGTGGAAGTCACTCGTGTTTCGTAGAAAAGAATTCAAGGTTGTTCCTTAGTCTTAGGTAGAATCATTTGGTTGTTTCTCGGTGTCCCTTAGTGTTGGGTAGAATCCTTTGGTTGTTCCTCGGTTTTCCTTAGTGTTGGGTAGAATCCTTTGGTTGTTCCTCGGTTTTCCTTAGTGTTGGGTAGAATCCTTTGGTTGTTCCTCGGTGTTCCTTAGAATTAGGTAGAATCCTTTGGTTGTTCTTCGGTGTCCCTTAGTGTTGGGTAGAATCCTTTGGTTGTTCCTCGGTGTTCCTTGGTGTTGGGTAGAATCCTTTGGTTGTTCCTCGGTTTTCCTTAGTGTTGGGTAGAATCCTTTGGTTGTCCTCGATGTTCCGTAGAGTTAGGTAGAATCCTTTGGTTGTTCTTTGTTCCTTAGTGTTGAGTAGAATCATTTGGTTGTTCCTCGGTGTTCCTTAGTGTTGGGTAGAATCCTTTGGTTGTTCCTCGGTTTTCCTTAGTGTTGGGTAGAATCCTTTGGTTGTTCCTCGGTGTTCCGTAGAGTTAGGTAGAATCCTTTGGTTGTTCTTCGGGGTTCCTTAGTGTTGGGTAGAATTCTTTGGTTGTTCCTTGGTGTCCCTTAGTGTTGGGTAGAATCCTTTGGTTGTTCCTCGGTGTTCCTTAGTATTCGGTAGAATCCTTTGGTTGTTCCTCGGTGTTCCGTAGAGTTAGGTAGAATCCTTTGGTTGTTCGTCGGCGATCCTTTAGTGTTGAGTAGAATCCTTTGCTTTTTATCCGGTGTTCCTTAGTGTTGGTAGAATCCTTTGGTTGTTCCTCGGTGTTCCTTATGTGTGGGTAGTATCCTTTGGTTGTCCTCGGTGTTCCTTAGTGTTGGGTAGAATACTTTGGTTGTTCCTCGGTGTTCCGTAGAGTTAGGTAGAATCCTTTGGTTGTTCCTCGGTGATCATTAGTGTTGAGTAGAATCCTTTGGTTTTTCTCCGGTGTTCCTTAGTGTTGGGTAGAATCCTTTAGTTGTTCCTCGGTGTTCCTTAGTGTTGGGTAGAATCCTTTGGTTGTTCCTCGATGTTCCGTAGAGTTAGGTAGAATCCTTTGGTTGTTCCTCGGCGATCCTTAGTGTTGAGTAGAATCCTTTGGTTTTTCTCCGGTGTTCCTTAGTGTTGGGTAGAATCCTTTGGTTGTTCCTCGATGTTCCGTAGAGTTAGGTAGAATCCTTTAGTTGTTTTTCGGTGTTCTTTAGTGTTGGGTAGAATCCTTTGGTTGTTCCACGGTGTTCCGTTGAGTTAGGTAGAATCCTTTGGTTGTTCCTCGGTGTTCTTTAGTGTTGGGTAGAATCCTTTGGTTGTTCTTCGGTGTTCCTTAGTGTTGAGTAGAATCCTTTGGTTGTTGCTCGGTGTTCCTTAGTGTTAGGTAGAATCCTTTGGTTGTTCTTCGGTGTTCTTTAGTGTTGGATAGAATCCTTTGGTTGTTCCACGGTGTTCCTTAGTGTTAGGTAGAATCCTTTGGTTGTTCCTCGGTGTTCTTTAGTGTTGGGTAGAATCCTTTGGTTGTTCCACGGTGTTCCGTTGAGTTAGGTAGAATCCTTTGGTTGTTCTTCAGTGTTCCTTAGTGTTGGGTAGAATCCTTTGGTTGTTCCACGGTGTTCCGTTGAGTTAGGTAGAATCCTTTAGTTGTTCTTCGGTGTTCCTTAGTGTTGGGTAGAATCCTTTGGTTGTTCCTCGATGTTCCGTAGAGTTAGGTAGAATCCTTGGTTGTTCCTCGTGTTCTTTAGTGTTGGGTAGAATCCTTTGGTTGTTCCACGGTGTTCCGTTGAGTTAGGTAGAATCCTTTGGTTGTTCTTCGGTGTTCTTTAGTGTTGGGTAGAATCCTTTGGTTGTTCCACGGTGTTCCTTAGTGTTAGGTAGAATCCTTTGTTGTTCCTCGGTGTTCTTTAGTGTTGGGTAGAATCCTTTGGTTGTTCCACGGTGTTCCGTTGAGTTAGGTAGAATCCTTTGGTTGTTCTTCGGTGTTCCTTAGTGTTGGGTAGAATCCTTTTGGTTGTTCCACGGTGTTCCGTTGAGTTAGGTAGAATCCTTTAGTTGTTCTTCGGTGTTCCTTAGTGTTGGGTAGAATCCTTTGGTTGTTCCTCGATGTTCCGTAGAGTTAGGTAGAATCCTTTGTTGTTCCTCGGTGTTCTTTAGTGTTGGTAGAATCCTTTGGTTGTTCCACGGTGTTCGTTGAGTTAGGTAGAATCCTTTGGTTGTTCTTCGGTGTTCTTTAGTGTTGGGTAGAATCCTTTGGTTGTTCCACGGTGTTCCTTAGTGTTAGGTAGAATCCTTTGGTTGTTCCTTGGTGTTCTTTAGTGTTGGGTAGAATCCTTTGGTTGTTCCACGGTGTTCCGTTGAGTTAGGTAGAATCCTTTGGTTGTTCTTCGGTGTTCCTTAGTGTTGGGTAGAATCCTTTGGTTGTTCCACGGTGTTCCGTTGAGTTAGGTAGAATCCTTTAGTTGTTCTTCGGTGTTCCTTAGTGTTGGTAGAATCCTTTGGTTGTTCCTCGATGTTCCGTAGAGTTAGGTAGAATCCTTTGGTTGTTCCTCGGTGTTCTTTAGTGTTTGGGTAGAATCCTTTGGTTGTTCCACGGTGTTCCGTTGAGTTAGATAGAATCCTTTGGTTGTTCTTCGGTGTTCTTTAGTGTTGGGTAGAATCCTTTGGTTGTTCCACGGTGTTCCTTAGTGTTAGGTAGAATCCTTTGGTTGTTCTTCGGTGTTCCTTAGTGTTGAGTAGAATCCTTTGGTTGTTGCTCGGTGTTCCTTAGTGTTAGGTAGAATCCTTTGGTTGTTCTTCGGTGTTCTTTAGTGTTGGGTAGAATCCTTTGGTTGTTCCACGGTGTTCCGTTGTGTTAGGTAGAATCCTTTGGTTGTTCTTCGGTGTTCCTTAGTGTTGGGTAGAATCCTTTGGTTGTTCCACGGTATCAGCCAATCAGCTAGGAGTCTATCCCCTTTTCATTAGACCAAGGAGATTGTTTTGGCATCTGAGATGGAACGCAACACCTATCATCAGCTCCTTACTTTACCGCACAGATCCCTGCGCTACTCATTCGCTGAGTTGGCGAGGCCGGAATCGAACTAGGAACCATGTGGTTTCTAGTCGAACGCTCTACCGACTGAACTAAATAACAAACGGAATGGCGATTTGAGTAGTGATATAGTTTCGGTTACAGAGACAAACGCACAATTTCCATTATGATGAGATTTTATTCGCAGTTCAACGCATTTAGCATATCGTTTCTTAGATTTATTACATTTTCCTGAAAAAAAAATCAATATTTCTCTGATAAAAGGTGACTTCTCTGTTGGACCAATACTTGTTCAGTGTGAGAGTTGAGAGAGAAAGACGGAGAAAGAGGGGGAGAAATATTTATGTTTGAGCATGTAACCTTATATACCTAAAGAGGAAAAGAACAACAAAGGGGGATAGAGAGATAGAGAGATAGAGAGATACGAAGATTGACAGATTAATGAATGAACAGGTTGAATATAGTAGAGATATATAGATAGATAGATGTGAACAGGTGATATATATATATATATATATATATATATATATATATATATATATTATATATATTGTATAAAGAGAGAGAGAGAGAGAGAGAGAGATTAACTTAAACATCTTAATGCCTTTATTTTATTATTTTTTAGATAGATAGATAGATATTAAGATAGATACGAAGATTGATTATGTAGATAGATGTGAATAGGCTAAGAAAGTAGATATATAGATATTAACTTAAATAATGTTAATGTCTTTTTCTTATTTTTCTTCTTTTTATAGAGATATAGCAAGATAAATAGATAGATAGATGGATAGATGTAAACAAGCAGATAGATAGATAGATAGATAGATGTGAACAGGCTGATATATATATGATATATATATATATAGAGACAGACAGACAGACAGACAGAATGATATTAACTTAAAACATTTTAATGCCTTTATCTTATTGTTATTTTAGATAGATAATACGAAGATAGATAGAGATAGAATAGATGGGAATAGTCTGAGATAGATAGATAGATAGATAGATAGATAGATAGATAAGTGGGGGATAGATAGATAGATAGATAGATATGAACATACTGCGATAGATAGATAGATAGATAAGTGGTGGGATAGATAAATAGATATGAACAGACTGAGTTAGATAGATAGATAGATAATAGATAGATTAAGTGGGGGGGGATAGATAGATAGATATGAACAGACTGTGATAGATAGATAGATAGATAAGTGGGGGATAGATAGATAGATAGATAGATAGATAAGTGGGGGATAGATAGATAGATATGAACAGACTGTGATAGATATGATAGATAGATAGATAGATAGATAGGTGGGGGATAAATAGATAGATAGATAAGTGGGGATAGATAGATAGATATGAACAGACTGATAGATAGATAGAGTATTAGATAGATAAGTGGGGATAGATAGATAGATATGAACAGACTGTGATAGATAGATAGATAGATAGATAGAATAGATAGATAGATAGATAGATTAAGTGGGGATAGATAGATAGATATGAACAGACTGTGATAGATAGATAGATAGATAGATAGATAGATAGATAAGTGGGGATAGATAGATAGATAGATAGATAAGTGGGGGATAGATAGATAGATATGAACGACTGTGATAGATAGATAGATAGATAGATAGATTAGATAGATAAGATAGATAGTGGGGGATAAATAGATAGATAGATAGATAAGTGGGGATAGATAGATAGATATGAACAGACTGTGATAGATTAGATAGATAGATAGATAGATAGATAGATAAGTCGGGGATAGATAGATAGATAGATAGATAGATAGATAGATAAGTGGGGGATAGATAGATAGATATGAACAGACTGAGTTAGATTGATAGATAGATAGATAGATAGATAAGTGGGGGATAGATAGATAGATATGAACAGACTGAGTTAGATTGATAGATAGATAGATAGATAGATAAGTGTGGGGATAGATAGATAGATAGATAATGAACAGACTTGAGATAGATAGATAGATAGATAGACAGATAGATAGATATTAACTTAAATCCTGATAATGTCCTTACTATTTTTATTATTTTCTATTAGGAAGGCATATTTTCTTAATTTTTTTTCATAGGAATCTAACATTTTTTCCCGAAATTACCAATACTAATAGCTTACACCTTTTATACACTGTAAGTCTTAGAAATATCTAGTCAGGATAGTGGAGGTATTTTTCCACTTCTTTTTCCGAACCGTTTTTGTTTTTATTTATTTATTTACTTTTGTTTGTTTGTTTATTGTTTGTTTTTTTTTGTTTTTTTGTTTTTTTGTTGTTGCTTTTTTGTGTCTTCGTATTTTTGTTCGACAGAAATAGATATGAATGGATTTAGACAAAATGTTGGATATTTATACATAGATAAGAATAAACTGAAATAAAATTATAAATAGAAAGATATGAATAAGTAAAGACAGTAAAGTAAAGTCGTCGGGGTGGCCCTAGAGTCAGTATCACCAAACAGCGAGGAGTCTATCCTCTTTTTACTAGCGGTAGAAAAGGAGATTTGTCGTCTGAGATAGATAGATAGATAGATAGATTTTTACATCCTTATTAGAAAATCACGTAAGGGCAACATATTATATACCAAACCATGAGATGAATAAATAAAAGGGAAGTAAGATATTGATGGAAGAAGAAGAAGAAAAGAAGAGAAGAAGAAGAAGAAGAAGAAGAAAGAAGAAGAAGAAGAAGAAGAAGAAGAAGAAGGGCGAGAGAGAAGAAAGACGAGTAGAAAGAAGAAGAAAGACGATAGAAGAAGAAGAAGAAAGACGAATAGAAGAAGAAGAAGAAAGACGAGAGAAGAAGAAGAAGAAGAAGAAGAAGAAGAAGAAGAAGAAGAAAGACGAAGTAGAAGAAGAAGAAGAAAGACGAGAAGAAGAAGAAGAAGAAAGACGAATAGAAGAAGAAGAAGAAGAAAGACGAGTAGAAGAAGAAGAAGAAGACGAGTAGAAGAAGAAGAGAAAGACGAGTAGAAAAGAGAAGAAGAAGAAGAAGAAGAAGAAGAAGAAGAAGAAGAAGAAGAAGAAGAAGAAGAAGAAGAAGAAGAAAAAGAAGAAGAAAGACGAGATGAAGAAGAGCGAGAAGAAGAAGAAAAAGAAGAAAGACGAAAAGAAGAAGAAGAAGAAGAAGAAGAAGAAGAAGAAGAAGAAGAAGAAGAAAAACAGAGCAGCACGAGCAGTAGCCAAAAACACATAGAAAAAAACAGCCAACCCGGACGAAAAATGCTAAGTAGCCGTTCGTACAAGCTTTTAACAAATAATCATGATGGCGAATAAATATTTGATTAGAAGCAATAAGATATAAGTTGATTTAATATGCATAAAAACCCATCAGATAGAAATACCGAACGATTGACATTTTTATTACATCATTTATTTATAATGGAAAGTGATAAAGAAAAAAACTTTTTGAGGCAGGAATTCCGAGAGTATGATCACATAGAAAACATAATTCTATGATATTAGATCTTAGTAAATTACATAAAGAGAGACAGAGAGAGACAGAGAAGAGACAGACAGAGACAGAGAGAGAAGAGAAAGGGTGGAACATCTGGGAGAAGGAAAAGATCTGTAGATGGATGAAACGATATATATATATATAGTATATATATATATATATTATAGAGAGAGAGAGAGAGAGAGAGAGAGAGAGAGGAGAGATTATTGTAGAAAAGATTATTCAATGAGTGTTTCTCCATTTGCACAGAGCTAGGTCTAAACAGCATTTAAACCATCCTCGAGCTGTTTTATATTTTCTTTTTTTCGGCCTACTCTGTGCAAACTAGTCAAAGCACTCCTCTATTTATTGGAGACACTGTCTAACCCTTTTCAACCTGTTGGTTCATACATACCCCCTTCTCTTTCCCGCTTTCTTTTAGTTTTTATTGTCCCCTCTGGCTCACCCCATTCTTTCTTATAAATTTCCTATACAATCTTGACTTTTATCGCTCGCCGTGTATCACTTGAAAAGGCCTTCGTGTATTTATATTTTATTCCTTAATAAAATATTCTCCCTATTACATATGATTCCTCCCTCTTATTGTTATACACACAATACACACACACAGTTACACACATATATATATATATATATACATATATATATATAATAGAGGCACGTCGGGGCAATGAAGAGAAGAAAATCACATAGATAGATAGATAGAATAGATAGTATCAAATACTGAAAATGATACAGAAAAAGTGGGAATAGACAGATAAAAAGGCACAGATTGGACTAGATAGACAGACACAGATAGATAGATAGATAGATAGATAGATAGATAGATGCGTCTGGTAGAAAATATGGTAGTTATGGATAGATATGAACAGATGCTCAGGTAGAAATATGGTAGATATGATAGATTGAACAGACTGGGATAGATAGGATGATAGATAGATATGATAGATAGATGCATCTGTAGAAATTGGTAGATATGATTAGTTATGAAGAGACTGGGATAGATAGATAGATAGATAGATAGATAGATAGATAGATAGATGCATCTGGTAGAAATATGGTAATATGATAGATATGAACAACTGGGGATAGATAATAGAATAGATAGATATATAGATAGATAGATGCATCAGGTAGAAATAGTGATAATAATGAACAGACTGGGATAGATAGAATAGATTAGATAGATCAGTCTGGTAGAAAATAGGTAGGTATGATAGATAGAACAGACTGGGATAGATAGATAGATAGATAGATAGATAGATAATTAGAGAGATGGGGAAATGTTGGAGAGGTATAGCATCAAGCAATTAGTTTCGGTGTCTTGCACTCACTGGATAAAAGAAAAATAGTTAAGGATACGCAAACCAAACAGAAACATAAAAGCCTGGATGGGAAATGAGACTAGAAAGACAAATGAAAAGACTGCGATAAACAAGTGAAAGCATCAAGAAAAGAAAAAATGAAGACACAATTGATTGAGATGATGAAAAAAAGACATCAAGAAGAATAAACCAAACAATACAAATAAAACAGGACTTTCCAAAATAAGGAAAATGTATTCTGTTACATAATTTATGTGGTAAGCGGGGGTTGTTGACGGACCCTGTAACGAGAATCTCTAAATTATGTAACAGAATACATTTTCCTTATTTTCAGATCAGGGAATGAAAACTACAAGATGGTTATTAGCTCCCTGAACCCAGAGGCGGGAATCTCGCGCGTCACGTGATTTGTTTAGTTTAGAGTTTGGTTTCAACCTCAGATTGACGCAGAGTAGACGTGCTACTGCGAGGTTGATTTCTTCGTCGCGGCGAATAAGAATAGGTTAAAATAAATCTTGATCAGGGATACAAGTCTTGTGAGTTAATTAATTGCAGGACGTAAAAAACTGCCCAAGAAAAAGAAAAGAAAACATTGCGGCTAGACGCAGCACGAAGAAATGACGAAAGAGTAAGTCAAATCTTCTCTCTCTCTTCTCTCTCTCTCTCTCTCTCTCTCTCTCCTCTCGTCTCTCTCTCCTCTCTCTCTCGCACCGTTTCTCTCTCTCAACCAATTATATACCCGATGTTGTATTAAATGACTATAAAACAATTCTAACCAACAAACTGGTGACAAAGTGCTACATGATTTCTCAGTAGCCATAAATAGCGTACATGTAGCAGATTTTTAATTAAGTTCCATTAATTTTAAAATAATAAAATCCTATGGAAAGTTATTTGCCGGTTATGGAGCGGTTAATGAAGTCCGCGCGATTGCACGCATGAGAATAAAGTTTTATTTAGTTAGTCAGTTTTGACCCGGCTTTCAAGGAGCGTAAACGTTGTTGTCAGCTCCCGGGGTCCATCTCACCACGGGCGGAATCATGGGCTGGGGAAAATAAAGCTTTATTATTAAAACACAAAGTCTTTTTGTTAAGTAAACTAGCAAATATATTGCACCCTCGGGTGCAAGTATTTTAGTTAAATTTTATAATAAAATATCATATTAAATTAGAAAGGCTAATGAAACTGAATAAGAATGTAGATAAAAAGATTTTGAACAGAGGGGGTATGATTGAAAAATAGAACAACTTTGAAACTAACTCTTCCATCATTTCCGTTACTCCCGTCTTTCATTGGTAAATTTTCCCTAATTAAACTGTTTAGTGTAAATTAGGAAGTAAGATAATATTACAGTTATTTCTTCTTGTTAAGGGATTTCTTTTAAGATTTTATTGAAGAGATTTTTTGCTCATAATTCAATAAGATAAAACCAAACAATTAGAAATCAATAATACTAAGCATATATTTATCAAAATCAATTTTTTAAGATCAACATGCAAATTAGCCTTCCCATTCATACTGTAAACCTCTATTTTGTTGTATATATAAATACAATTGCATGTTATTAGCATGTAGATATGGTCAACAGTGTAAGTAATGTAAAACAATTTTATTAATAATTGAGGTTTAAATATAAGTAAAATCATGGAGAATGTGATGTAAATAACTAAGGGAATTGTGACTTGAATAGTAATATAGTTTCGGTTACAGACAGACAAACACACAATCTCCATTATAATAAGATTATCTTCACGGATATAAACCAAGCTCTGGTGATATTTAATGTGTATATATATTTTTACTTTGTCGTTAATTAATATTTAATGTGTATATATATTTACTTTGTCGTTAATTAATATTTAATGTGTATATATATATTTACTTTGTCGTTAATTGTTTGATCTCCGGACACATACATACTCCCAACTGTCTTTTATATATGTATAGATAGATATACTAAGATCCAATACGTTACAAGTTTACCTTTTTAGTTTAAATGTTTTGGAGAGCTACTACATTTTGAATTCACTGTATTTGTATATGTAGTTAGATTCGTCTTGTTGAAGTGAAAGATGGTATTCTTGCGAAGCGATGATTATTCGTGTTTCAATTCGACATGAATCGACTGTTTTTAACACATGATCAGTGCAATCTTTCTCTAGAAACGCTGTCATTGGTTGTTCTTCCGTGTTTCAACTTCAAAAATAAACTTGCCTATATCGATCAGCGGGGGATTAGAATCGGGATTTGAGGAAATCCGGGGAAAACCTTTTCCTGTCAACAATCCGCCTCACTGAAGGGATCACTAGGATCTTTAAAAGAAGAAAGATTTTAGATTAAAACTAGAGGAGTTACAAAAGACTTGGGAGGGGGAGGAAGAAGAAGAAGAAGAAAAAGAGGAGGAGGAGGAGGGAAGTAGAAGGAGAAGAAAAAGGAGGAAGAAGAAGAAGAGGAGGGAAGAAGAAGTAAGGAGAATAAGAAGAAAAAGAAGAGGAGGAGGAGGAGGGGAGTAGAAGGAGAAGAAGAAGAAGAAGAAGAAGAAGAAGGAGAGGAGGGAAGAAGAAGAAGAAGAAGAAGAAGAAGAAGAGGGAAGAAGAAGTAAGAAGAAGAAGAAGAAAAAGAAAAAGAAAAGAGAGGAGGAGGAGGAGGAGGGAGTAGAAGGAGAAGAAGAAAGAGGAGGAAGAAGAAGAAGAAGTAAGAAGAAGAAGAGGAAAGAAGAAGTAAGAAGAAGAAAAAGAAGAAGAAAAAAGAAGAAGAGGAGGAGGAGGAGGAGGGAAGTAGAAGGAGAAGAAGAAGAAGAAGAAGAAGAAGAAGAAGAAGAAGATGGAAGAAGAAGAGAAGAAGAAGAAGAAGAAGAAGAAGAAGAAGTAAAAAGAGAAGAGGAGGGAAGAAGAAGTAAGAAGAAGAAGAAGAAAAAGAAAGAAAAAGAAAAGGAGGAGGAGGGGAGTAGAAGAAGAAGAAGAAGAAGAAGAAGAAGAAGAGGAGGGGGAGAGGAGGGGAGAAGAAGAAGAAGAAGAGAAGAAGAAGAAGAAGAAGAAGAAGAAGAAGAAGCAGAAGAAGAAAGATGAATATCAAGAGAAAAGAAGAATGTGAATATGAATAAGAAAAAAAAAGAATATGAAAAAGATAGAATATCATGAATGTGAAGAAAAAGAGTAAAGAAGAAGAAGAAAGAAAGAAAAAGATGAAAGAAAGAAGAAGATAAAAAAGTATGAAGAAGATGAAAGAAAGAAGAAGAAGATGAAGAAGATAAAAAGTAAGAAGAAGATGAAAGAAAGAAGAAGATGAAGAAGATAAAGAATAATAAGAAGAAAAAGATGAAAGAAAGAAAAAGAAGATTAAAGAAAGAAAGGAGAAGAAGAAGAAGACAAAAAGTAAGAAGAAGAAGAAGAAGAAGAAGAAGATAAAAAAGTAAGAAGAAGAAAATGAAAGAAAGAAGAAGATGAATGAAAGAAAGAAGAAGGAGAAGAAGAAGATAACAAAGTAAGAAGAAGATGAAAGGAGAAAGAAAGAAGAAGATGAAAGAAAGAAAGAAGAAAAAATGAAAGAAATAAGAAAAATGAATGAAAGAAAGAAAGAAGAAGAAGATGAAAGAAGAAGATAAAAATAAGAAAAGAAGATGAAAGAAGAAAAGAAGAAGATGAAAGAAGAAGAAGAAGATGAAAGAAAGAAAGAAGAAAAAGAAAGAAGAAAGGAAGAAGAAGAAGAAGAAGAAGAAGAAGAAGAAGAAGAAGAAGAAAGACATTACCCAAAATTGTAAACATTGAATGCTTTTCCACATTGAATTAAATCAAACCCAATAAGAGATGAATGTGATATATATATATATATATATATATATATATATATATATATATATATATATATATATATATATATATATACGACAAAAGTAAAGATAAATCTGGAAATGATATGTAAAACAAAACTAAAAAGAAAGTTTAATTTATAATATAATTTTCTCTTAAGAGTAAATGTTTTGAGCGAAATTATTTTTCCTGCGTGTTTTGAAAGAAAAAAAAATGATTTGTTTTGTTTTGTTTTGTTTTACGGCATATCAACCTCGGTGGGTCATTTAATGCGGACAAAGTTGTGAAATAAATTCATTCTTAATGCATAATACAATTTTGTTTACCAACTCATGTTTTTCTATTTAACCCATAGATGGGACCTTAACAGGTACTACCACTCCGGGTCAGAGTGGACCAGGGAGCAATGGTGATGAAGGGGTGCTCCACATTCCCCAAACCTCCAAAACTGGAATCTCACCATCAGATAGAGTTTAATGTCATTCTCAGGACATGTAGACCCTCAACCACCGCCTTCTAGCACCCATATGATAAAAAGGGGTTGGGGCTTGCCATAAGGGCAATAGGGTTTGTGCAACCATATAGGTGCTAGGGCTTGACGTGACCAGCCGATTGATCGGAGGGGGCCTCTCCGACCGCCCATCTAGCCCAAGATAGGGCCAAAGTGGAGTATTGCAAGTCATGAACTGCTCATCCACCTGGGCTCTATCCTTAAGCAACACAGGTTGCCACCCACGGCCAACAGGTGGCCCCATTTGGGGGGAGTCTTACCCTTCTGCAGAGGTGCAGTCGGTGCATTCTAACGCCCCAGCCGACAGGGCGGACAAAAAACTGATATTACTTTGAAATAGAATATAAACGCATGATTCATTTTTCTGTACACAGTGTATTTAATGTTTTGTTTTTGTTATTTATTTCTAAGAAGAAACTTTCATGAGTTTATTTAAAACTTTTGATAACGTCTTTTGTATATACGTAAGTCACCATCTACTTTCGTATATTTGGGGGAAAATTTGATGTTTGAAATGTATCAAAAATTAGTTACATATGTAATATTATTTTGCTTTTTTACTGATGCTCATTGTTACAAGCTTTCGACTAAAACTAAAATTTAACCTTAAATAACATCTCTTCTAGCATCTGGACTTCGTCTGGGGACTTCGTGTCTTGTCTTCCATTGGGGATTTCTCTTTATCAGAAGCCCTGTGTCATTGGTAGTTTTTAGATAATAACACAAGACTTCGATTTACTTAGATCATATTTTATTATGAAATCCCCACCAGACTACCTGCGCAGATTGAGTCGACTGCGTGCATAACACGACTTACCACCGTGGTGGTTCTGGCCGATCTGACTAAAAATCTATTTCTAATCTAAACCGGAAGAGGGTCTTCTCCACCGATTCTCACGGTATCCACCGGAAGGATCAGGATGAGGTCAAGCTTTGTCACTCATCCTTCAAGCCCACCAGTTGCAACTTATAACAGCCATTTTGATTTCTACAATACTGTACATAAATATTAGGAATCTAATAATTATGTAACACTTGTTCTACCTAGGATTTCAAGGGATACAACAGACTTTCAACTACTGAGACTACACCATGTTCTACCACTGGATTTACCAATAGGAGACTTAAACAACTAAAATGGTAACCAGAATTGAAACAATTTCATCACATATTTGAAGGTCAAGGCCACCGAAACGAATTGTTGTCGGGATGGTCTCCATTCTTCCTCTGATTTCCAATTCCTCCAGCATCTTATTCCAAGAGAACCGACTACAATTGGTGCCACTTTCACCCTCATGTTCCACAATTTTTTTTCAGTTTTCTGGCAAAGTTCAGGTATTTGTCAATTTTTCATTTTCTTTAATTTTCACCTGGATGGCAATATCAACCAGATGACAAGTTTTCTTCTTGTTAATTAACAAAATGTCTGGTCTTCTGGTCGGAATTAGGTTATCTCAATGTCTC
>CM042167.1:65127687-65180187 GCA_023376005.1 Doryteuthis pealeii | reverse complement strand
AATAGTATTAGCGCGATGTGAAATGCAAACAGCCTTGTCTAGGATTTGAACTCGGGTCCTCGAGTCTATTTCTTGCGACGCTAACCATTACAACACGTACCTCTGCTGGGTATATATTATTGTGAGGGGGACCGCATCTAAATCTATCCTTGAATGAGAGCACTCGTCTTTGGATTCTAGTCTGCCCTACTATTTACCCATAGCTGGTGGGAGAGTAGTTGGCTTCACACCTTTCCCAAGGATATTAGCACTATGTGAACTGATCTAGATCGACGAGTCCATTTCCTACGACTCTAAGCATTACACCACACGCCTCCAACATTCTTCAGACTAATCTGATTATAAAGTGTTTACATGTTTAGCATTGTTTTTGGTTTGGTTTCTTTTACTTAATGCTACACCAAACTTCGTGGGTTATTTAGAAGAAAAGCAGTGGAATGATTCAACACATAGATGGAGGCTGAAGAGGCTCATGTCTTTTCAAAGACAATTAGTATTCGGCTTTTGCAGGTGTATTTTCGCGAAGCACTAGATTATCTGTGTAGTCTGCATCAACTTGAATTAAAATTCATTACACTAACCTTACATAATTGATAGGACACCCACCAATTATGCAACATTTTGACTAATAAGAAGAGAGATCCTTTGGTTTAAATTTAGAGTTCGGATTTTGCAGGTGTATTTTCGCGAAGCACTGGATTATCTGTGTAGTCTGCATCCTAGACAGTTTATGGATGATATCAGCTGCTTCTTGCTAATATGTAGGTGGTTTGTTTGAATTATAAAGAGTCCTTCTCTTAGACTGTTTTTTTGTTTTTTTCAAAAACAGGGGGCAGAAAGAAAAGTTGGTTTAATGCCTTTCTTCAGAACATTACAGAGAAGTGACCTGAAACCGCTATGATTCCATTTTCCACGTCAATAGCCGTTATACCACCTGTACGGATATAGATATATATGAAAAGGAATCCTCTCTCTTTTTCTCCATATCCTCTCTCTCTCTCTCTCTCTCTCTCTCTCTCTCTATATATATATATATATATATATATATATAATATATATATATATATACTTTACTTTGCTTTGCTTTACTTTACAGCAACTATATTATCAATACTAGCAAATATATGCACTCCGGGTGCAAGTATTTAAGTTTTAATGTAATAAAATATTGTATTAAATTAGAAAGGCTAATGAAACTAAATAAGAATACAGATAAAAAGATTTGAAACAGAGGGAGTATAATAAAAGATTTGAAACAAAGAGAGTATAATCGATAAAATAGAACAATTGAAATTTACTCTTCCATCACTCTCGTCTTTCATTGTTATTTTTTCTAATTTGAGTATTTAGTTAAAAGAGGAAGTAAAGAATAAGATGACAGTTATTTTATCTTGTTAATGGATTTCATTTAAGATTTATTGAAGAGATTTTTGCTTATATTCATTAAAATAAAACCAAACAGTTAGAAATCAATAATACTAAGCACATATTTATTAAATTCGATTTTTAAATATTAATATGCAAATTAGCCTTCCCGTTCACACTGTAAACCGCTATTTTGTTGTATATATAAATATAATTGCATGTTGTCAGTATGTAGACATAGTTAACAGTATTAATAATGTAAGACAATTTTATTAATAATTGAGGTTTAAATAAAAGTAAAATCATGGAGAATGTGATGTCAATAACTAAGAGAATTGTGACTTGAGTAGGAATATAGTTTCGGTTACAGACAGAAAAACACACAATCTCCATTATAATAAGATTAATCTCTCTCTCTTATATGTTTATAAAAAGAAACAGGAGAAAAGTAAAAAAATGAGAAAAAGAAAGAGCTGTAACAACAGAGAGAGAGAGAGAGAGAGAGAGAGAGAGAGAGAGAGAGAGGAAAAGGCAGATGAAGGGCTAGTAAATGAGAGAGAGTGCGGGGAGAGAGAGGAGGGAGAGGAAAAGTCAGAGGAAGGGCTAGTAAATAAGAGAGAGGGAGAAAGAGAGAGAGAGAGAGAGAGGAGAGGAGAGAGAGGAGGGAGAGGAAATGCAGAGGAAGGGCTAGTAAATAAGAGAGAGAGAGAGAGAGAGAGAGAGAGAGAGAGAGTGAGAGAGAGGGTTGGAGGGTCATGACAATACTTATAATAAGAAACCGAAGAAAACCAAAACTAAATGAAAATACGAGAAAGAGAAAAAGAGAAAGAGATATTGAGAGAGAGAGAGAGAGAGAGAGAGAGATGAGGGGAGGTTCATGACTGCTTATAAAAAGAAACTAGAAAACTAAAAAGATGACAATAAGAAAGGAAAGTAAAAAGAGAGAAAGGGAGAGAGAGAGAGAGAGAGGGGGAGAGAGAGAGAGTGAGAGAGAAGAGAAAGAGAGAGAGAGAGAGAGTAAAAGAGAGGAAAGGTCGTGGAGATCTAGAAAATGAGAGAAAGTGTTAGAAAGTGAGAGAGAGAGAGAGAGAGAGAGAGAGTAAAAGAGAGGGAAAGGTCGTGGGAGTTCTAGAAAGTGAGAGAAAGAGTTAGAAAGTGTGAGAGAGAGAGAGAGAGAGAGAGAGAGAGAGACTTAAAAATCAGAGAAGGGGAGGGTGGTGGGAGGCGAGAGTTTGTATAGCACAATATTCAGTATAGAATACGAGTCATAAGAACAAACTCTCAACCCTCTCCCCCCACACATACACATACAAAAAAAAACCCCAAACAAACGAGATTATCGAACTAGAAAACGTGTGACGACGTGAACAAGAAACGGTGAGATTTAAGCAAGAAGTTATCAAGATACGTGGTACAGCAGGAACAAGGAGAAAAAAAAAATGTCCCTGATATTTCCAGACCCCAAGAACGATATTAGGTACTGGTTTTTTTTCTTCATCTTCTTTTTCTACCCTCTTTCTTCTATACTGGGACGCAATAGTATGATGCACTATAAGAAAAGATGAGGGTTCGTAATACAATTGGTCTAGTGTTTTTTCTTTCTTTTTTCCCCCTTATTTTTCTCCTTCTTTCTTCTTCTGTTTGTGCACCTGTAAGAATGGGCTCTATTCACGAAGAGGTCATGAGAATAATTGAATACGTCAAGCAGATCTTACAATAAAGAAACAAGAGTCGATTTAGCCATGGAAAAAGCCATATTGGATGATGGACGAAGACAATGGCTTTTGGATCTGGGGAAAAATGTGACGAGGAAAGGAAATATTATTCTCAAGAAATTCTCGTGTTACTTAATTGTACGACTGTTATCGTCTTGCAACACCCTCTGTTTAACAATGAGACCATCCAATGGTGGGTTTATGTTCCTATATCTTATTTAAATACACACACACACACACACATACACATATATATATCGCATTTTATCAATCTATCTATCTATCTATCGATGATTACGTTTGTCTGTTCATATCTATCTATCAATATGTATTCTTGCATTCTTCCTCTCTCTGTTTTTCTGTCTGTTTGTCTGTTTATATATATATATATATATATATATATATATATATATATATGATGAACATCCACACAGTGATTTGTTTATAGTGGTGAAGGCTTGTGTTGGACCATCCACACTTTTTGGCACAGTCGATAGGAAAGAATTGGTGCATCAAGGATTGCCACAAACCCAATCAACGACCGACCTGAGGAATTTCGAATTCAGAGTTATCCCTTTCCTAGACTGGTTACCTACCCAAGGCTGAAGGGTCCAGTCTACCCTACTATTTAATCCATAGCTGGAGGGAATTTTGAATTCAGAGCTATCCATCTCCTAGACTGGTTACCTACCCTAGGCTGAAGAGTCCTTCTACTATTTAACCCATAGCTGGAAGGAGTATATATGGATTCATACCTTTCCCAAGGGTATTAGCGCTATGTGAAATGCCAACAGCTTCGTCTAGGAATTGAACTCGAATCAACGAGTCCATTTTCCACAACTCTAAAAATGGCATTTTGGGGACTCCTTTGAAGCCCCATATCTCCCCCAATTCTAAAGCGACCCCAACCATCTTTTACTATGTGATACGGACGGTCGGAGAGGCTCGCTCTGATCAATTGGCTGGTCACGTCAAGTCGTAGCGCCTATATGATTGTCCCAACCCTAATGCCCTTATCATAACTCCCAAATATTTTTATATGTGCTAAAATGTGTTGGCTAAGGATTTTAATGTCCTGGGTATGACGTTAAAACTGTATCTAATTGTGAAGTTATAATTTTAGAGCTCTGGGGAGTGTGGAGTACTCCTTCATCTCTATTCTTGCCATGTTCACTCTGACCCGGAGTGGTAGTATGTGTTAGAGTCCCATCAATGGGTTAAATAGAAAAATGAGATTTAAAAATGTGTTTTAAGAATGAGTTTAAAAGAAATTGAATACCTAACTAGTAAGAACCAAACAAAATGTCTTTGGCATAAAATAACCCAACAAGGGTTGACATGCCATAAAATCCAACCAAACACCTCTGATACCACAGCTGACGACGTTAAGATTTTGTACTATATGATAATTAAACTAACTTGATATGGTAGAAACCAGCCAACCAGCCTTTTCTTTCTTTCTTTCTTTCTTTCTTTCTTTCTTTCTTTCTTTCACTGTTTCCGTTTCCGTTCTTTCTTTCTTTCTTTCTACGACTTCTTTTTTCTTTTTTTCTTTCTTTTTTCTTTCATTCTTTCCTTGTCTCTGTTTTCTTTCTTTCTTTCTTTTTTCTTTCTTTCTTTCTTTCTTTCTTTCTTTGTCTCCAACTTCTGTTTTTCTTTCTTTCTTTCTTCGTCTTCGCTTTTTTCTTTCTTTCTATCTTTCTTATTTTGCCAGGGTTATTTCGTTCTTTATTTCTTTGTCTCTGCTTTCTTTCTTTCTTTCTTTCTTTCTTTCTTTCTTTCTTTCGTTCTTTCTTTGTCTCCGCTTTCATTCTTTCTTTCTTCCTTGCTCCGACTTCTTTTTTCTTCTTTTCTTTCTGTTTTCTTTCATTCTTTCCTTGTCTCCGTTTTCTTTCTTTCTTTCTTTCTTACTTTCTTTCTTTCTTTCATTAATTCATTCTTTCTTTCCTTGTCTCTATTTTCTTTCTTTCTTTGTCTCCGTTTTCTTTTTTCTTACTTTCTTTCTTCCTTCCTTTCTTTCTTTCTTTCTTTAATTCATTCATTAATTCATTCTTTCTTTCCTTGTCTCCACTTTTTCTTTCTTTCTCTATTTCTTTCTTTCCTTGTATCTGCTTTCTTTCTTTCTTTTTTATCCTTTTCTTCTTTTTTTATTTATTCATTTGAGACATCCATTCGCTTATTAATTTGTCAAATATCCAATAGAGGTCTCCCTTCTAAGGGATCTTGTCATAGTCACGGCAACGGGAGCAAGGCTGATGGAGTGGACTCCGTCAGTCAGCGAACGTCAGCCCCGATGCCCATAACTCATTAATCAGCTCTGCATAAGGGATCTGTTTGTTCATTACGTCGGCCACAGGTGCTCGCTAATTGGTACAACCTTTATTACGAGATTAGAATGAACCGGCCGTTGGTCAACAATCAATCAGGCGACCGTCCGTCTGCAATTAAATATTTCTTTTTCTTTCTTTTCTTCTTTTTCTTCATCTGCAGGGAATGAAACGATTGGTTAAATTACGCTAATCATAAAGTATAAGTAAGTAAGTGTACGATTTATATATATGAATAGTATATAAAAAGGATATTGATTATTGACTATTGAAAGCTGTTACGTATGACACAAAAGCAATTGACATAATAATCTAGATCAATTGATTAGTCAATTTAATCGGGTGGTGAGGCTTTAGTATTATTAGTATTAGGTAGGAATACTTGAAACCATATAATTATTAGTATTATATAGTAATACTTGAAACCATATAACTGTTTAGAAATTATTAGTATTATATAGGAATACTTGAAACCATATAACAGTTTAAAAAGTATTAGTATACTGGAATAAGTAAAGTCGACGGGGCGGCCTAAAGTCGGTATCAGCAAGTCAGCGAGGGAGTCTATCCCCTTTTCAATAGTGCTAGACCAAGGAGATTGTTTTTAGCATCTGAGGTGGAGCGCCACACCTTCCATCAGCTCCTTACTTTACCGCACAGATCCCTGTGCTACTCATACGCTGAGTTGGCGGGGACCGGTAATGAACTAGAAACCTTGTGGTTTCTGGCCGAACGCTCTACCGACTGAGCTAACCCTGCCCCTAAAAAATTATTAGTATTATATAGGAATACTTGAAACCACATAACTGTTTAAAAAGTATTAGTATTATATAGGAATATTTGAAATCATATAATTGTGTACAAATTATTAGTAATATATAGGAATACTTGAAACCATATAACTGTTTAAAAAATTATTAGCATTATATAGGAATACTTGAAATCATATAATTGTGTACAAATTATTAGTATTATATAGGAATACTTGAAACCATATAACTGTTTAAAGATTATTAGTATTAGATAGGAATACTTGAGACCATATAACTGCTTAAAGAATTATTAGTATTATATAGGAATACTTGAGACCATATAACTGCTTAAAGAATTATTAGTATTATATAAGAATACTTGAAACTATATAACTGTTTAAAAATTATTAGTATCATGTAGTAATACTTGAAACCATATAACTGTTTAAAAAGTATTAGTATTATATAGGAATACCTGAGACCATATAATTGTGTACAAATTATTAGTATTATATAGGAATACTTGAGACCATATAACTGTTTGAAAAATTATTTGCGTTACATAGACATACCTGAAACCATATAAATGTTTAAAAATCATTAGTATTATATAGGAATACTTGAAACCATATAACTGTTTAAAAAATTATTAGTATTATATAGGAATACTTGAAACCATATAACTGTTAAAAATTATTAGTATTATATAGGAATACTTGAAACCATATAACAGTTTAAAAATTATTAGTATTATATAGGAATACTTGAAACCATATAACTGTTTAAAAAATTATTAGTATTATATAGGAATACTTGAACCATATAACTGTTTAAAAAATTATTAGTATTATATAGGAATACTTGAAACCATATAACTGTTTAAAAAATTATTAGTATTATATAGGAATACTTGAAACCATATAACTGTTTAAAGATTATTAGTATTAGATAGGAATACTTGAAACCATATAATTGTTTAAAGATTATTAGTATTAGATAGGAATACTTGAAACCATATAACTGTTAAAAATTATTAGTATTATATAGGAATACTTGAAACCATATAACTGTTTAAAAAGTATTAGTATTATATATGAATGCTTGAAACCATATAACTGTTTACAGATTATTAGTATTATATAGGAATACTTGAAACCACATAATCGCTTTAAAAAATATTAGTATTATATAGGAATACTTGAAACCATATAAATGTTTAAAAATTATTAGTACTATATATGAATGCTTGAAACCATATAACAGTTTAAAAATTATTAGTGTTATATAGGAATACTTGAAACCATATAACAGTTTAAAAATTATTAGGGAATACTTGAAACCATAATAACAGTTTAAAAATTATTAGTATTATATAGGAATACTTGAAACCATATAACAGTTTAAAAATTATTAGTATTATATAGGAATACCGAAACCATATAACAGTTTAAAAATTATATAGTAGTATTATATAGGAATACTTGAAACCATATAACAGTTTAAAAAATTATTAGTATTATATAGGAATACTTGAAACCATATAACAGTTTAAAAATTATTAGTATTATATGGAATACTTGAAACCATATAACAGTTTAAAAATTATTAGTATTATATAGGAATACCTGAAACATATAACAGTTTAAAAATTATTAGTATTATAGGAATATTTGAAACCATATAACAGTTTAAAAATTATTAGTATTATATAGGAATACTTGAAACCATATAACAGTTTAAAAATTATTAGTATTATATAGGAATACTTGAAAACCATATAACTGTTTAAAAAATTATTAGTATTATATAGGAATACTTGAAACCATATAACAGTTTAAAAATTATTAGTATTATATAGGAATACTTGAAACCATATAACAGTTTAAAAATTATTAGTATTATATAGGAATACTTGAAACCATATAACAGTTTAAAAATTATTAGTATTATATAGGAATACCTGAAACCATATAACAGTTTAAAAATTATTAGTATTATATAGGAATACTTGAAACCATATAGCAGTTTAAAAATTATTAGTATTATATAGGAATACTTGAAACCATATAACAGTTTAAAAATTATTAGTATTATATAGGAATACTTGAAACCATATAAATGTTTAAAATTGTCAATATAAATGTAGTTATTGCAAATATAGTATTGTAAATATATGTAAGTAAAGAAAAGTCGTCGGGTTGGCCTAAAATCGGTATCAGCCTATCAGCGAGGGAGTCTACCCCCTTTTTCCTTAGCGCTGGACCAATTAGATTATTTTTGCGTCTAAGGTGGAGTGCCTCATCTACCATCAGCTCCTTATTTTACCGCACAGATCACTGTGCTACTCATACGCTGAGTTGGCGAGGGCCGGTATCGAACTAGCTAACCCGGTCCTGTATGTAGTAGTAGTAGTAGTAGTAGTAGTAAATATTAAAATACATAAAAACATGACCCGTGTGAAATATTAATTGCTGTAAATTACAGAGTTTTCTTGTTTTAAACTGTAGCAAACATTTCCTGCTGTCACTTTCTCGTATTTAATACAAACTTTAGGAGTCGGGTTAGCTCAGTCGGTAGAGCGTTCGGCTAGAAACCACAAGGTTCATAGTTCGATACCGGTCCTCGCCAACTCAGCGTTATGAGTAGCACAGGGATCTGTGCGGTAAAGTAAGGAGCTGATGGTAGGTGTGGTGCTCCACCTCAGATGCAAAAACAATCTCCTTGGTCTAACGCTAGTGAAAAGGGATATACTCCCTCGCTGATTGGCTGATACAGACATTAGGCCGTTCCGACGACTTTACTTATTTATTCTTAAAGATAATCTATTTATAAAATCAAATTATTATCAAATCGTAATAGTATTAGATAGGAATACTTGAAACTGTGGGGATTTATATAAATAAATAGATAAAAAGTTCTGAGCGTCTGGACTCTGGCGTCCAGGGAGTAACAGTCTGATCAATAAAAAAAAGTCTCCATCTATACTTCGAAACAGTTGTGTCTTTTTATTTCTGTTACGTAATCGCCGCCCAGCACCTATATTTGTGGCCTTGTGCCAGACTTAGAAAAAATCCTTTAGAAAAAAATGTACTACGATTACTGGGTGGTCTTTTGTAGAATCACCGAAAAAGGAGTTGGAAAGATACAAACATCTTTTTAACGAGAGATTGGAGACAAAAAGTCTATGATTAAGAAAAATCCAGTCTTTTGGGACTACCAAAGGAGTCTTTGATCTTTAGGCTGGTGAACTCTGGTTGACCAGTGAGATTCGAAGGAATCGAACACTCGATTCGGTCGAGGGCTGGCTCGAACATTCTAGAGATAGAAAACTTTCTGGAAAATGACTTTGAGATAATATTTAAAAGACCCGTCAATAGAGTTAGAGGACAGTCGGTGGCCGGAGAGAGTCAGAGGCAGTCAGTGATCGGAGAAGACCAGTTCAGTCAGAGATCGGGGCCAGTCAGTGATCGTACGGAGCCAAGTAAGCTGTTGTCGCTAAGGACCATAAGAAAGACTGTCACCGAGAAGTTTACTAAGGACTAAAAACTCGAAGTTGAATCCAGTTAGAATACAATTAATTAATTATTAAGCGCAGATAATATTAGGGTCTCTCTCTCTCTCTCAAAAGTTATAGTGAAGTTTTGAATATAATAAACTTCTGAAAAGTAAACACGGTATTATCATTCTTTTCTTTTACTACGACTAGAAAAAATACTTAGGGAATCGTTTTATCAATGAATTCCCCTGACCTCTGGATACCCGTTGAGATAAAGTCAATTGGCCGTAACGAAGGGCACGCGGCGGGCGTAAAGTGATATCTCCTTGACCAAGTGTGTGGAAGGATTTTGGGGCTAAGAAGACTGACTGCTAGATCGGTGTTGGTAAACAGACGACCGTACGCTAATTGTAGTGCCGTGAAAGTAAAGGCACTACGTAACACATTATAGAATTAAGGCCGCTACGTTACATATCGCTAATTGGTGCCACACAACGTAACATTCTCTCATCTCCTCATTTCATATTCCCTAATAAACCATATAACTGTGTAAAAGTATTAGTATTATGATATTTCAAGCCATATAACTGTGGGCAAAATAATTAATATAATTGTGAGCAAATTATTACTATTAGAATAGGACTACTATTAAGATAGGACTACTTGAAACCCTATAACTGTACAAATTATTAGTGTTAAACAACGAATTAAATATTAAATCACAATAAAGATGAGGCCATTAGTCTAATAAATCAAAATACGTAAGGTATGTTCTGGATTCTTTCGTACTGTACAAAATATGTAGGCTTTTCTTCAGTATCATAACGTTTTTATTGGCATTTTTCTGAGGTTGCACCACAAGAATTTGATGTGTGTTCCTGATGCTTAAGGACGGAATCCTGGTGGTTGAGCAGTGCAGGACATAGCACACTCCACTTTGAACCTTAGGCTAGACGAGCGGGGTGAAACCCCCTCTGATCAATCGACTGGTCACATCAAGCCCTAGCACTTTATGATTGTCCTAACCGTATTTGACCATATGGCAAGCCCCAACCCTTTTTATTATATGGGTGCTAGAAGGCGGTGGCTAAGAGTCCTACATGTCCTGGTAATGGACGTTAAAACTCTATCTGATGGTGAGATTCCGGTTCTGAAGGTCTGGGGTATGTAGAGCACCGTTCATCACCATTGCTTCCTGGTCCACTCTGACCCGGAGTGGTAGTACCTGTTATGTTCCCATCTATGCGTTAAATAGAAAAATGTTTTTTTTTTAAATTAAGTATCCATTTAGAATGAATTTATTTTAGAATTTTGTCGGCATTAAATGACCCACTGAGGTTGGTGTGCCGTAAAACAAAACAAAACAAACATACAATAAACGCTCCGAATTGAATGAACTTGTAATCATAAAATAAAATCAAAATTAACCCTCCCATGTAAATAAACCTCGCACAAAAAAACAACACCTACAAAAATAATCCCCCTGAAGACGACCATGGACTTGATTGAAGCACTTGGGGCAAATATGGGACAGAATCTCTACACTCAGACCCTGAATATAAATGCGTTTTTTTTTTTTTTAAATTTAGTATCCAATAAAGATGAATTTATTTCAAAAGTTTGTCGGCATTAAATGACCCACTGAGGTTGGTATGTCGTAAACCAAACCAAACCAAACCAAACCAAACCAATCTTTTTTGTGAAACACGTGACAAATACATCTCTCTACTTTCACTTTTTGTTGTGGAGGTTTTAAGGGGTCAATAAGAACAAAGACGGGTAACAAATGTAGAAAAATGTATTAACAGAAAGTAGACAAAATACAATACAGAGAAGTGGGATTACGTTTATTGGCATACTCGCATTGGCTTACTGCTAAGCCACAGTTGTCTCTGTTACTTATAGTAACCTGTCGGCGCATTCCATTAGTCTTATAGGGTGTATCACCTATAACACTTTTATTCTAACTTTGTCTTTCATTTTCTTCCATGAGACCGCCGACCGTCCCCATATTTTCGCACTTTTTTGGTTTCTCCTTTAATTAGGCGTAAAGTTGTCAATCAATCATAGCGACTTTAGTTGTTGCGACTTTCATTGAAATGGCCGTCAAAATGGCGAATTACATCAAATTAACACTTTGAAAAACTTTTCAGCCATTGGGAGAGGGAATGACCGGACGGCGTCAGCGACCGAATTGCATAAGAATTGTCAACCAAACATGCCAATTAATATGTGCGTGCGTTGATGCAATCTTATACAGAATAATTTGAATACATTATTCTTCTTTGGACCGTATTATCATTAAGTAAGCTTCACTCAGATGTTTTTGTATGAAACACAATGGGTAACAAGTGACAGCAAGCCTCCAAAAACCATCAAAGTCTATTTCCTGATTTTTAAAAAATGAGGCTTGATTATTAGTACTATCTGCGTTATTCAGGACTATTGACCCCATTTTCATTGTTATCTGTACAACGTTTTCGGCTGATATGCCCTCGTCGGCTTCTTCAGGTATTCTTGTCGGACTCGGGACCCTTCTCGGACTCGGAATCCTTCTTTTTGGACTCGGGGAACCTTCTTTCGGTCGCGGGAACCTTATTTTCGAAACTCGGGAACCTTCTTTGTCGTAATCAGGAGCCATCACGGAACTTTTGAACCTAACCCTTTATTCAGTCCACGGGGGTATCATGTTTCATTCGCTAACCATAGCCTGGGGTAGAGGCGTTAAGCTGTGTTAATTATTATTCTATGTTACTGCTGCCTTGACCTGGACTGAATCTGCAGTCCAGAGATAACTGTCACTTAGAACTGTCTTAACCTAACTCCTTTATCCACTAGGCATGTGTCCAATTGGAAGGCCGGAGGGCATATCGGCCGAAACGTTGTACAGATAACAATGAAGATGAGGACAATAGTCCAAATAACGCAGATATACTCTCAATAGTCTAGCTGAACATTTTAGGATTTTCCGCGTCTCATTCTCTAGGGCGGATTCTGCTTGGTGCATAAACATTTATTCTTCTTATTATTAACAAGTTTTTTCCCACCTGCCGTAGCCAGTGGTTCACTGGAGGCTGGTAACATCAAGTCTCCTCCGAGTCTCCGGACTCTTTTCTGGTATGCTAGCAATCTTAACAGAGCCATAGTTTTTGGATGTCTTCCGGTTCTTCCTCTGATTTCAATCTCGCTCTAATCTTTTCCCAGAGCTTTGAGAAATCGTTCAATTAGGCACCAATTTTATTATTATTAATTATTATTATTATTATCATTATTATTTTTCACATCAAGCATTAGCTGATGGTCTTTCCCTGGAAGAGTTTGTGTGACAGCAAGTCTCATCAGGTTCCAAGACTCTCCAGGTTATTCCAGCTTGATTTTCAAACAATGAATGTTGTCTGGATGGTCTCAATTCTCCTCTGACTTCCAGTTGCCTTCAGTCATTTCTTCAAAAGCTTTTTTGGGACCGTTCACAGTGCACAATTACTATGGTATCACTTTCACCCTCATAATCACATTTTTTCTAATTCTTTAGCGAGGTCTAGGTATTTGTCTGTCTTTTCGTTTTCTTTGCCTTCACTATTTGCCTCATCTGGAAACTGCAAAATCTATCAATAATTATTTAACAGAACGCAGTCGACAAAAGAGCCATACGAGAAGTTAAGAGAATTATTCCGAACCGCCGCGGATTAAACAGAAGCTAAAACCGAGCCTGAAATTGAACAACGCGAAGATAAAATGACTCGGCCATAAAGAACTGCTACTTCCAAAGTAAATAGAAGATTTGATTTGTGGTTTGGTTTGGTTTGGTTTGGTTTGTTTTAACGGCCACAACCTCAGGGTCCATTTAATGCCGACAACAGTTTTGAATAAATTCTTTTCTTAATCCGATACTCAATATTTTATAAACAATTTTTTCTATTTTACGCCATAGACTGTGACCCTAACAGGGTACTACCAATCCGGGTCAGAAGTGGACCAGGGAGGCATAGGTGATGAAAGGGTGTTCCATATTCCAAAATCCCAAACTCCAAAGACTGAACCTCACCAAAGATGAGTTAACGTCCATTCCAAGGACAATGTAGATCCCAGCTACCACAATGTCTAGCACCCATAATATGATAAAATAGGGTTGGGGTTGGCCATAAGGGTAATAGGGTTAGGGCTAATCCAACATAGGTGCTCAGAGCTTGGACAGGAACCAGCCGATTAATTCGAGGGGGCCTCTCCGACCATCCGTCGTCTATGCCCCCAAAAAGGGCAAAGTTGGAGTATTGCAAGGTCGATGGTCTGGCTTCAACCACCTGGTCCACGGTTGCTCAACCACGGTCGCATCCCGGCGCAACAGGTGGCCCCCATTGGGGCAGAGGGGGTCTTTACCCCTGCTGCATATGATAAAAAGGGGTTGGGTATAGCCATAAAGGGCAATATGGTTAGGAGCAATCATATCATAAGTGGCTAGGGTTGACAATGACCAGCGATTGATCAGAGGGAGCTCTCCAACCGCCTGTCTAGCAGTAAATATGGGTCTTGGCGATTTCTGCTATGTCATGGAGTGCTCATCCACCAGGATTCCGTTCTTAAGCATCACGGGTCGCCACCACGGCTAACAGTGGCCCATTTGGGGGGTTGAATAAAGGTAATTGATATGATTCTTTGTATAGTTCACGAACGATTGTAATTGTACAATGATCTATTGTGTGTGTGTGATAAATTGGATGTTTTTCGACCACAGAGAATCGAAATGTTGTTTGACTTTGTGAGTTTTCATGTTGGCCTTTTTTTTTTAATGCTCCAATAACGGTTTTTTTTTCAAAAGTCTACTTTCCTTAGTTTCTTTGGTGGTAAAAAAATGTTGCTATTCGTGTTGATTCTTCAGAATTATCTGATTTTATCTTTCTGTAAACGTTTCGATTCGCATTTCTGTTTTTTAACTCTCTCTTCTCTCTCTCTCTCTCTCTCTTTCTTCATCTCTCTCCAATCCATCCATATACTCTTTCTATCCTACCACACACACACACACTCACTATTACACACTCTCTCTCTTTCTCTGTCTCTCTCACGACACACATCTCTCTCTTACCACGCATACTTGCTTGCTCTCTCTCTCTCTCTCTGCACACGTCATTTTCTCTCCACTCTCTTAATTTCTCTCTCTCTATCTCTCTCTCTCTTCTCTGTCTCTCTATCACACACACCATTCATAACTGTTTTCTACTCTCCTCTCTTCTCACCTCTCACTCTCTCATGCGGGCTTTGCTCTCTCTCTCTCTCCTCTCCCCCTCTCGCTGCTCTCACTCATTTTCCTCTCATCCCACACTCTCTATCTCTCTCTCTTTTCTTGTCTCTGTCTCTCTGTCTCTCTCTCTATCTAATCACACACATACTAACGTGTTTCACTTCTCTGTGCCTCGCACTTTCTACATCGCTATCCTCGGCCCGCTTTCCCTTTCTCTTTCTCTCTCTTTTCTCTCGTCTCTCTCTCTCTCTCTCTCTCTCACACTTCACTCATTTTCTCTGTTCCACTCTCTTTCTATTTCTCTCTGTCTGCTGTCTCTCCTATGAAATACACACTCACGTTTCACTTCCTCACCTTCTGCTCTCTCTCTCACCGGCGAGCTTTCTTCTTCGCAACCTCTCTCTCTCNAAATCTCTCGCTCTCTCTCTCTCTCTCTCTCTCTCTCTCTCTCTCTCTCTTATATATACAATATATTATAGTATATATATTTATATTATATATATATTTCGTTTATACATCTACGAAGGCTTTTCTTTCTCCAGGATTTCCGCCTCTCTCTCTCTCTCTCTATCTAATCTATCTTTATGTAATAACTAAGATCTAATATCATAGAATTATGTTTTCTATGTTGATAACTCTCGGAATTCTGGCCTCAATAGTTTTTTTTCTTTAATCACTTTCATTATAAATAAATGATGTAATTAAAAATTCATATCGTTTCGTAATTTCTATCTGATGCGGTTTTTTCGTTTTTAGTGCATATTTAAAATCAAGTATATCTTAATGCTTCTAATCAAATATTTATTCGCCATCATGATGTATTTGTAAAAGCTTGTACGAACGGCTACTTAGCATTTTCGTTCCGGGGGTTGCTGTTGTTTTTCTATGTTGTTTTTGGCTATACTTGCTGCTGCTGGTTGCTGCTACTTCTTCTTTTCTCTTTTCTTCTTCTTCTTCTTCTTCTTCTTTCTTCTTCTTCTTCTTCTTCTTTTTCTTTTCTTCTTTCTTCTTTCTTTCTTTCTTCTTCTTTCGCTCTTCTCTTCTCGTCTTTCTTCTTTTTTTCTCGTTCTTCTTCTTCATCTTCTCGTCTTTCTTCTCTTCATTTTCGTCTTTCTTCTTCTTCTTCTTTATACTCGTCTTCTTTCTTTTCTTCTTCTTCTTCTACGTCTTTCTTTCTTCTCGCCCTTCTTCTTCTTCTCTTCTTTTCTTCTTCTTCTTCTTCTTCTTCTTCTTCTTCTTTTCTTCTTCTTCTTCTTCTCTTCTTCTCTTTTCTTCTTCTCTTCTTCTTCTTTCTTCTTCTTCTTCTTCTTCTTCTTCTTCTTCTTCTCACCCTTCTTCTCTTCTCTTCTTCTTCTTCTTCTTCTTCTTCTGTCTTCTCTTCTTCTTCTCTTCTTTCTTCTTCTTTTCTCTTCTTCCATCAATATTCTACTTTCCTTTTATTTATTCATTCTTCATGGCTTGGTATATTAATATGTTGCCCTTAACTGATTTTATAATAAGGATGTAAAAAATCTTATCTATCTATCTATCTATCTATCTAATCTATCTCAGACGCCAAAAATTCCTTTTTCTATCGCTATAAAAAGGAGGATAGACTCCCTCGCTGTTTGGGTTGATACTGACTAGTAGGCACCCCGACGACTTTACTTTACTTTCTTTACTTTTCATATCTTTCTATGTATATATTTATTTCAGTTTATTCTTATCTATGTATAAATATTCCAACATTTTGTCTAAATCCCATTCATATCTATTTCTGTCGAACAAAAATACGAAGAACAAAAAAGCAACAAAAAAAAACAAAAAAAAAAACAATAAACAACAAACAAAAGTAAATAAATAAATAAAACAAAACGGTCGGAAGAAGAAGTGGAAAATACTCCACTATCCTATTCTAGATATTTCTTTTTAAAGGGGGGGGATTTTTAAACCCAGTGTAAATAAAAAAAAAAAGTTTTTTTGAAAAGCTATTAGTATTGGTAATTTCGGGAAAATGTTTAGATTCGCTATGGAAAAAATTTAATAGAAATATGCCTTCCTAATAGAAAAATAAATAAAAATAAATAAGACATTATCAGGATTTAAGTTATCTATATATCTGTCTGTCATATCTATCTATCTATACTACGCAGTCTGTTTCATTATCTATCTATCTATCTTTCTATCTATCTATCTATCTATCCGCCACTTATCATCCATCTATCTATCTTTATCTATCTATTCCCACTTATATATCTATCTATCTATCTATCTTTATCTATCTATCTATAATCTATATCTATGTATCTATCTATTCCCCCACTCTATCTATTCTATCTATCTATCTATCTATCTATCTAGTGCGATCTATCGTTTATTCCCCCAACCTTATCTATCTATGTATCGATCTCAGTTTGTTTCATATCTATCTATCTTCCCCACACTTATCTATCTATCTATCTATCTAGTTCATCATAAACTTTCAGTTCTGTTCATAATCTATCATCTACCCCCCACTTATCATCTATCATCTATCTACTATCTATCAATCTAACTCAGTCTGTTTCATATCTATCTATCATCCCCAGCTTCATCTATCTATCTTATCTATTCTATCTATCAATCTAAACTCAGTCTGTTCATATCTATCATCTACCCCCCAACTTATCTATTCTATTCTATCTATCTATCTATCTATCTATCAATAACTCAGTCTGTCATATCTATCTATCTTCCCCCACTTATCTATTATCTATCTATCTTCTATCTATCTATCCCCCACTTATCTATCATCTATCTATCTATCTATCTATCACAGTCTGTCATATCTTACTATCTATCCCCACTTATCTATCCTATCTATCTATTTCAGCAGTCTGTTTCATATCTATCGTATCTATCGCCACACTTATCTATCTATCTATCTATCAACTAACTCAGTCGTTCATATCTATCTATCTATCCCCACACTATCTATCCATCTATCTATCTATCCATCTCTCTATCTATCTATCTATCACAGTCTGTTCATACTAATCTATCTACCCCCACTATCTATCTATCTATCTATCTATCTATCAGTATCACAGTTCTGTTTCATATCTATCTATCTAGCTCCCCACTTATCTATCTATCTATCTATCTATTTATATAACTCAGTTCTGTTCATATCTATTTATCTACCCCCCCCACTTATCTATCTTCTATCTTCTATATATCTATCGCAGTCTGTTCATATCTAGCTTATTTCTATCCCCACTTATCTTTATCATCTATCTATTCTATCTATCTATCTATCTATCACAGGTCTGTTCATATCTATTTATCTTACCCCCCCCATTATCTATCTATCTATCTATCTATCTATCACAGGTCTGTTCATATCTATCTATCTATCTATCCCCCACTTATCTATCTATCTATTTCTATCTAATCTAACTCAGTCTGTTCATATCGTATTTATCTACCCCCCCACATCTATCTATCTATCTATTCTAATCATCTATCTATCTATTCTTTTTATCTATCTCATCACAGTCTGCTTACATATCTATCATCTATTCCCCACATCTATCTATTATCTATCCTATCTATCTATCTATCTATCTATTATCACAGTCTGTTCATATCGTATCTATCTATCTATCCTCCCACTTATCTATCTAATCTATCTAACTCGAGTCTGTTCATAATCTATTGTATTATCCTACCACTTATCTATCTATCTATCTATCGCAGTATGTTCATATCTATCTATCTATCCCCCCACGTATCTATCTATCTATCTATCTATCATCTATCTATCTCAGCCTATTCATCATCTCTATCTCTATCTATCTTCGTATTTATCTATCTAAATAACAATAAGATAAAGGCATTAAATGTTTTTAAGTTAATATGTTTCTTCTGTCGTCTGTCTGTCTGCTCTCTCTAATATATATTATATATTCAGGCCTGTTCACATCTATCTATCTATCTTATCTATCTGGCTTGTTTAATCATCATCATCTATCTGATTTACTTGCAATCTCTATAAGAAAATAATAAAATAAGAAAAGACGCTTAACCATTATTTAGTTAAATATCTAAACTACTTTCTTAGCCTTTCACATCTATTCTACATAATCAATCTTCGTATTATCTTAATATCTATCATGATCTATCTAAAAAATAATAATTAAAGGCATTAAGATGTTAAGTTAATAATCTCCTCTCTCTCTCTCCTCTCTCTCTCTCTCTCTATAATATATATATATTATATATATATATATATATATATATATATATATATATATATATATATATATATATATCAGCCTGCTTCACATCTATCTATCTATATATATACTCATAATATCATCAACCGCATATCTATTCTATCTGTCATTCTTCCTATTCTATCTATCTATCTATCTATCTATCGTATCTATCTATCTATCTATCTATCTATCCCCTTTGTTTGTTCTTCTTCCTCTTTAGGTATATAAGTTACATGCTAAACAATAAATATTTCTCCTCCTCTTTTCTCCGTCTATTTTCTCTCTCAACTCTCACACTGAACAAGTATTGGTCCAAAGAGGAAGTCACCTTTATCAAAGAAATATGATTTTTTTTTTCAGGAAAATGTAATAAATCTAGAAAACGATTATGCTAAATGGGTTGAACTGCAAATAAAAATCTCATCATATGGAAATTGTGCGGTTTGTCTCTGTAACCGAAAACTATATCACTACTCAAATCGCCATCCGTTTGTATTAGTCAGTCGTAGAGCGTTTCGACTAGAAACCACATGGTCCAGTTCGATTTCCAGCTCGCAACTCAGCGATATGAGTAAGCGCAGGGATCTGGTGTAAATAAGGACGATGATAGGTGCTTGCGCCCACCCAGATGCCAAAAACAATCTCCTTGGTCTGAATGAAAAGGGGATAAGACTCCTCGCTGATTGCTGATAACCGAGGAACAACCAAAGATTCTACCAACACTAAGGAACACCGGAGAAAAACCAAAGCGATTCTACTCAACAACTAAGGATTCGCCAGGAACAACCAAAATGATTCTACCAACACTAAGGAACACCGGAGAGAAAAAACCAAAGGATTCTACTTCAACACTAAGATCGCGAGGAATAACCAAATGATTTCACCTAACACTAAGGAACACGGAGAAAACAGAAGGATTCACTCAAACACTAAGGGAAACGCGAGAATAACCAACATGATTCTCCTAACACTAAGAACACCGGCCAGAAAACCAAAGGATTCTACTCAACCACTAAGGATCCGCCGCAGGAACAACAAAGATCTACCTCAACACTAAGGAACGCCGAGAATAACCAAATGATTCTGACCTAACACTAAGCGAACACCGGAGGAAAACCAAAGGATTCTACTCAACACTAAGGAACACCGAGAACAACCAAGTATTCTACTCCACACTAAGAACGCCGAGGGAATAACCAAATAGTTCTACCTACAAACTAAGAACAGAAAAACCACCAAAGGATTCTACCTTTATTTCTAAGAACATCGAGGAACAACCAAAGGATTGCTACCCTAACACTAAGGAACAACTGAGTGAGGGAACAACCGAAAGAATTCTACCCAACACTAAGGAACACCGAGAACAAACAAAGGATTTCTACCCAACACTAAGGAACACCGAAGAACATCAAAGGATTCTAACCTATTCTAAGGGAACACGAAGAACAATCAAAGATTTCTACCTACACTAAGGAACACGAGGAGGGAAACAACAAAGAATTCTACCCAACCACTAGAACACGAGGAACAAACAAAGGATTCTACCCAACACTAAGAACACCGAAGAAACAATCAAAGGATTCTACCTAATTCTAAGGAACACCGAGAACAACCAAAGGATTCTTACCCAACATAATAGGAAAACCCAAGAACAACCAAAGGATTCTACCCAACACTAAGGAACACCGAAGAACAATCAAAGGATTCTACCTAACACTAAGGAACACTGAGTGAGGAACAAACAAAGGATCTCTACCAACACTTAAGGAACACCGAAAGAACAACCAAAGGGATTCTACCTAAGTCTAAGGAACCACCGAGGAACAACCAAAAGGCATTCTAAACCCAACACTACGACACCGGAAGAAGAACAATCACAAGGATTCTACCTAACACTTAAGGAACACTGAGTAGAGAACAACAAAGAATTCTACCCAACACTAAGGAACACCTAGAAAAACAAAGATTCTACCCAACACTAAGACACCGAAGAACAACCAAAGTTCACTTAACACTAAGGGACACGTGAAGAAACAACAAATGATTCTACCTAGACTAAGGAACAACCAAGGATTCTTGCCCTACGAAACACGAGTGACTTCCACTGTAAAGTGTTCTCACCACAGCCTGAAAAACGCGGCAAAAATCGTGGAACAAGAAGAATGGGTTACATAGTCCAGTAGGCACATTGAGCACTCAAACCGATCGTATGTCACTATAACCAATGACGTGAAGATGTCTTACTACCTTATTAATTACGTATCTTGTATTATTTTTAAAAGTTCGTAATTTGAGTTGTAATTTTTGGTGGTAAAGACGGCTATCATTTGTGCAAAGACGAGGCAATCGCATCCAGGTTTTATACATCAAATTCAAATTACGTATTTTTTTTTAGGTAATGTTCTATGTATAGTTGTTGTCTACAACTAAGGAGGCGGGAATTATTTTTATATAATGTATTTATATTATTATTATCTATGTATTTATATTATATCTTATAATAAATGCACTATTACGTGGTGTTTTCAATATGTATATTTTTATACGCTGTGGGTATAATCTATCTATCATCTATCTATTTATCTCTGTTCATATCTATCTATCTATCTATCTCTGTTCAATAGTCTATCTATCTATCGGGTATCTCTGTTCATATCTATCTATCTATCTATATATCTCTGTTCATATCTATCTATCTATTCTCTGTTCATATCTATCTATCTATCTAGCTATTCGCATGTTCATATTCTATCTATCATATCTATCCTATCTATCGGCTGTTGCATATCGTATCTATTCTATCTACTCTATCTATCTATCTATCTATCGCCTTTCATTCTATCTGTCTATCTATCTATGTCAAGTGTGTTCATCAGATATCTTTTCTCAGTTTATCCATACCAATCTGTTTCGGTCAGAGCATTCGGCTAGAAAGCACTAAGTAACTAGTTCGATACCGACTTTCTCGTCGACTCAGTCTAGTAGTAGCACAGGGATCTGTGTGGGTACAGCGAGGAGCTTGATTAGTGGGATGGCGCTCACTAAGGACGCTAACATAATCTCATGGTCTAGCGCTAGTGATAAGGGTTAAAATAGACTTCCCCGAAATGATTGGATAGGTACCGACTTAGGCCACAACGACGATTTTTAATATCATCAAGTCTGTTCATAATCCTTAAGACTATTTTTCTTTTCTCTTATATAATAGGTTATATATATATATAATAATGAATAAGATAATATATATATATATAATAAATAAGTATATTATATATATTATATATATAATAAATAAGATAATATATATATATATATATATATATAATAAATAAGTTATATATATAATAAATAAGTATATATATATAATATAATAATAATAAGTAATATATATATATATATATATAATAAATAGTATATAATATATAATAAATAAAATATATATATATATATAATAATAAGTTATATTATATATTATTATAATAATAAGTATATAATATATATATTAATATAAAAATAAGTAATATTATATATATATATTATATAAACAAATAAGTATATATATATATAATAAATAAGTATATATAATATATATTATAAATAAGTATATATATATTATATAAATAGAATATATATATATATAAATAAGTATAATATATATATATATAATATATATATAATAAATTAAGGTATTAATATATATAGTATATATATATATATAAATAAGTATATATATATATATATATATATATATATAAAGTAAGTATATAATATATATAATAAGTATATATATATATATATTATATATAAATAAGTATAATATATATTAAATAAGTATATAGAATTATATATATATATAATATATAAATAAGTATATATATATAATATATATTATATATATATATATATATATCAGTTAGTCCATATGCTTCTCAGTTGATATAAAACTGAGATAGAATGTAGAACAGACTTTAGATCGATAGATAAAAAGCGTTGCTAGAAATTGATAATATATATAGTGTTTTTCTACATAAACACACAGATAATTTATATATATCATTTTTTTATCTTAGGATGTTCGATATATATATAGTGTTGGTGTTGTGTGTGTGTGTGTTGTTTGTGGCTGTGTGTGTGTTTGTGTGTGTGTATTATGTTCATATTCATTCCATTCTTTAGCAATCTTCAATCTGTTATGTATCTTGTCTTTCTTACTACTGTTTTAGATATTTCTCATTCTCTCTCTCTCTCTTTCTCTCTCTTATAATATATATATATATATATATATAATATATATATATATATAATATATATAATATATTATATATATATATACACCATATATAACTATCATCAAATTCTCTTCCTAATTGATAACATACAAGATATCTTCAAGCCGTAAAATCGTAAAGAACTTATTGGGAGAATGCGAACGACCCAAAATATATCTTTACCCCTGGGAGTGACTTGATGCAATGATATTGCCAAACACCACATCGCTCTTATGAATCTCTATTATATTATTATAATATATTAATTATAATATCAATCTAAGTTTATATATATATAATATAATATATACTATATATATATATACACACACACACACACACACACACACACCATATACTAGTATATTATATATTACTATATATATATTAATGGACTCTCCCCGGCGATGCTTCCGACGCAGAGGGTTCATTACATACAATGAACACCCACACAGGATTTGTTTATAGTGTGAAGGCTTGGTGTTGGACCATCCACACTTTTTGGCACGTCGATAGGAAAGAATGCGTGCATTTCCAAAGGTTGCCACAAACCCAATCAATGACCGACCTCAGGAATGTTGAAATCAGAGATATCCCATCTCCTTAGACTGGTTAGCCTACCCAAGGATGAAGGGCCCAGCGCCCTACTATTTAAACCCTAGCTGAGGGAATTTTTGAATTCAGAGTTATCCCTCTTCCTAGACTGGTTACCTACCAGGCTGAAGGGCCAGTCTGCCCTACTATTTACACTACATTTAACCCTAACTGCGAGGGAATTTTTGAATTCAGAGTTATCCCTTTTCTTAGACTGGTTACTACCCAATATATTATATATATAATAATATATTATATATATATGATATATATATATATATATATATATATAAATGATTAATAACATTTTCATTTCATTCTGGTATATGCAGCTTTAAAACTTGTTACTCTTTTGACACACCTAATATTCTGAAAAAATTAACGAATGGAACGTTTAATTTTTTCAGAATAAAGGCTGTCATAGTTATAAAAAAAAAACTCAATGATTTTTGACACACCTTGTATATATTGTGTGACCCAGTGAGTCATGTTAGTGTCTGAGCGTGTGTGTATGTGTGTTAACATGTTGCACGTTTTGGCTTCCACAGGGAGAAGTCGCTTATGAGTTCGTTCTTGCCTCCAGCTAGTGTTCCAGATGTCTTGTCAGTCGTCTCAAATTGTCTGTGAGATATCGGACAGGTGGCCATACAGCTGCTTCCTTGTAGCGATGATGCGTCCACAACTCGTACAAGGACCGCCAGCAGCATTCTTGTACAGCTCCATCTATCTTATTCTCAAGGCGCGCTTTAGGGTCCAACTGCGTGCAGCCCATATATAGGCTAACCGAAGTTATGTAGGAAGCGCTGTCGTGTAATGGTTAAATCATGTGGAAATGACTCATCGCCCCCCGGTTTCAAATCCTGAATGTGGTAATTGCATTTCTAGCGCTAATACCCTTGGGGAAAGTATGAATCCTACTTTCCACTCCAGCTTGATAAATAGTAGGGCAGACTGGGCTTTTTAACCTTGCGTTAGGGGACAACCTGGTTCGAAGAGAAGGAAAACTCTGAATTCAAACCTGTGAACCCCGCTAGAAAGTGACCTTGTTTCACATCCTCTCGTGCGGGAGGGGTTGCTAAATATATATTTAATAAAAAATATAATACATCATATATGATAGAGAGTTGGTGTCTGTTGCCTCTGTCGATAACGGAAACTACGTTACATGACAGTACCTTCAGGAACTCCGTTTTATACATTTTACATTTGTTCGCACAACCTCACATTTGTATGGCCCTTTTTCAATGAATTAAGATATAAATCAATTTATTCGCTATCTTCTGACATGAGACTGATTGTGAACCAATTTCATATTTCGACTGTGTCCTCATCTTCTGAAGACCTCGGGTTTTATTTTCAAGTAAATAACAAAACACGCTAGATAAGGTGCCGAGTTAACCACACCAAAGATGAGGACAACAGTCTCGAAAGAAATGACTTCTGTCGCATCTTTGCTCGCTGCAGAGGGGTTGGTTAAACATATATTATATAGGCTAACCGATTTCGCTCCCTACTAAGGGTAGTAATTTCATTTTCCCTATTAGTTTCGAAATTGTGTATAGTTGGATTAACAACGTTGTTTTGGTGTGGTTGATGGAAAATATTGTTTGTGTCTTTAAAAGGGAACTGTGTTTTTGTACAAATAAGTGTGTTATTTTCTTTTTGTTTTTCTGCTGTTAAATAACACAGAGGATTAGAGTAAAACCTTTCTCGAAAATAAAATAAAATAAAATAAAAAATAAAACAATAACCCGGATTATATTTACAGTCACATCCCTTTCCGATTTAACGCAAAGAAACAAAACATCAAATCAAAAATTAGACATTAAAAAAAAAGGGTGGTGTACAGTCAAGGAGGCAACAATAAATTAATGAATATATAATAATAACGGAAGTTAAGAAAAATGAATTACAAATAACAAGATACAAAACAAAAGCAAACAAACAAACAAAACAAACATTATTTTACATGCATAGATGCGTGCAGGCTCCACAGACAAGAAAAAAAGCGATTAATAAAAATTTTTTTGTTTTTTTTGTTAGAACCTGAAGAAAAAATTGAAGAGAAAAAAAAGAGAGAAAAAGGTTTTTAAATAGTTAAAGCGAAATAATCCCAGAAAAAAAAAAATTAAGAAAAAAAAATTTAAGAAAAAAAAAAGGGGGGGGGGGGCATGACACTTTTTTTTTAATATAAAGGGAGAAAGCTTAAATTTTCCAAACAGTTCAAAGCGATCATTTCCCGTTCCAATTTCATGAGATTTTTCTCAAGGTCGCTTGTTGTAATGAAAAACACAACAAACTTTCTGTTTATTAAAAAAACAAACAAAACACGAACCACATAAACAGCATTTACGGCCAATCATTTATTTTCATCTCCTGTGCCTACTCCCCTATACAACAGCCACTACCATCATACCCCCCCCACAACACAACCACTTCTTTTCCTTTCCTATATTCCCTTTATTTAATCTCCTGTGCCTGCCCTTCCTGTACCCCAACCCCAAACCCAACACTACTACCACAACACTCTGCCTTCTTTCTTCCATTATTACTTTACTAGCAATGGCTACCCGGCGTCGCCTGGGGTAGAGGAGGGGGAACAATAATTTAGTCACGCGATCCATATTACTAAATCGCGAGTTGGTTCCTCGCAGGATGCCGCCCATTAATCCTATTTGAAAAGAACTGCGTGACCCGCCTGCTGTGGCACCACAAAGAACAATATTCACTGACATCTGAAAAAGAAAAAATTTATATCACTTGTTTAATATTATTTAAATCACCCCCGCCGCAAAAAAAAAAACACCGAAAAATATAATACGTGTATGTATCTATCAGTTTAAACACCGCTCCTTAAGGCAGGCTGGAACCGTACTATGAAAAGTCGGCCAAGGTGACATTCCGGCTTGAAGTAATTGCAGGGTCCAGCCACACAGAAAGAGATGTGAAACGTACGGAAACACAGTGTTCTGTGGCATGACACACACACACACACACACACACACACACACACCACACAACATTATATATTATATAATATATATATATATATATATATAATATATCGCCTACTGGCCGCATGGGTAAGAGACTTGGCGGACGAAATTTCCATCATGTTCCTCCAAAACCCGGCCAGGAGGTATACTGTTATAGTATAAACAACTTGCATGAGAGGTGAAACTCGTAAACCTGTGTCTGTAGGATTACTTGTTTATTATATAATATTATAATAATATATATATATATAATTATACTTTCCCATTAATTGTTACTATCCACTTAGTTTACTGAACATGCATGCATGATGCATACACACCAACTGCCCTTATTTATGCATATATTAATCTCCGATGTCTACTCCTTCTTTAGTAAGTATAGTCGTCGGGTGGCCTTAATGTTGTATAAGGGAGTCTATCCTCTTTTCACTAGCGCTACCAAGGAGATTAATTTTAGACAGTCTGAGTATGGAGCACACCACACCGACCACAACTCATCACTTAACCCGCACAGATACTCCTACGCTTGAGTGACCCGTGTTGGTTATCGAACCCCGGGCTTTGTGCGTTCCTTTGCAACGCTCTATCACTCGAGGCTAAAACCGCCCCTTTACTCAAACCCCAACCTTACTCATTTTACTCCTTATACTCTTTATTTCTCTTCTATGCCTTTCTCTCTTAACTTGACAACCATTAACTCCCCTTTCCAACTCTTTGTTCACTTTTCTATGCATACTCCTATATCTTCTCTTTCGGTATGCCTTTTCTCCCTTCAAAACATCTCAATCATTAAATCCCCCCCCTCTTCCTAATCTGATTCATGTTATGCTTTACTCCTTATCTTTTTTACCTTCTCTCTCATCTACCTTTCTCTTCAATGTGAACAACCATTTCCCTCTTCCTTCTACTCTGTTATCCTTTCATGCTACTCCTTATTCTATTTAACTTGTCTGTTTATCATAAAATTCCTACCTCCTCCCTTTGATAATATCAATCAATTTCTTCCTTCCTTATTCCATTTTTACACATGTACCTCACCGACCAAACCGTAATGTCTTCACACCTCTACAACCTCGGATATTATAAAACAAAACGGTCTAACTTCCCTCTGTTGTTTACTACAGAGTGACAAAAAAAAAAGAAACAGAACCCATAGATTTTGTAATAAAAACTGTTAGTTTTAATTTATCTTTTCTTTTAAATATGCAATCAACTTGGTGCCTTAAAAATATTGTAAAATAATTCCCCCAAATTATGTCGTGGTCAACCAACGGAAAAAAACCATTTTGCGTTGGAGGCCCCCTATTTTTTTACACCAAAAAAACCATACACTGTAGTGCAAGCCAATTTTCGGAGAAAGTTCGATGGCGCCGTGCTCCATGTCAAAAAACCACGATTTTTGACTGGGTTCCAGAAATTCAGAAGAACTGTGCAAAATCTTCATTTTTAAAGGTTTTAAAAGAAACACTATATTCTGGTATGCCGTGTGCAAGTTTGCCTCCATTTGCGATCTCATATTTTCGACAGAGAACTGCTCAAACAAAGAACCAAGATAACTTAAACTTTGAGAATGATTGTACAAAGACATGAAGTTTAGAGTCCAACAGGTTTCTTGGAAATTTTGTAGATGTTAGATAAGATTAAATAAAATTTGTTATTTGATTCGTTTTTTTTTGGGTGGGGGCATCTTCTGGATGAATTTTCCGATGCTCGTGCTCCATTACAAAAGCAAGGCAATATTGACTGGGTCCAGAAATTCAGAGAGAACTGTTTGCAAACATATTAATTCAAAGTTTCTAAAAGACCACATATTCTGTCATGCGAGAGTGCAGTGCTTAGGACAGGAAAAACAAATATGACGTTCCGCTATGGACTCATATTTTTGACAGGGAAATGTCTCATAAGCAAGCATTAAGATAAACTGAACTTTGAGGAATATATGTACAAAGACTGAAGTTAATCAACAAGTTTCTTGAAATTTTATAGCACTCTTAATAAGAGATAAATATGATTTATTTGGGATCATTTTTTTAGTAGGACGATTGGAATGACCAAAATATAATTTTGACAAAGCGAAACAAAATCTGACTTACCGCCTTTTTTAAGAAAAATCCAAAGCAGGGTTACCCGGGCAGTCTCATTTGAAGGACGTTGTCAACCCCACGAAGAAACGATCCATTTATAAGAAACAAGGAAACGGCTACCCGGCGTTTACCTGCGTAGAGTCGCGGAGGGTTAAAAAAGGTAGTCCACAATCCCACTTATTGCTGAATCGCGCCAGATGGCATCCTCACAGAAGCCCCATCTAAAATTCCATATGTAAAAAAGACAAAAATCTGAAAAGTAAAAATCCAAATCTCGCGATTAAAAGACGAAATGCCAAAAGATTTCCCATGCTTATCATTTAAATTCATTTTCTAATTATCTTCACGAATATAAATAAAACTTCATTATTTTCTTCTCAAAACCAAGCCCTGGTGATATTTTAATGTGTGTACTATATTTACTTTATAAGTTTCCTACCAGACATACATATACACACAACTGCCCTTTTATATAATGTACTAGCATGGCTACCCGCGTTGTCTGCCGGTAGAGGGAGAATTTTTTAAGTTAGTCTTCGCAAATCATTATTACTGAATGTGAACTTGATCTCGTGTGGATGCTCCATTTAAATCCCTTATGTAAAAAAATACCTTGCATGATCAAGCTACTCGTGTTGTGAAAGAAATCGTTTAAAGTCATTACATATCTAAGAATATTAACATGGAAAAAAAATCCATGCGTAATATTTAAATCTTATTTTTTATTAGTAATCTGTCACGAAATATAAATCAAATCTATTTTATTTCTGCTCAAAAACCAAGCCCTGGTGAATATTAATGTGTATATATATTACTTGATGTTAATGTTTTGTATTTTCCTCTGGTGGAAATACACATACACCACAACTGCCCTTTATATATTATTAAAAGCGTACCCGCGTTAGTCTGGTAGATTTAGGGGGGGGGTTAACAAAAGGTAGTCTCGCAGATCCATTATTTTTTGAAATCACGGTTGCGCATTCTAGCAGGAGGCCCCTATTAAAATCCCTATGTAAAAAAGACCTTGTTTTGAATTCAACCACTGCAAAGAAAAAATGAATGTCTCCTATTAAAGATAGTAAAGGCCAACAAAAAAAATCCATGTTTGTTATCCATTAAATTTTTTATTCTTTTAGATTAATCTTTCACGGATAAAATTAAATCTTCACTCCAGTTTTCTTCTAAGGACCAAGCTCTGGGTGCATATTTAATGTTATATATATTTACTTTGCTCGTTAATTTAATATCTTAATGTGTACATATATATATACTTTACTTTTGTCGTTAATTAATATTTTAATGTGTATAATACTTATATAGTATTTACGTTTGTTCCGTTAATATATTTAATGCTGTATATATAAAATTTACCTTTGTCAATTAATTAATATAATGTGGTTTATATACTTTACTTTTGTTCGTTGACTAATATTTAATGTATATATATATATATATATAATAATATATATATATATATATATCATTATCTTATCTAATAATGGAGATTGTTGGTTTGTCTGTCTGTAACCGAAAAACTATTATTTCTATGACCAAGTCACAGTCGTTTAGTTAATTACAGTCTCATATTCTCCCATATTTTATTTTATTTAACCCAATTATTAATAAAAATTGTTTACAATTACTTACACTGTTCTGACCATATCTACATCGCTCAATAACATGCCCAATGTATTTATATATACAACAAATAAGGTTTTACAGTATGAAATTGGAAGCTAACTTCGCATATTGATATTCAAAAAAAATTTGATTTTAATAAATATATTGCTTAAGTATTATTGATTTTCTAATTGTTTGTTTTCATCTTAGTTGAATATGAGCAAAAATTCTCTTCAAATAATTCTTAAAGAAATCCCATTTAACAAGACTAAAATAACTTAATATATTCTTTCTTCCTATTTTAACTAATAACAGTTTAATTAGGAAAGTTTCACCAATGCAAAAACGAGCAGTAACGTTAAACAATTGATGCGCAAGAGTTAGTTTAAAAGTTGTTCTATCTTTAATCATACCCCCTCTGCTTCATAATCTTTTTATCCTGCATTCTTATTCAGTTCATTAGCCTATTCTAATCATTAATATGATATTTTATTATATTAAACTTAAACAACTTGCACCCGGAGGGTGCATAAATTTTGCTAGTTAATATATACGTACTTATACTATATATAATATATAATATATATATATACTATATATTTACTTGTCCGTTAAATTGTTTGATTCTACCGACACATACATACTCCCAACTGTCTCTTTCATATATTATACGATAGATATACTAGAGATCCCAATTTACGTTACAAGTTTACCCTTTTTACGTTTACAATGTTGGAGAGCATACTAACATTTATTTGAAATCCACGATATTTGATATGTAGTAGATTCGTCTTGTGCAAGTGAAAGAATGTATTACTTGCGAAGCCGCATGATTATTCGTGTTTCAATTCAGACATGAATCGACTTTTTTTAAACACATGATCAGTGCAATCCATTTCTCTAGAAACGTGTCATTGGTTGTTCTTCCGTGTTTCAACTTCAAAAAATTAAACTGCCATATATCGAACTCAGCGGGTATTAGGAATCGGGATCTTGAGAAATCCGGCGGCTGAAAACCTTTTCCTGCAACCAATCCGCCTCACTCTGAAGGGATCACTATGATCTTTAAAAGAAGAAAGATTTAATTAAAAACTAGCAGAGTTACAAAGGACTTGGAGCGGGAGAAGAAGAAAAGAAGACGAGTGAAAAAAGGAAACAAGAGGAAGTAGGGCAGAGGGGAAGTAGCAAGAAGAAGGAGGAAAGAAGAGAGAAGCAAGAAGAAGCGCAGGAGCCGGACACGGTAAGAAAGACAGCCACAAAGCAAGTGAACTGAAAGAAGGAAGACAGAGAAGACAAAGAAAGCGACAAAGAAAAAAAAAGAAACCACAGAATAAGGGAGGAGGGGAGAGGCAGAGGAGGAACTAGAAGCGAGAAGAAAGAAGAAGAAGAAAAAGAAGAAGAAGAAGAAGAAGAAAGAAAGAAGAACGAAAGAAGAGGAGGGATGGAAAGCAAAGAAAAAAGAAAGAAATGAAGAGAGAGAACGAAGAATCTAAAAAGAAGACGGATAGGGGAAGAAAGAAGACCAGTAAGAAGAAGAAAGAAGGAAACAAAGAAGCGAAAAAAGAAGAAGCGCGCAGCGAGGAAGGGACAAGCTAGAAGGCAGAAGAAGTAAGAAAGGAAAAGAAAAGGAGGAGGGGAAGAAGAAAAAAGAGAAGAAGAAGGAAAAGACGGGAGATGACTTAAGCAGAAAAGTAAGAAGAAAAGAACAAAGAAGAAAAACGAAGAGAGGACGAGGAGGGATGTAGGAAGGAGAAGAAGAAAGAAAGGAGGGAAAAAGAAAAGAATAAGTAGAAGATCAGAAGGAAAAAAGTATGCAATATCAAAGAAAAGAAGAAATGTGGAATATGAATAAGAAAAAAAAAAAAGACATATGGAAAGAGAACCTTAGCAATATCATGAATGTGAAAGGGAAAAAGACAGTAAAAGAAGAAAAGAAAGAAAGAAGAAGAAGAAAGAAGAAAGAAAAGAAATAAGATGGGTGAAAGAAAAACAAGATAAAGAATAGAAGAACTGGAAGATGAAACAAAAAAAGTGATGAAGAAGAATGAAAGAAAGCAAAAAGAAGATGAAAAGAAGATAAAAATAAGAAAGAAGATGAAAAAAGAAAGAAGAAGATAGAAAGATAAAGAATAATAAGAAGAAAAAGATGAAAGAAAGAAGAAGAAGATTAACGAAAAAGAAGGCAGAAGAAGAAGAAGAGAAGAAGGAAAGAAGAAAGAAGAATAAGAAGAAGAGAATAAGAAGATAAAAAAAATAAGAATAAAAGGAAAATGAAAAAGAAAGAAGAAGAATAAACGAATAGAAAGAAGAAGCGAGAAGAGAGATAACAAAGTAAGAAGAAGATGAAAGAAGAAGAAGAAGAAAGAAGAAAGAGAAAAGAGAAGAGAAAAAGATGAAAGGAAATAAGAAAAAAATGAATGAAAGAAAGGAAAGAAGAAGAAGAATGAAAGAAAAGAAAGAAGAAGTATGAAAAGATGAACGAGAAGAAGAAGAAGATAAAAGAAAGAAAGAAAGAAAGAAGAAAAAAAGAAGAAGAAGAGAAGAAGAAGAGAAGGAAGAAGAGAAGAAGAAGAAAAAGAAGAAGAGAAACATTGTAAACATGAATGCTTTTGCCACATTGAATTAAATCAAACCCAATCATGATAAAATGTCATATATATATATATATATAATATATATATATATATATATATTTATATATATACGACCAAAAGTAAAGATAAATCTGGAAATGATATGTAAAACAAAACTAAAAGAAAGTTTAATTTATAATATAATTTTCTCTTAAGAGTAAATGTTTTGAGCGAAATTATTTTTCCTGCGTGTTTTGAAGAAAAAAACTGATTTGTTTTGTTTTGTTTTACGGCATATCAACCTCGGTGGGTCATTTAATTCCGACAAAGTTGTGAAATAAATTCATTCTTAATGCATAATACAATTTTGTTTATCAACTCATGTAGATGGGATCCTAACAGGTACTACCACTCCGGGTCAGAGTGGACCAGGGAGCAATGGTGATGAAGGGGTGCTCCACATTCCCCAAACCTCCAAAACTGGAATCTCACCATCAGATAGAATTTAATGTCATTCTCAGGACATGTAGACCCTCAGCCACCGCCTTCTAGCACCCATATGATAAAAACGGGTTGGGGCTTGCCATAAGGGCAATAGGGTTTGGGCAACCATATAGGCGCTAGGGCTTGACGTGACCAGCCGATTGATCGGAGGGGGCCTCTCCGACCGCCCATCTAGCCCAAGATAGGGCCAAAGTGGAGTATTGCAAGTCATGAACTGCTCATCCACCTGGGCTCTATCCTTAAGCAACACGGGTTGCCACCCACGGCCAACAGGTGGCCTCATTGGGGGAGTCTTACCCCTCTGCAGAGGAGCAGTCGGTGCATTCTAACGCCACAGCCGACAGGGCGAACAAAAAACTGATATTACTTTGAAATAGAATATAAACGTATGATTCATTTTTCTGTACACAGTGTATTTAATGTTTTGTTTTTGTTATTTATTTCTAAGAAGAAACTTTCATGAGTTTATTTAAAACTTTTGATAACGTCTTTTGTATAAACGTAAGTCACCATCTACTTTCGTATATTTGGGGGAACATTTGATGTTTAAAATGTATCAAAAATTAGTTACATATGTAATATTATTTTGCTTTTTTTTTTACTGATGCTCATTGTTACAATTTTTCGACTAAAACTAAAATTTAACCTTAAATAACCTTCTAGCGTCTGGACTTCGTCTGGGGACTTCGTGTCTGGTCTTCCATTGGGGATTTCTCTTTATCAGAAGCCCTGTGTCATTGGTAGTTTTTAGATAATAACACAAGACTTCGATTTACTTAGATCATATTTTATTATGAAATCCCCACCAGACTACCTGCGCAGATTGAGTCGACTGCGTGCATAACACTACTTTCCACCGTGGTGGTTCTGGCCGATCTGACTAAAAATCTATTTCTAATCTAAACCGGAAGAGGGTCTTCTCCACCGATTCTCACGGTATCCACCGGAAGAAGGATCAGGACTGAGGTCAAGCCTTGTCACTCATCCTTCAAGGCCACCAGTTGCAACTTATAACAGCCATTTTGATTTCTACACTACTGTACATAAATATTAGGAATCTAATAATTATGTAACACTTGTTCTACCTAGGATTTCAAGGGATACAACAGACTTTCAACTACTGAGACTACACCATGTTCTACCACTTAAACAACTAAAATGGTCACCAGAATTGAAACAATTTCATCACATATTTGAAGGTCAAGGCCACCGAAACGAATTGTTGTCGGGATGGTCTCCATTCTTTCTCTGATTTCCAATTCCTCCAGCATTTTATTCCAAGAGAACCGATTACAATTGGTGCCACTTTCACCCTCATGTTCCACAGTTTTTTCAGTTTTCTGGCAAAGTTCAGGTATTTGTCAATTTTTTTTCATTTTCTTTAATTTTCACCTGGACGGCAATATCAACCAGATGACAAGTTTTCTTCTTGTCAGTTAACACAATGTCTGGTCTTCTGGTCGGAATTAGGTTATCTCAATGTCTCTGTGAATTTTGGGCGTCTCATTCTCTTGGACGGATTCTGGTTTGTGCCTATACCATTTGGCAGCATGATGAAAATTTAATTTCTTGCATAATTGCCAGTGGATTACTTTTCCCACCCTATCCTGCCTACACTTATCCTCTCTTTGTGCTAATTTCCTTCATTCACTTATAACATGATTAACTCTTTCGTCTCTGTCTCCACATATTCTACACTTGCTATTATTATTATTATTATTATTATTATTATTATTATTATTATTATTATTATTATTATTCCTTTTGAGTTTTTCACGTCAGCATTAGCTGGTGATATTTCCCTGGAGGCTGAGTGACAAGAAGTCTCCTTAGGTCTCCAGGACTCTTCTGAGTATTCTAGCCGATTGCAGAAGTGCAATAGTCTGAGCGGTCTCAATTCTTCCTTTTATGCATGTCATTCTCAAGAACAGATTTTGATTTATGCATATACCATTTTGTTGAATGGTCAAAATTTAATTTTTTGCATAATTTCCAGTGGATCACCTCCCAACTCAGCTGTCCCTAGCTTTGTATTCCCGTTGTGCTAGTTTGCTACGTTCACTTATTACATGGTTTACACTCTCATCTCTGTTACTGCACGGTCTACATTTACTGTTTTGTTGTGTCTTATTAATTGTTGCTTTGCTATAATTTTCTCTTGTGGCATTATTTTGTGCAGCAATCATTAGTGATCCAGTTTTTCTCTTGAGGCTTCCTCTTCTTAACCATGTCCAAGTCTTTTTATGTGCAACCTCTCCTATTATTATTATTATTATTATTATTATTATTATTATTATTATTATTATTATTTTCACTCCTTTTGAGTTTTTCATATCGGCGTTAGCTGATGGTATTTCACTGGAGTCTGAGTGACAACAAGTCTCCTCAGGTCTCCAGGACTCTTCTGAGTATTCTAACCGATTGCAGCAGTGCAATAGTCTGGATCGTCTCAATTCTCCCTCTGATTTCTAGATCCCCCAGTCTTTTTTCCAAGTTTATTGGTACCGTTCCAAGTGCACCAACTACAATTGGTATCACTTTCACTGTCATATTCCACAGCTTTTTCAATTCTCTGGCAAGGTCCAGGTATTTATCCATCTTTTCATTTTCCTTCAGCTTCACCCTTTTATCTGTTGGAACCACCAGTTGACACGTTCTCTATTATTATTATTATTATTATTATTATTATTATTATTGTTGTTGTTGTTGTTGTTTTAAATAATGAATATTTGAGTGCCATTAACGGTCCAAAATTATTTCTTTCATTAACTTCAAACGATTATTTTCAATGGAAAGTAATAAATAATATATGTAAGCGAAAGTGAAAGACACATGTAAAATACAATTGGAAATGAACATGGGTACACATGTGTAGACACACAGACACACAGACATATATATATATATATATATATATATATATATATATACATATAAATTAATTAGTTACATTTGCAACACAGAGGGCGCTTGGGGCATAGATACCTGAAAAGTTTCAGATATACACATATGTAGCTAACATATCTCTCTTTCTATGTCTTTTTCTCTTTCTTTTTCTCTGTTTATCTGTCAGTCGGTTTATATATCACTCTCCCACCCTCTCTCTCTCTCTCTCTCTCTCTCTATATATATATATATATATATATATATATATATACATTGGAAAAAAAAAACGAACAAGGGTAAAACAAAGGTTATATATTACAACACTGTTTTGTACACGTTTTATATATTACCTATGTTTCCAACGTTCACACGAACAATACACTGATACCCAACTTAATATATATATTATATATTATATATATATATATATGCGTGTGTGTGTGTATGTGTGTGTGTGGGTCTATATGAATATATATATATGTGTATAAATATTAATTTATATATGTATGTAAATATACATATATATATACATCAAGATATCAACAAAATTCACAATATCTTTTTATATCGTGCTCTTTGTGTGTGTCTCCCTCTCTCTCTCTCTCTCTCTCTCACTCACTATTTCACTCTCTCTCTCTCTCTCTCTCTGTCTATCACCTTCTCTATCAATCTCTGTCTGTCTGTCTGTCTCTCTCTATATATATTTATTTATTTATATATGTATAGATATATTAACAAGGAAGACTACAATATGCACGTTTTGAACCCTGAGTTAATTTCCCTTTGAAATCCTTGGACCAACATTGATTTCCGGACGATGCCGAAGATTATCGCTGTGTTACTTCGGGATATTCCGGGAAACCGTGGCACATTGTCGTAAGTTGCACGCTGAAGCAGAATACGCCTCGTCATTCGTTCGACAATGTACCTGTCCTGAACTTTATAAAAAAAACTGGGAAAAATATATATAGATATGTATACATCAATATATATATATATATATATATATATATATATTATATATATATATATATATATAATATATATATTTCAATAAATGAATTTCTGGGAGGAGAGAATCAAAATAAGATAAAAACGAAATGAAAATAATCTTCCCAATCCATCACTAAGTCACGCAGATGAAGAAAAGGTTGTGTTCTTCTTAACGTATCAAACTGTTTTGAATATCCTGAAAAAAAATCGAACGGGTTTCGCAGCCTTGATGCGAGTTGACAAATCATCGTTAGAATGTACCCCTACTGCGCAGGTGGGAAACATAAATCTCTCGTGGGATTAAACACTTTGCTACGAGACCTTGTGTACTGTGCACTTGATGTATATATGCACAATGATTAAGTACGGAGAAGGTCGAATAAATGAGATCTATTTATTCATTTATCTATGCATCTATGTAATTTGTTAATCTTCTCTCTCTCTTCTCTCTCTGTTCTCTGTCTCTGTCTCTCTGTCTGTCTGTTTCTCTCTCTCTCTCTCTCTCTCTCTCTCTCTCTCTCTCTATATATATATATATATAATTATATATATATATATATTTACCAACCCCTCCGCACGAGCAGGATGCGATACAAAGTCAATTTCTTAAGTGGAGTTTAACAGGTTTGAATTCAAAGTTTTCCTTCTCCTAGACCGGTTGCCTAACCAAGGTTAAAGAGCCCGGTCTGCCCTACTATTTACCCATAGTTGGAGGGAGTGTAGGATTCATACCTTTCCCAAGGGTATTAGCGCTAAGTGAAATGCAATTACCACGTCCAGGATTTGAACTCGGGGTGACGTGTTCATTTCCCATGACTTTAACCATTACACCACGCACTTCTTATATATATATATGTATAGATATAATATGGAATAAATGGAGAATGAATGAGAAAAGTATTGGCATATGAAATTGCTCAATGCTTAAATAGCAGAGCAGGTTTACATAAAATTATTATATGTTATGGATTTAATATCAGGTAACTAAAGTTTCATGCCTACTTGCAATCATCAGACGGTCAAAATGATAAGATTTTAAAAAATAAGATTTTTTAAAATCTTAAAATTTTGACTGTCTGATGATTGCAAGTAAGCATGAAACTTTAGTTACGGGGTATTAAATTAATAATATTAATATTTGATCATATATATATATATATATATATATATATATTATATATATATATATATATATATATATTTGTAGGGCGTTTATATCTATCTTCCATTTTGTTTGTTCTAATCTATCTATCTATCTATCTATCTATGTTTTTGTTCATAACTATTAATCTCATTTCTATCTATCTGAATGTTCTCTGTTCTCTGTGTCTGTCTGTCTGTCTCTCCCTATAATATATATATATAATTATATATATATATATATATATATATATATTATATATATCCGCCTCTATGCCTTCTATCTTCTTAATTTCTCTTCGTCTTGGGTGGTGTCGAGTTCTCTTTGGTTTTGGAACATCTTCGTATCGGGTGTAGTATAACTCCGCATCCATCTTAATTCTAATAAAATAGGAACACAGAGACATATATTCTTTTGATGTACAAATATATATCTGTTCACTACGGCTGCTTTCTCGATTTTGAGTTAGCTAACTTTAACTTCTTACTTTTCCTTGGTCCCTCCGATCACGTGGCCTTCCCAAGCGAATCAAAGAAGCTTGCTCGGAAGACTCCTGCCAATCAAATTCTCTAAAATTTTATCTGGTAGTGTGTGATTTTTCTCAGCAATACTACACTTCATTACAAAAATGATAGGCTAAGCCTATTCATTGTGTAACGAACTAAGTTCATAGGTTTGGCATTTAATCTGTTGACGACTCCATGAATTCTGTTTTATCTGAGTATGTAGAGGCCAATGCCTGTTTTTGCCTGTTTCTTTTTTGTTTTGGGGAGGGGGAAAGAGTTTTTACACTTCCGCCGACAATAATTTTAGGATATTTTAAGGGCGGCTAATTATGAGGTGTTTAACTTTTCAACTTAAACAGATTCTAAAAAAAATACTAAAGTTAGTGAAAACATCACTAATTAGGACAGCCTATTCTAGTAGTGACCAAGAGCTCTTTAGCCCAGTGTAATAGATCACTAATTAGGACTGAGCCTATTCTAGTAGTGACCATCCCAAGCGGAGTTTAACAGGTTTAAATTCAGAGTTTTCCTTCTCCGAGACTGGTTGCCTAACAAAGGTTAAAGAGCCCAGTCTGTCCTACTATTTACCCATAGCTGGAGGGAACGTACTTGGATTCATACATTTCCCAAGAGTATTAGCGCGATGTAAAATGCAAACAGCCTTGTCTAGGATTTGAATTCGGGTCCTCGAGTCTATTTCTTGCGACGCTAACCATTACAACACGTACCTCTGCTGGGTATATATTATTGTGAGGGGGACCGCATCTAAATCTATCCTTGAATGAGAGCACTCGTCTCTGGATTCTAGTCTGCCCTACTATTTACCCATAGCTGGTGGGAGAGTAGTTGGCTTCACACCTTTCCCAAGGATATTAGCGCTATGTGAACTGTAGTTTCGTCAAGGATTTGAACTCGGATCGACGAGTCCATTTCCTACGACTCTAAGCATTACACCACACGCCTCCAATATTCTTCAGACTAATCTGATTATAAAGTGTTCACATGTTTAGCATTGTTTTTCGTTTGGTTTCTTTTACTTAATGCTATATCAAACTTCGTGGGTTATTTAATGCCAAAATCATCCTTGTAGAAGAAAAGCAGTGGACAGATTTAACACATAGATGGAGGCTGAAGGGGCTCATGCCTTTTCATAGACAATTAGTATTTGGCTTTTGCAGGTGTATTTTCGCGAAGCACTGGATTATCTGTGTAGTCTGCATCAACTTGAATTAAAATACATTACACTAACCTTACATAATTGATAGGACACCCACCAATTATGCAACATTTTGACTAATGAGAAGAGAGACCCTCTGGTTTAAATTCAGAGTTTTCCTTCTCCTATACCGGTTGCCATACCTTTGGTTTAAATTTAGAGTTCGGCTTTTGCAGGTGTATTTTCGCGAAGCACTGGATTATCTGTGTAGTCTGCATCCTAGATAGTTTATGGATGATATCAGCTGCTTCTTGCTATTATGTAGGTGGTTTGTTTGAATAATAAAGTGTCCTTCTCTTAGACTGTTTTTTTGTTTTTTAAAAACGTGGGGCAGAAAGAAAAGATGGTTTCATGCCTTTATTCAGAACATTACAGAGAAGTGACCTGAAACCGCTATGATTCCATTTTCCACGTCAATAGCCGTTATACCACCTGTACGGATATAGATATATATGAAAAAGGAATCCTCTCTTTTCTCTCTCTCTCTCTCTCTCTCTCTCTCTCTCTCTCTATATATATATATATATATATATATATTATATTATATATATACTTTACTTTGCTTTACTTTACTTATAAATACAGCAAACTATATTATCAATATTAATTTCTCTCTCTTATATGTTTATAAAAAGAAACAGAAGAAAAGTAAAAAAGATGAGAAAAAGAAAGAGTGGTAATAACAAAGAGAGAGAGAGAGAGAGAGGGGAAAGGCAGAGGAAGGGCTAGTAAATGAGAGAGAGAGGGGGAGAGAGGAGGGAGAGGAAAAGTCAGAGGAAGGGCTAGTAAATAAGAGAGAGAGAGAGACAGAGATGGAGAGATAGAGAGAGTGAGGGGTGGAGGGTCATGACAGTACTTATAATAAGAAACCGAAGAAAACTAAAACTAAATGAAAATATAAGAAAGAGAAAAAGAGAAAGAGTATTGAGAGAGAGAGAGGAGAGAGAGAGAGAGAGAGAGAGAGAGAGAGAGAGAGAGAGAGAGAGAGAGGGACGAGTAAGACAGAGCTCGGAAGAGAGTGAGAATAGATAGATAGATAGATAGAGAGAGAGAGAGAGAGAGAGAGAGAGAGAGAGAGAGAGAGAGAGAGAGATGAGGGGAGGTTCATGACTGCTTATAAAAAAACTAGAAAACTAAAAAGATGACAATAAGAAAGGAAAGTAACAGAGAAAAAGAGAGAAAGGGAAGAGAGAGAGAGAGAGAGAGAGAAGAGAGAGAGAGAGAGAGAAAGAGAGAGAGAGTAAAAGAGAGGGAAAGGGAGAGGGAGTTCTAGAAAGTAAGAGAACGTGTTAGAAACTGAGAGAGAGAGAGAGAAGAGAGAGAGAGAGAGAGAGAGAGAGGAAACTTAAACATCAGAGAAGGGGAGGGAGGTGGGAGGCGAGAGTTTGTATAGCACAATAGTCAGTATAGAATACGAGTCATAAGAACAAACTCTCAACCCCCTCCCCCCACACACACACACATACAAAAAAAAAACCCCAAACAAACGAGATTATCGAACTAGAAAACGTGTGACGACGTGAACAAGAAACGGTGAGATTTAAGCAAGAAGTTATCAAGATACGCGGTACAGCAGGAACAAGGAGAAGAAAAAAATGTCCCTGATATTTCCAGACCCCAAGAACAATATTAGGTACTGGATTTTTTCTTCATCTTCTTTTTCTACCCTCTTTCTTCTATACTGGGACGCAATAGTATGATGCACTATAAGAAAAGATGAGGGTTCGTAATACAATTGGTCTAGTGTTTTTCCTTTCTTTTTTTCCCCCTATTTTTCTCCTTCTTTCTTCTTCTGTTTGTGCACCTGTAGGAATGGGCTCTATTCACGAAGAGGTCATGAGAATAATTGAATACGTCAAGCAGATCTTACAATAAAGAAACAAGAGTCGATTTAGCCATGGAAAAAGCCATATTGGATGATGGACGAAGACAATGGCTTTTGGATCTGGGGAAAAATGTGACGAGGAAAGGAAATATTATTCTCAAGAAATTCTCGTGTTACTTAATTGTACGACTGTTATCGTCTTGCAACACCCTCTGTTTAACAATGAGACCATCCAATGGTGGGTTTATGTTCCTATATCTTATTTAAACACACACACACACACACACACACACACACATACACATATATATATCACATTTTATCAATCTATCTATCTATCAATCGATGATTATGTTTGTCTGTTCATATCTATCTATCAATATGTGTTCTTGCATTCTTTCTCTCTCTGTTTTTCTGTCTGTATGTCTGTTTATATATATATATATATATATATATATATATATATATATATATTTTGGGGAATAAAAAGGCCTTAAATACCATGGGTATCGTGGTTATGGACCATTTCCACTCGCGAGTGGAAATGGTCCATAACCACGATACCCATGGTATTTAAGGCCTTTTTATTCCCAAATAACTTTGCTCTGTTTACAATAATTAAACATTGAGCTCTCATACGGAACATGAACTCTACAACAAACTACTGGTAGAGAATTAGGACCACCTAGAATCACCTTGTACCAAGAAACTTGGTACCCGCACCAAAGTATATATATATATATATTATATATATATATATATATATTATAGAGAGAGAGAGAGAAGAGAGAGAGAGAGAGAGGGGGGGGAATGTGATTGCCACTGTAGAATACACCGACTGCACCTATACATAGGGCTACCCCACCCACCAAATGGGGCAAACTGTTGACGTGGGTGGCGATCCGTGGTTCTTAAGGAAGGAATCCTGGTGGCTGAGCTGTCCATGACATGTAACACTTCACTTTGCCGCTTCCTTATGAAAAAACAATAAAATCGATAACGTACATTTCCATCAAAATACGTAGACTTATAATGGCTGAAAAATGGCATTTTGGGGGCACTTTTGAAGCCCCATATCTCCCCCAATTCTCAAGCGACCACAACCATTTTTTACTATGTGATACTCCTCATCGAACTTCATCAGAAAATCATATTAGTTTGGCACTTTATTTGTACACGAAATTGGCCATTTTTGCCCACTCTCAGGGGAATTATCAGGCCTCAAAAGTCACCTAAAACTTCGAATTGAGCACTTTTGTCAACATCAATAAATTCAAGGCATTAGAATCCATGAGAAAAAAACAATAAAATCGATAACGTACATTTTCATCAAAATACGTAGTCTTATAATGACTGAAAAATAGCATTCTGGGGGCTCCTTTAAAGCCCCATATCTCCCCCAATTCTCAAGCGACCTCAACCATTTTTAACTATGTGATACTCCTCATCGAGCTCTATCAGAAAATCATATTAGTTTGGCACTTTATTTGCACACGAAATTGGCTATTTTTGCCCACTCTCAGGGTAATTATCAGGCCTCAAAAGTCACCTAAAACTCCTAATTGAGTACTTTTTTCCCCATCAGTAAATTCTGAAGCTCCTTTGAAGCCCCATATCTCCCCCAATTCTCAAGCGACCTCAACCATATTTTACTATGTGATACAGACGGTCGGAGAGGCTCGCTCTGATCAATTGGCTGGTCACGTCAAGTCGTAGCGCCTATATGATTGTCCCAACCCTAATGCCCTTATCATAACTCCCAAATATTTTTATATGTGCTAAAATGTGTTGGCTAAGGATTTTTAAATCCTGGGTATGACGTTAAATTGTATCTAATTGTGAAGTTATAATTTTAGAGCTCTGGGGAATGTGGAGTACTCCTTCATCTCTATTCTTGCCATGTCCACTCTGACCCGGAGTGGTAGTATGTGTTAGAGTCCCATCAATGGGTTAAATAGAAAAATGAAATTTAAAAAATGTGTTTTAAGAATGAGTTTAAAAGAAATTGAATACCTAACTAGAAATAACCAAACAAAATGTCTTTGGCATAAAATAACCCAACAAGGGTTGACATGCCATAAAATCCAACCAAAAAACTCTGATACCACATTCGACCACGTTAAACACGAGGACTCCCTTATAGATTTTGTACTATATGATAAATAAACTAACTTGATATGGTAGAAACCAGCCAACCAGACTTTTCTTTCTTTCTTTCTTTCTTTCTTTCTTTCTTTCTTTGTTTCATTCACTGTCTCCATTTTCGTTCTTTCTTTCTTTCTCCGACTTCTTTTTTCTTTTTTTCTTTCTTTTTTCTTTCATTCTTTCCTTGTCTCTGCTTTCTTTCTTCTTCTTCTTTCTTTCTTTCTTTCTTTCTTTCTTTCTTTGTCTCTGTTTTCTTTCTTCTTTCTTTTTTTGTCTCTAATTTCTGTTTTTCTTCCTTTCTTTCTTCGCTTTTTTCTTTCTTTCTATCTTTCTTATATTGCCAGGGTTATTTCGTTCTTTATTTCCTTGTCTCCGCTTTCTTTCTTTCTTTCTTTCTTTCTTTCTTTCTTTCTTTCTTTCTTTCTTTCTTTCTTTGTCTCCGCTTTCATTCTTTCTTTCTTTCTTTCTTTCTCCGATTTCTTTTTTCTTTCTTTTTTCTTTCATTCTTTCCTTGTCTCCTTTGTCTTTGTTTCTTTGTTTGTTTGTTTCTTTCTTTCTTTCATTAATTCATTCTTTCTTTCCTTGTCTCCGTTTTCTTTCTTTCTTTCTTTCTTTATTTGTCTCCGTTTGCTTTCTTTCTTTCTTTCTTTCGTTAATTCATTCATTAATTCATTCTTTCTTTCCTTGTCTCCACTTTTTCTTTTTTTCTCTATTTCTTTATTTCCTTGTATCTGCTTTCTTTCTTTCTTTTTTATCCTTTTCTTCTTTTTTTATTTATTCATTTGAGACATCCATTCGCTTATTAATTTGTCAAATATCCAATAGAGGTCTCCCTTCTAAGGGATCTTGTCATAGTCACGGCAACGGGAGCAAGGCTGATGGAGTGGACTCAGTCAGTCAGCGTACGTCAGCCCTGATGCCCATAACTCATTAATCAGCTCTGCATAAGGGATCTGTTTGTTCATTACGTCGGCCACAGGTGCTCGCTAATTGGTACAACCTTTATTACGAGATTAGAATGAACCGGCCGTTGGTCAACAATCAATCAGGCGACCGTCCGTCTGCAATTAAATATTTCTTTTTCTTCTTTTCTTCTTTTTCTTCATCTGCAGGGAATGAAACGATTGGTTAAATTACGCTAATCATAAAGTATAAGTAAGTAAGTATACGATTTATATATATGAATAGTATATAAAAAGGATATTGATTATTGACTATTGAAAGCTGTTACGTATGACACAAAAGCAATTGACATAATAATCTAGATCAATTGATTAGTCAATTGAATCGGGTGGTAAGGCTTTAGTATTATTAGTATTAGGTAGGAATACATGAAACCATAGAAGTGTGTACAAATTATTAGTATTATATAGGAATACTTGAAACCATATAATTGTGTACAAATTATCAGTATTATATAGGAATACTTGAAACCATATAATTGTGTACAAATTATCAGTATTATATAGGAATACTTGAAACCATATAACAGTTTAAAAATTATTAGTATTATATAGGAATACATGAAACCATAGAAGTGTGTACAAATTAGTGGAATACTTGAAACCATATAATTGTGTACAAATTATCAGTATTATATAGGAATACTTGAAACATATAACAGTTTAAAAATTATTAGTATTATATAGAATACATGAAACCATAGAAGTGTGTACAAATTATTAGTATATTAGGAATACTTGAAACCATATAATTGTGTACAAATTATCAGTATTATATAGGAATACTTGAAACCATATCATTGTGTACAAATTATCAGTATTATATAGGAATACTTGAAACCATATAATTGTGTACAAATTATTAGTATTATATAGGAATACCTAAAACCATATAACAGTTTAAAAATTATTAGTATTATATAGGAATACATGAAACCATAGAAGTGTGTACAAATTTCAGTATTATATAGGAATACTTGAAACCATATAATTGTGTACAAATTATCAGTATTATAGAGGAATACTTGAAACCATATAACAGTTTAAAAAATTATTAGTATATATAGGAATTTATGAAACCATAGAAGTGTGTACAAATTATTAGTATTATATAGGAATACTTGAAACCATATAATTGCAGTATTATATAGGATACTTGAAACCATTAATTGTGTACAAATTATCAGTATTATATAGGAATACTTGAAACCATATAATTGACAAATTATTAGTATTTATAGGGAATACTTGAAACCATATAAATGTTTAAAAATCATTAGTATTATATATGAATGCTTGAAACCATATAACTGTTTAAAGATTATTAGTATTATATAGGAATACTTGAAACCATATAACCTTTTAAAAATTATTAGTATTATATAGGAATACTTGAAACCATATAATTGGGTACAAATTATTAGTATTATATGGTAATACTTGAAACCCTATAACTGTTTAAAGATTACTAGTATTATAATGGAATACTTGAGACCATATAACTGTATGAAAAATCATTAGTATTATATAGGAATACTTGCAACCATATAACCGTTTAAAAATTATTAGTATTATATAGGAATACTTGAAACCATATAATTGTGTACAAATTATTAGTATTATATAGGAATACTTGAAACCATATAACAGTTTAAAAATGATTAGTATTATATAGGAATACTTGAAACTATAGAATTGTGTACAAATTATTAGTATTATATAGGAATACTTGAAACCATAGAATTGTGTACACATTATTAGTATTATATAGGAATACTTGAAACCATATAATTGTGTACACATTATTAGTATTATATAGGAATACTTGAAACCATATAACTGTTTAAAAATCATTAGTATTATATATGAATGCTTGAAACCCTATAACTGTTTAAAGATTATTAGTATTAGCTAGGAATACTTGAAACCATATAATTGTGTACAAACTATTAGTATTATATAGGAATACTTGAGACCATATAACTGTTTAAAGATTATTAGTATTATATAGGAATACTTGAGACCATATAACTGTTTAAAAAATTATTAGCATTATATAGGAATACATGAAACCATATAAACATTTAAAATTTATTAGTATTATGTAGGAATACTTGAAACCATATAACTGTTTAAAAATCATTAGTATTATATAGGAATACTTGAAACCATATAATTCTGTACAAATTATTAGTATTATATAGTAATACTTGAAACCATATAACTGTTTAAAAATTATTAATATTATATAGGAATACTTGAGACCATATAACTGTTTAAAAAATTATTAGTATTATATAGGAATACTTGAAACCATATAACTGTTTATAACAAATGATTTGTATTACATAGGAATACTTGAAACCATATAGCTGTTTAAAAATTATTAGTATTATATAGGAATACTTGAAACCATATAACTGTTTACAAAATTATTAGTATTATATAGGAATACTTGAAACCATATAACAGTTTAAAATTATTAGTATTATATAGGAATACTTGAAACCATATAAATGTTTAAAATTGTCAATATAAATGTAGTTATTGCAAATATAGTATTGTAAATATATGTAAGTAAAGAAAAGTCGTCGGGTTGGCCTAAAGTCGGTATCAGCCTATCAGCGAGGGAGTCTACCCCCTTTTCCTTAGCGCTGGACCAATTAGATTATTTTTGCGTCTGAGGTGTAGTGCCTCATCTACCATCAGCTCCTTATTTTACCGCACAGATCACTGTGCTACTCATACGCTGAGTTGGCGAGTGCCGGTATCGAACTAGGAACCTTGTGGTTTCTAGCCGAATGCTCTACCGACTGAGCTAACCCGGTCCTGTATGTAGTAGTAGTAAATATTAAAATACATAAAAACATGACCCGTGTGAAATATTAATTGCTGTAAATTACAAACCAGCCTCAGTTTTCTTGTTTTAAACTGTAGCAAACATTTCCTACTGTCACTTTCTCGTATTTAATACAAACTTCAGGAGTCGGGTTAGCTCAGTCGGTAGAGAGTTCGGCTAGAATCCACAAGGTTCCTAGTTCGATACCGGTCCTCGACAACTCAGCGTTATGAGTAGCACAGGGATCTGTGCGGTAAAGTAAGGAGCTGATGGTAGGTGTGGCATTCCACCTCAGATGCAAATCAATCTCCTTGGTCTAACGCTAGTGAAAAGGGATAGACTCCCTCGCTGATTGGCTGATACCGACATTAGGCCGTTCCGACGACTTTACTTACTTATTCTTAAAGATAATCTATTTATTAAATTCAAATTATTATCAAATCGTAATAGTATTAGATAGGAATACTTGAAACTGTGGGGATTTATATAAATAAATAGATAAAAAGTTCTGAGCGTCTGGACTCTGGCGTCCAGGGAGTAACGGTCTGATCAATAAAAAAGTCTCCATCTATACTTCGAAACAGTTGTGTCTTTTTATTTCTGTTACGTAATCGCCACCCAGCACCTATATTTGTGGCCTTGTGCCAGACTTAGAAAAAAACCTTTAGAAAAATGTACTACCGATTACTGGGTGGTCTTTGTAGAATCACCGAAAAAGGAGATGGAAAGATACAAATCTTTTTAATGAGATATTGGAGACAAAAAGTCTATGATTAAGAAAAATCCAGTCTTTTGGACTACCAAGGAGTCTTTGATCTTTAGGCTGGTGAACTCTGGTTGACCAGTGAGATTCGAAGGAATCGAACATTCGATTCGGTCGAGGGCTGGCTCGAACATTCTAGAGATAGAAACTTCTGGAAAATGACTTTGAGATAATATTTAAGAGACCCGTCAATAGAGTTAGAGGACAGTCGGTGGCCGGAGAGAGTCAGAGGCAGTCGGTGATCGGAGAAGGCCAGTTCAGTCAGAGATCGGGGCCAGTCAGTGATCGTACGGAGCCCAGTAAGCTGTTGTCGCTAAGGACCATAAGAAAGACTGTCACCGAGAAGTTTACTAAGGACTAAAAACTCGAAGTTGAATCCAGTTAGAATACAATTAATTAATTATTAAGCGCAGATAATATTAGGGTCTCTCTCTCTCTCAAAAGTTATAGTGAAGTTTTGAATATAATAAACTTCTGAAAAGTAAACACGGTATTATCATTCTTCTTTTACTACGACGAGAAAAATACTAGGGGAATCGTTTTATCAATGAAATTCCCCTGACCTCTGGATAATGAGATAAAGTCAATTGGCCGTAACGAAGGGCACGCGGCGGGCGTAAAGTGATATCTTCCCTTGACCAAGTGTGTGGAAGGATTTTGGGGCTAAGAAGACTGACTGCTAGATCGGTGTTGGTAAACAGACGACCGTACGCTAATTGTAGTGCCGTGAAAGTAAAGGCACTACGTAACACATTACGAATTAAGGCCGCTACGTTACATATCGCTAATTGGTGCCACAACGTAACATTTCTCTTCATCTCCTCATTTCATATTCCCTATAAAACCATATAACTGTGTAAAAAGTATTAGTATTATGAATATTTCAAGCCATATAACTGTGGGCAAATAATTACTATTAGATAGGACTACTATTAGATAGGACTACTTGAAACCCTATAACTGTACAAATTATTAGTATTAAACAACGATATTAAATATTAAATCACAATAAAGATGAGGCCATTAATCTAATAAATCAAAATAGTAAGGTATGTTACTGGATTCTTTCGTACTGTACAAAATATGTAGGCTTTTCTTCAGTATCATAACGTTTTTATTGCATTTTTCTGAGGTTTGCAACAGAATTTGATGTTGTGTTCCCTGATGCTTAAGGACGGAATCCTGGTGGTTGAGCAGTGCAGGACATGCAACACTCCCCTTTGAACCTTAGGCTAGACGAGCGGTCGGTGAAACCCCCTCTGATCAATCGACTAGTCACATCAAGCCCTAGCACCTTTATGATTGTCCTAACCGTATTGACCATATGGCAAGCCCCAACCCTTTTTATCATATGGGTGCTAGAAGGCGGTGGCTAAGGGTCTACATGTCCTGGTAATGACGTTCAACTCTATCTGATGGTGAGATTCCGGTTCTGGAGGTCTGGGGCATGTAGAGCACCCCTTCATCACCATTGCTTCCTGGTCCACTCTGACCCGGAGTGGTAGTACCTGTTATGTTCCCATCTATGCGTTAAATAGAAAAATGTGTTTTTTTTTTAAATTAAGTATCCATTTAGAATGAATTTATTTTAAATTTTGTCGGCATTAAATGACCCACTGAGGTTGGTATGCCGTAAAACAAAACAAAACAAACATACAATAAACGCTCCGAATTGAATGAACTTGTAATCATAAAATAAAATCAAAATTAACCCTCCCATGTAAATAAACCTTTTTTTAAATTTAGTATCCAATAAAGATGAATTTATTTCAAAAGTTTGTCGGCATTAAATGACCCACTGAGGTTGGTATGTCGTAAAACAAACCAAACCAAACCAAACTAAACCAAACCAATCTTTTTGTGAAACACGTGACAAAATACATCTCTCTACTAAGTTTCACTTTCACTTTTTGTTGTGAGGTTTTAAGGGGTCAAATAAGAACAAAACGACGGGTAACAAATGTAGAAAAATGTATTAACAGAAAGTAGACAAATACAATACAGAGAAGTGGGAATTACGTTTATTGGCATACTCGCATTGGCTTACTGCTAAGCCACAATTGTCTCTGTTACTTATAGTAACTTGTCGGCGCATTCCATTAGTCTTATAGGGTGTATCACCTATAACACTTTTATTCTAACTTTGTCTTTCATTTTCTTCCATATGAGCCGCCGACCGTTCCCCCATATTTTCGCACTTTTTTGGTTTCTCCTTTAATTAGGCGTAAGTTGTCAATCAATCATAGCGACTTTAGTTGTTGCGACTTTCATTGAAATGGCCGTCAAAATGGCGAATTACATCAAATTAACACTTTGAAAAACTTTTCAGCCATTGGGAGAGGGAATGACCGGACGGCGTCCGCGACCGAATTGCATAAGAATTGTCAACCAAACATGCCAATTAATATGTGCGTGCGTTGATGCAATCTTATACAGAATAATTTGAATACATTTATCTTCTTTGGACCGTATTATCATTAAGTAGCTTTACTCAGATGTTTTGTATGAAACACAATGGGTAACAAGTGACAGCAAGCCTCCAAAAACATCAATAGTCTATTTCTCTGATTTTTAAAAAATGAGGCTTGATTATTAGTATTATCTGCGTTATTCGGACTATTGTCCCCATCTTCATTGTTATCAGTATACAACGTTTCGGCTGATATGCCCTCCGGCCTTCTTCAGGTATTTCTTGTCGGACTCGGGAACCTTCTCGGAGTCGGAATCCTTCTTTTTGGACTCGGGAACCTTCTTTTCGGTCGCGTGAACCTTATTTTCGAACTCGGGAACCGTCTTGTCGTAATCGGGGGCCATCACGGAACTTTGAACCTAACCCTTTATTCAGTCCACGGGGGTATCATGTTCTCATTCCGCTAACCATAGCTGGGGTAGAGGCGTTAAGCTGTGTTAATTATTATTCTATGTTACTGCTGCCCTTGACCTGGACTGAATCTGCAGTCCAGAGATAACTGTCACTTAGAACTGTCTTAACCTAACTCCTTTATCCACTAGGCCATGTGTCCAATTGGAAGGCCGGAGGGCATATCGGCCGAAACGTTGTACAGATAACAATGAAGATGAGGACAATAGTCCAAATAACGCAGATAATACTCTCAATAGTCTAGCTGAACATTTTAGGATTTTACGCGTCTCATTCTCTAGGGCGGATTCGCTAGGTGCATATAACATTTATTCTTCTTATTATTAACAAGTTTTTCCCACCTGCCGTAGCCAGTGGTTCACTGGAGGCTGAGTAACATCAAGTCTCCTCGAGTCTCCCGGACTCTTCTGGGTATGCTAGCAAATCTTAACAGAGCCATAGTTTGGATGGTCTCGGTTCTTCCTCTGATTTCCAATTCGCTCTAATTCTTTCCCAGAGCTTTGGAAATCGTTCAAAGGGCACCAATTTATTATTATTATTATTATTATTATTATTATTATTAATTTTTCACATCA
>CM042167.1:65117687-65120187 GCA_023376005.1 Doryteuthis pealeii | reverse complement strand
ATTCAGCACTGCATTGCTGCATCTGCCAGAATTACTCAGAAGAGTCGCTGGAGACCTTGAGGAGACTTGCTGTCACTCAGTACTCCCAGTGGAAAGAACCTCAGCTAACACTGATGTGAAACTCAAAAATAATAAATAATAATTGCTGCCACAAACTAATGCCTAGGGAATACATATATCAAAAGCGAATTGATAATAGAACAAACAAATAGTAAAGTAGACTATGCGGTAATGGAAAGATGAGACTGTAAACGCATGTACTCTGCAGAATGTTTGCATACTAGCACAAATGGAAGTACAAAACTAGACCACGGCTGGGTTGGGAAGGGTGATCCACGGGATTATGCAAAAAAACTAATATTGACATAACAACAAAATGGTATAATGCATAAACGCAGAATCTGTTCTTGAGAACGAAACGCATAAAAATTCTCTGGGACTTTGAAATAAAAACGGATTAAAAAAAAAACACCTTATCCCAGCAAGAAGACCAGAACCTAGTGCTGATTAACAAAAAAAGCAAGAACTTGTCACTAGTGGATTTTGCAGTGGCCAGCAGAATCAGCAGGGTGAAACTGAAGGAAAATGAAAAATGGAAAAATATCTATGGACCTTGCCAGAGAACTGAGAAATCAATGGAAATATGAAAGTGAAAGTGAAACCAATTGTAGTTGGGTGTACTTGGAAATGGGTCCAAAGGATTGGAAAAGGTTTGGAAAATCTGGAAATCAGGAGGAAGGATTGATGCCATCCCGAACACTGACTGCTGCAATCTGCCAGAATATCAGAAAGAGTCCTGGAGACCTGAGGAGAGCTTGCTGTCCACAGCAGACTGTAGTGAAGACCATCAGCTAACCCTGATGTGAAAACTCAAATGGAGTAAATAATGATAATGAGTGAAAAGATTTTGTGTGATTATGACGTATTACATCGGAAGTGAAGACCTATCACACATCGAGGCCCCAAAATAAGGAAGCTCACAATGGAAAAAAAGTAGGTTAATAAGAATAGTGGTCGACTCTTAACCTGATACATCGCATGTGCTACTACGTCAAATCCTACGCCACATTCGAATTCCCATACTTATTTAGTTTCGCACTCGGTTTCACTATTTCCGTTTCTCTCAGTTGCAAAGAAATACATTTTTCTCTCTCCTACTACTACTCTTTTCTCTCCCTCCTCTCTTTGTCTCTGTTTGTTCTGTCTGCTCTCTTCCCTCTTTATTTTTCGCTTCTCTTCTTCTTTCAGTGGGTAGTGCGTTTCGCTAGAAACCAAAGTTCCTAGTTCGATACCGGCCCTCGCCACTCAGCGTATGAGTAGCACCAGAGATTCTGTGCGGTTAAAAGTTAAGGGGCTGATGGTAGGTGTTGGCGCTCCACCTCAAACGCAAAAACAATCTCCTTGGTCTAGCCCTATTGAAAAGCGGAAGGCTCCTCCGCTGATTGGCTGTACCGATATTAGGCCACCCCGACGACTTCTTTCTCCATATTACTAACAACAGTGGCGTGACTAATGACCTATAACATCTAAAGTGAACACTATCCACTTCAGTTTTCAAAAAAAAGGAAGCAGCTCACGTGGAAATGTGCCACTACGTTCACTTCAATCGCCATTCCAGTTCCAGTTTATAAGTGCCTCTTATACAGAGTTTTCATCTCTCTCACTTGCAAAGGAAAACGGCCTTTTTTTCTACAACTACTATCCACCCTATCTATCTATCTATCTATTATCTATATGATAAAAAGTATGATAAATAAAGTGTCGACCTCATGAGTGCAATGTGCCACTCGTTCACTTCATACGCCACATTCCAATTAACCATCGTACAGTATTTCTATCTCTCTCACCTATTTCCTCTAACCATATTACCCATTCTCTCTCTCTCTCTCTCTCCCTTCATCTCTCTCTTTCTCTCTCTCTCTCTCAACACACAACTACTCTCTCTCCCTCTCTTCTCTCTCTGCTCTCGTTCTTATAAGTTTCCCCTTTCGATTCTCTTATTTATAATCTATCTATATTTCTCTCTCTTTCCTCTCTCTCTTCTCTCTCTCTCTCTCTCTATATATATATATATATATATATATATATTATATATATATCTTTCTCTCTATCTATCTATCATATCTTATCTATCTATCTTATCTATCTCTTCACCCCTTTCTTCTTCTATCGTTCTCCTCTACTGTCAGATTCAGAAGGAAACAACTCTACTAAGATCAAGTTTGTGTGACTATGGCGCATTACATGTAAAATAACTTCTGAGGCCAAAAAAACCAAAAAAAAACACAAGCATCGCTTTTGTTTTAAAAAAAAGAAGTAGGAATTAAATGTGCCACTACGTACACTTCCATGCGCCACATTCGAATTTCCCATGTTTATGAGTGACCATTCGTTTCGTTCTGCTTCAGTGCGAACACTGCCTACTTTTATTAACCTCGCCTAGCCGTTAATGCAAATACATGCTCTTGCTGTTCGAGGCTTTCATGCAACGACACAGGCG
>CM042167.1:65109594-65117587 GCA_023376005.1 Doryteuthis pealeii | reverse complement strand
AAAAGAGAAGATAAAGGTTATTCCGAAGCGGAAGTTAACGAGGTTTAAAATTAAAATTCAGAGTTATTCTTCTCCTAAATGTTACCTCGCCAAGATTAAAGAGCCCAGTCTACCCTGCTATTTACCCACAGTTGGAGGGAGAGTACACAGATGCTTATTTTACCCAGCGTATTAGCGCTATGGGAAATGCAAACTGCCTCGTGTAGGATTTGAACTCAGGTCGACGAGTCCATTTCCTACGATCCTAACCATTACAACATGCGCTCCATATCCATCTATTTACATCTCTCTCTCTCTCTCTCTCTCTCTCTCTCTATATTATATATATTATATTATATATATATAATATATCTATTCTATTTATTTATATAATTAATAATACAATTTAAAAGTCGGTCCTACCATTGGTTCCTGAATACACTTTTTCGGTGTTATTCGTCGTCAGAGGCGTTGACTTTTCCATATAATATATATATATATATTATATATATATATATATAGTCATCTATAGACAGTCCTGTTTCGACGTATCACGTCTCTTCAATGCAGCTAGACTTTGTAAGCTGTTTCAAGCAGTCAGTAAGAACATTAACCACCTGGCTATCGGGACACTCATTAGCAGGAAAGGGATTTTTAATGGTTTATACCTATGTAAAAGCTACTAGAGCTCTCTCTCTCTCTCTCTCTCTCTCTCTCACTCACACCACACACACACATATATATATATGCATTCATAATGTTACATAATTATTAGAGTCCTAATATTTATGTAATGTAGTATAGAAACAAAATGGCGTTTTAAGTGCAGTTGATGGCATTGAGGAATGAGTTGACCTCAGTCCTCACCCTACCTTCTGGGGATAGCCGTGAGAACCGGCAGAGAGGACCCTCTCTTCCGGTTTTAGATAGTAAGTAAGGCAGTCAGTTAGAAGGTAGGAGCCGAGCTCGTAGGTTGTAAGTCGCGTATTACGCGCCGCCGTTCTCATCTGCGCAGATTGTCTGGTTGGGGATTTAAAAACAAAATAAGATCAAGTAAATCGAAGTCTTGTGTTTATTATCTAAAAGCTAACAATGACACAGGACTTCTGATAAAGAGAAATCCCTAATAGAAGACCAGACCCGAAGTCCCCAGACGCTAGACCAGACGCTAGACAAGATGTTAGAAAATACCAAAGACGGCCATAGGAAAAGATGTATAAAGGACAAACAATGTATTCCCAATTATTAATATATATTACCAATATGTATATTTTATCAATATAGATATTAAATTTTGTATATATATCAAAATGGTACATTCTAGGCTTTTCATTATTCCTTAAGAACAACTCATTTGTTTTATAAAATAAAAAGAGAAATAGCAAATATCTTTAATCCTCACTCACATTTCTATGATTAATTGTGTCTTGTAGCAACATGGCTTCCCACTGATTATTGTTTATTCTTAGAGATGTCTTCCTTCATCTTTATTTAAACTCTTCATTTAAACTTTCCATTGGATCCTAAAAGTATGTTTACCAAATTTAATAGCCCTCCATTAAACCATTCATTGAAGATCGACAAATAAACTCTTCCCAATTATTATCACCTATGAATAAGTATATTCACATCAGTTTTTTTTATTAAAAAAGAAGATACAAAGATTTTATCGCTTCCAGTGAAACATTATACAATTAAGTAAGTGAAGAAGAAGACTATGCAACAATAATATTAATTATACTATTAATAATTTATATCATTACACACTCATAAAATTTGGTATATTCATGTGTATAAAATATTAATTCTAGCTGACTCATAAAAAGTATTTATGCTACATCATATATATCTAATTTAGGCACATATACATACCTACATTAACTATCGCATCGAAAATTATGACACCTGATTTTGAAGACTAAATTTAATTCATTTTAAAATGTAGTTTAAAAATTGTTGTTTCTTTAACTTGTTAGAAAAATGTCGAAACTTAGCAAAAAAAAACAACAAAAAACCCAAAAAGCGACATTTATTTAAACTTTTTTTCAGCATATTCTTCTTGACTTACCTATCCATATATTTCCATTATTTCGAGATCAGAAAACCAGCCTTGCTGTGTGTGTGTGTGTGTGTGTGTGTGTGTGAACTTATGTAGATATAATCATATATCTATGAACTATATATTATATATATATATATATATATATATATATATATATATATATATATATATATAATATATATATATATATGTGTGTGTGTGAAATAAATGGAAATTAATCCGACAGAATGAATTTAACATTTTGAAAAAACATTAGTAATTATTATCTGCTGACAGAATTCTGTTTCGACGCCTTAGTGGAAGGGTCATCATCAACGAGCAAAAAAATATATGAAAGAGAGAAGGGATAAAACCGTTGGAAGAGAAATGTGTAAATAAATGGAAATTAATCCGACAGAATGAATTTAACATTTTGAAAAAACAATTTGTCTCATGAAAAAACAAAATATGCGGATTTTTACACCTCCGAAGATTATTCTACGAACACTACAAAAAAAAAAAAAAGTTACCTACACCACAAACTTTTTGAAACTTAACATCTTCTTTCAATTGTGCTGTGGATATGTAAACAACTAAATGCTGGATCATATTTGAACATTTTTGATAATCTCTTACACTTTTTTATATATTTACACCAAACTCTTTTTGAGTTTATTTTTGGATTAAAATGCTTCTGATTTTTTAAAAATAGAATTTATTTTATTTTTGAAACAGTATGCGCATTTAAAAAATTCAAGCATTCCAGCGTGTGTTTGTACCCCCTATTCTCTTCCAACGGTTTTATCCCTTCTCTCTTTCATATATTTTTTTTTGCTCGTTGATGATGACCCTTCTACTAAGGCGTCGAAACAGAATTCTGTCAGCAGATAATAATTACTAATTGTTTTTTTCAAATGTTAAATTCATATATATATTATATAATATATATATATATATATATATATATATATATATTATATATATATATATATATATATATTAAACTTATATAATTATATAAATAAACATATTATATAGATGATATGGGTGCTATATTTATCATAAACAGTGCTCAATATCATTGATAGAGCTTTCATATCTAAGTTATATGGGGCTAACGGCACCTGATTACTGACAGTTTTTTGCCTATGCAATCTTGTATAATCTAAGAAAATCAATTTTATTTTTCATTTGTAAATATTGAATCCATCTGAACATCTATCTATACATATATAAAGGGCAGTCTTGTGTATGTGTATGTCCGGAGGAAACTTCTAAAATAAAACAATTAACGACAAAGTAAATATATATATACATTCACTATCAACAGGGCTTGGTTTTTGAGCAAAAATAATGAAGATTTGATTTAAGTTCCTAAAGATATCTAAAAAATAAAACTTAAATGATAAAAACATGAAATTTCTTCCATTTAATATTCTAGACATAAATTTCTATTTTCAGAGTGACTGGATCAACGCAATGTCTTTTTTACGTAGGGATTTTAATGGGGCATCCAGCGGGGATCCAACTCACAATTCAGTAATAATGGATCTGCGAGACTAAATTTAAAAAAATCCCCCCTCTACCCATGCGACGCCGGGTAGCCACTTCTAGTATTGAAATATATATGTTTTTTTTTATGAACTGCTTTTCTTTATGACTCTTCTTTCTTTTAACTTATAGTTTTTTTCTTGTTTTATTGATTACAGATTTCCAAACCATGTTTTTCTATTCAACCCATAGATGGGACCCTAACAGGTACTACCACTCCGGGTCAGAGTGGACCAAGAAGCAATGGTGGTGAAGGGGTACTCCACATTCACAAGACCTCCAAAACTGGAACCTCACCATCAGATAGAGTTTAACGACATTCCCAAGACATGTAGACCCTCAACCACCGCGTTCTAGCACCCATATGATAAAAAGGGGTTGGGGCTAACCATAAGGGCAATAGGGTTGGGGCAATCATATAGGTTCTTGGGCTTGACGTGACCATCCGACTGATCGGAGGAAGACCTCTCCGACCGCCCGTCTAGCCCAATATAGTGCCAAAGTGGAGTATTGCAAGTCATGAACTGCTCATCCACCTGGGCTCCATCCTTAAGCATCACGGGTCGCCACACACGACAAACAGGTGGCCCCATTGGGGGAGTCTTACTCCTCTCCAGAGGTTCAGTCGGTGCATTCTAACGCCCCAGATGACAGGGCAGCTGTCTCAACTTATCAGTTTTCCGAGTTACCAGATGTAATGAACAGCCAATTGCATTGAAATAATTCTCTGAATTTGACTACAGTACACATGTTAGATCAGTCGGTAGAGCGTTCGGCTAGAAACCACAAGGTTCCTAGTTCGATACCGGCCCTCGCCGACTCAGCGTATGAGTAGCACAGGGATCTGTGCGGTAAAGTAAGGAGCTGATGGTAGGTGTGGTGGCTCCACCTCAGACGCTAATATAATCTCCTTGGTCTAGCGCTAGTGAAAAGGGAATAGACTCCCTCACTGTCTGGCTGATACCGTCTTTAGGCCGCCCCGGCTACTTTACTTTACTTACACATGTTTTATATATTTTTTAACCCTTTTGTATCTGGTCTTAAGATTTTGACCAGGAGTGTATTTATGATATTAGATACATTAAATGTAAACAAAAATCTTCTATGACTGAACAGCATGTCGAATGCTATTTCAAAACAAATTAATCCCCCATCAAATTAATTGGATATGGCATTTAATAAAGATATATTCCTTAACAATTACTCATTATATATATCTATCATCATCCTCCTCATCATCATCATCATCATGTTGCGCAATTAGCACGGATGTCCATGACAATCTCTCGCCAACCTTCCCTATCATTCATTGCCCTTGGGAGGTCCTCTGCGTAGCATCCAGTGTCAGCGCAGAGTTGGTCACAGACATCATCATCATGTCGCGCAATTAGCATGGATGTCCATGACAATCTCTCGCCAACCTTCCCTATCATTCATTGCCCTTGGGAGGTCCTCTGCGCAGCATCCAGTATCCTCGCACAGTTGGTCAATGTAGGTCCTATATATATATATATTATATATATATATATATGTATTGTAAATGTATAAGTAGTAGCTTACCGGTGGTATGAGTACGATCGTTGGAAGTGCACAGTACCAGAGGTTAAGATTGAGAAAAAAACAAATACAAAGTGCTCAATACAATGTAGAGCAAAAATTTATTTTAACAATGGAAAGGAGTAATTTCCATTGTTAATATATATATATATATATATATATATATATATATATATAATATATATATTATATATAATTGTGTGTGTGTGTTTGTGTGTGTGTGTGTGTTTGTGTGTGTGTGTTTATATCTAAGTAAAAGTAGCGTGGATATGGAGCCAACGGCGCTGGCTACTGACTTTGTTTGAAGATTGCATAGGCGAAAAACTGTCAGTAACCAGGTGCCATTAGCCCCATATAACTTAGATATGAAAATGCTCTATCAAATGATATTGAGCACTGTTTATTTATAAATATACCACGCATATCATCTATATAATACGTTTATTTATATAATTATAAAAGTTTAATATATATATATATATATATAATATATATATATACACATATAAATATATAGTTCATAGATATATGATTATATCTACATAAGTTTACACACACACACGCACACAGACACACACACATATATATATATAACTTAGATATGAATGGTCTATCAATGATGACACACACATACATATATATACATATATATGCCATACATATTACACACAATATACATATATATGACATACATATGACACACACATATAATATACACTATAATATAAATATATAGTTCATAGACATATGATTATATCGACATAAGTTTACACACACACACACATACATATATATATTATATATATATATATATATATATATAATATATATATATATGAATGGTCTATCAATGATGACACACACATACATATATATACATACATATGACACACACACACACACACATATATATATAATATATATATATATATATATATATATATATAACTTAGATATGAATGGTCTATCAATGATATTGAGCACTGTTTATTAATAAATATAGCACCCATATCATCTATATGATATGTTTCTTTATATAATCATATAAGTTTAATATATATATATACATATAAATATATACTTCATAGATATATGATTATATCTACATAAGTTTACACACACGCGCAGATATATATATAAAACCACCCTCATCACAGCCCACTCACATAGGAACAGGAGTGCTTTCCTACAAAAGTGCATTGATGAAAAGGTTATATCCAAATACACGATGAAGTCCCACCAACAAACACGACATATCTTCCCTATGCACATACATGAATACCTCACCGTCCCCAAAGCCCTTCTTCACCACCAAGCCTCGACACTCTTATATATATATATATATATATATATATATATATAATAATATATATATATATGGTTTATATACTGACACGCTGTTTATAAATAGAAGCCCCTACTTGTGCTGAAATCTGATATACAATTAATATAAATAAATTTGATGTAAATACAATTAATAAATATTTACTTACGGGTGATTATTTCGACACGAAAGAACTTACATAACCGAAATAACAAATATCTTAATTAGAATTAATATTTAATGAAAACATTCTTGCTGTCAATTCGTTATGTTGTTTTGCTCCAATTCATAATAAATAGAATTAATAATGTGGAATTTTGGCTGTGATGCTTACAGACGGAATCCTGGTGGCTAATTAAATATAAAACAAATTAATAATTGAGATTTGAATTGTTGTGGCCTGGTTAGAAGCCAGAATAAAGACACACAAGAGGAAATGAGTTAAACAAATATATTAAGAAAGACCAGTAGTACAGACATATACAAATTAGACAGTTTCACGGAGGCTGTCTTATCGGCTATCCGCTGAAATGTTAACTCCCGCTTAAGTGCAGAACCTGCTGTTGTTTATAGTTGGAAGAGTTCATGCGTGCGTGGTGAATTACCATAACAAAATAAAATAAAATCATGGAAAATGTGACGTAAATAGCTAAAGGAATTATGACTTGGGTACTGATATAGTTTCGGTTACAGAGAGACAGACGCACCATCCCCATTATAATAATTACTCATATGTCTTTATGTTGTACATTAATCGAATCATATGACCTTTAGGTACCCCTTTTGCGATCTCGATTGTTGGGACATTTTTTCCATTTACACCGTTAAAATCCGGTTGATTGTTTTACAGACGATTTTTAGAATTTTTTTATAATTATAAATCCAACCCTAACCCTAACCCCTAACCCTAACCCCTAACAAACAACCGGATTTTGACGGTGTAACTCAGAAAAGTGTCCTTGTGAGTCGAGATCGCGGAAGGGGTGCCTAAAGGTCATATGGTCCCTTTAATCTAAACTTACTGTATCGACCATAAATAGGTAAGTAAAGTTGACTGAATAGCGGTAACAGTCGGACGGCGAAGGAGTCTACCTCCTTTTTGCAAGAAATATTTTTTCAAATATATCTTTGCTGTACAGATTTCTCGTTTTTTTTCTAATTTAAATATAATTTGGCTATATATTCCATATTTTATGGGGGTGCTCGTATTATAATAGTTATCATTGTAGGAAATGCGAGTTCAAATCCTGGACGTGGCTGTTTGCGTTTCACATAGCGCTAATACGCTTGGGAAAGGTATGCATTAAACTATTCTCCCTTCGGCTATGAGTAAATAATAGGGTACACTGAGCTCTTGTAGTGATTAAAAAAACGAAAATGAAAAAATTAAAATAAAATAAAAATAAAAAGAAGAACTCCCATGGGGCCTTGACCGGAAGAACCTCCTTGCGCATGTCCGACAAAAAGGACTGACTCCCTACCACAAAAGGATACCTTGGCCATTCGAACTGAGGCCGCAACAAGGGGTAGTCGTTTCCTAA
>CM042167.1:65099594-65104594 GCA_023376005.1 Doryteuthis pealeii | reverse complement strand
TGTCTTTCTTTTGATCCCTTTGTGCATGCGCACCTAGTTATCTTTTTATCTATATGTTTTCTTTAATGATTCTCTTTAAGTATTTGCACGTTTCCGCGCGCTTTTTTTAAAGACTGCTGCCTACTCCGTGTGTGTCATGGCGTCTGTGTATCTATCCGCTTGTGAATGGAGGGAGGGCCGAAGGGACGCCGGTACAAGTGCGTGTAGAAGGACAGCCCGTTTCCACCACCCTACCGTACCCGACCCGACCCGGCTCACCCGACCAGCGCAACACCTTCGTCCATGGCTAGCCCCCCCCCCCCCCCCCGCTGCGCCATAGGGGTCCCGATCATTCATCACCGCGTGTGTTATTAACTTCGCAGCCCACAACACTTAGGATTGCTAACAACGACCATCAGTCGCCGTGATTTATCGGAACGGCAACATCATTCATCAATTCTTCCTTTTTCGCCTTTTCGATCTTACCTTTCCCGCGTTTTCCCCGCTTTTTCCCGCGCTTTCTCGGGCCGATTCCCTTCCCCACCTCTTCCAAACACGTGCTTATTGCTTGATAACCCTCCTTCTCTCTCCTTTTTGCCGGTGCTCCTTCACTCCATCCGCTTTGCCGTCCTACACGCCGTCCCACCCCCTGCCCAAAGTCGCTGTAACCCAAGCGTCAGACTTGGTACACACGTCCATTAGATTACGTTGATCAACTTGCTAATTCGTTATTTAATCGCCCTCACATTGTCGAACAACATCACAAAAATGGGAAACAGTGCTTTCGCAGCGATACCCACTTACGCTCCTTTTTTCCCCCTCTTTTTGGTTTTATTGGCCAAAAGACAAAAGTCTGTGGTAGAGACTATGTAGAAAATGGTGTTTTGTAGCTGAAAACTCACCCTAGGCAACTGTGTTATTATGCTCACACTATTTATTATAGTTTTTGTGAAATTAACTAGACTGGTTTTACGCCAGACAGCTCCCAATAGCTACATAGGCATATTGCTAACAGAAAGAAAGAAAGAAAGAAAGAAAGAACTCTGCCTGAGTTTGAGTTCAAACAAAAAATTTGGTAAGGCCAGCTGGTGTAATGGTTAGTCCCAATTCTTATTTTAAAACAAATAAGCTCGTCAATGATTTCATGTCAAGTCCTAGCACTTTTTAGTATATGGGATAGAAGGCGGTGGCTGGCGGTTTTCATGACGTTAAACTCTATCCGTTGCTGGTACCAGTTTTGGGGCAATGTGGAGCACCCCTTTATCACCATTTCTCCATTATACAGTCTGAACCCGGAGTAGTAGTACCTGTTAGGATCCCATCAGAGATAGATAGATAAATAGCTAGATAAATGGTTTTATTGATAGATATGAACATAGTAAGATAGATATTCACATACAAGGATATATATATACATATATAAATATAATATATATTATATATATATATATATATATATATATAAAGTCATCCACAGACACCGTGTTTTAACGGTTCATGTCTCATCAGTGTGGCTAGACAAAAATAATTAACTCCGACAAGAAGCGAATCCCGGCTGACTTTACATCTGTCCGATCCGTTAACCATTTCCAGGTGCCGTTTAAAGAGCGATGTTTTAACTGTTTTAAATACATACATCTGTATATATACTTTACAATCACCAGAGAGATCAAATCTGTAAACAGATGATCATTGCGTTATGCTGGCGGTGAAAGTTTATTAAAGTCACTCCTAAAGAGCTCTACCGGGTTACGGGAGCATATAATAAGTCACACACAGACACCGTGTTTGGACGTTTCACGTTTTAATGTTTATCCTTTTAAAAAAAAAAAATATTTGTCTGTTGTGCAATAAATCAGGAAACTCAAATGTTTTTAGTGAGCTTATTAACATAAGCGTATCTAAAGCTCGCTGGTACCTGAACTTTTAGATCTCAACACGAAGCAAAATATCGACCGGAAGTTAGTTACTTGGAAATATGGGGCACTAGTAAATCAAATTACAACTATATAATTATATGAGTAAAGAAAAGAAATGTAAATGGATAAAATGAATTTAATCGATATCACATTAATCGATATCACTTACACATGTGTTTCGGTCAGTTTATGTGTGTGAAAATATTTCGCACACATAGAAGAATCGACCTTCATCAGAGTGAACATTTATTTTGAATGAAAAAATTCGTTGGGAAAAACATTCAAAATAAATGTTCACTCTGATGAAGGTCGATTCTTCTATGTGTGCAAAATATTTTCACACACATAAACTGACCGAAACACATGTGTAAGTGATATCGATTAATGTGATATCAATTAAATTCATTTTATACATTTACATTTCTTTTCTTTACTCATTTTTCCTCATATTGTCGGATTCAATTCCTTTTCCATTTTTACATATATATATCTTATTATAATGGAGATTGTGTGTTTTTCTGTCTGTAACCGAAACTATATTACTAATCGAGTCACAATTAACATAGTTATTTTAATCACATTCTTCATGATTTTATTTATATTTAAACCTCAATTATTAATAAAATTGCTTCACGTTTTTATTAGTGTTGTCCATATCTACGTACTAACAACATGCTATTGTATTTATATATACAAAAATAGCGGTTTGCAGTGTGAACAGGAAGGCTAATTTGCATATTATGTTAAAAATGTGATTTTATTAAATATGTGCTTAGTATTATTGATTTCTAACTGTTTGGTTTTATTTTAATGAATATAAGCAAAAATCTCTCCAATGAATCTTAAATGAAATCCATTAACAAGAAAAAATAAGTGTAATTTTATTCTTTATTTCCTAATTTAACTAAATAGTTAAATAAGTAAAATTCAGCAATGAAAGACGGCAGTGATGGAAAAGTAAGTTTCATTTCTATTTTTCTATTATACCCCCACTCTGTTTCAAATCTTTTTATCTGCATTCTTATTAGACTTTATAATTTAATATAATATTTCATTACATTAAAACTTAAATACTTGCATCCGGAGGGTGCATATATTTGCTAGTATATATATATAATATATATATATATAATATATATATATATATATATATATATAGTTAATTTTTTGTTATTATTATTAGAGAAATGATTATAAAGTGCTCAATTATTTCTTTAAAAGCTGTATTTATTTATTTATTTATAGTCACCAATACAAAGTTCGTCTTACCAATGGTTTCGGATGTTTATCCGTCATCAGGGACGTTGACTTTTTGAAAATTATTTTTTCAAAAAGTCAACGTCTCACTTTTTTCTTTATACTATAATAAAAAGACAAAGAAACTAGCTCAAGTGAATTAAGAATTGATTTGATAATAATCTTAAGTCCTAAAACAAATTCCATCCTAATACTTTTAATATATATATATTTTCCAACCACTCTGCACGAGTAGGATGGGATTCAAGGTCAATTTGTTAAGCAGAGTTTAACATTTTAATTAACAGTTTTCTTTCTCCTAGACTGGTCGCCTAACCTAAGTTAAAGAACACAGTCTGCCCTACTATTTACTCATAGCTGTGTCATTTAGTTTTGTGATTTTTTTTATTCAATATCTATTTGTGATTTTTGAGATGTTTTTTTTTATCACCTCAAAATTTATTTTTACTTCAACAATCTTTTGCATTGATCTTACAGAAATATTTTGTGTGTATGTGTGTTTCCCGATGTTTTCAAGTTTTTTATCAATGAAAAAAAAAAAAAAACAAAAAAACAAAAAAACAACAACTTTTATTCTGTATTGGGATTCTCTAATGTCCAGCTATTATTTTCTACTCTGAATCACCTCATAAAATATGGTATCAATATCTAAAATGAAGACCTTCAAGTCTCAAGTCAAATGCAAAAAAAAGAAGAAGAAATTGACAAACCCGTAAGCTAGGTCACTCGTAAGAAACACGGCTTAGGAGTGAGGAAAACGAAAAAAGATATCCACTTCCCTCAGCTGTGATTTGAGCATATCACAAGCGTCAATTGCTCAGTCTGAACCTACACATCATCAATTTCATGGAACCAGACATTATACTCTTAATCATTATGCCAATATCACGGATTCCCTATCCGGTCATTGCTCAGAACTGATGAATGTAAGTTTTAACTAAGTCGGCTAACACTGAAGTATCCATGTATCGTTGGAAAACGTCGTTTATGAGTTCCTTATCACATGTCCAGCAGTGCGCAGCTTTTTTGTGTAGTTCAAACCCTATTAATGTGATTGAATCGCATCATCGATTTAAACAATGAATACATTTGCATCTTTGGAAATGGCAGTAGTAGGAATTACTATTTACCAAACCCCTTTCACCACGGGTAAGGATGTGACACAAGGTCGTAAGCATCCAGCGAGGATCGAACTCTCTTTTCAGTAGCAATGGATAGGATCTGAGATTCTAGTTTGCTAACCATTACATCTGGATGGGATGCCCAGGTATTCTAATTTATCTAAATCCTTCATCACGGGTAGAATATGACATAATCTCACAAGTATAGGGCATTCAACGAGGATCGAACTCGCTTTTTGATAGTAATTGATCTGCGAGATTAACTTGCTAACCATTATACTACGACGCAACGCCTGGAAATGACAGTAGTAATGTTTGTAAAAGGACATAAACAATATATTGTTCATCTTTTCTTTTGTTACACAACAGCTACGAATTGTTTTTTTTTGGGGGGGGGGTTTAGTTTTTTGTTTTTTACTATCATATTTTTAAACAACTAAAAATGTCTCTTTTAACGTTGTTTTTTTTTTTTTTAAACTAAAGTACATATTACAATACAAGATTTATTAAGTATTATAAACAAGTTTAAAAAATGAATATTTATGACAAATAAAATTTCCAAAATTTTCTTCAGTCCTTTTGTTAAAAAACATGGTGCAACCATACAGTAATACTCACACATCTACAGCTTAGAAGAATTCCCATTTTATTTCATCAGATTTCCATATGGTCCTTAATGGCAGTATATGCCTTACCTATACGTATAAAGACATTTCTTTCAGCA
>CM042167.1:65057094-65094594 GCA_023376005.1 Doryteuthis pealeii | reverse complement strand
AGAAGAGAAAGAAAAGAAGAAAGAAAGAAGAAAGAAAGAAAGAAAGAAATAAAGAAAAGAGATAGAGATAGAAAGAATGCAGGAATAAGTAAAAAAGATGTCCGGCTAATGATAACTGGAGAAAAATTGCTAAGACATTGTCTGTCCACAGTGTCAAAAAAAAAAAAAAAACAAAACAAAAAACAGAAAGAAAATGAAACCGAAAAAAAATCCCAACAAACAAAAACAAAATAAATAAATAGCCAAGAAATACATAAATAAGGAATAGAAAAAAAAATGGAGTACCAATCCCTGCAAGGAACTCTTATTGGCTACTCAGTAAAGAATAAAGAGGAAAAACAAAAAACAAAACAAAACAACAACAACAACAACATAATAATAATAATAATAATAATAATAATAATAATAATAATAATAATAAAACAAAACCAAAACATACAAGAAAAGGGGGTGGATGGATATAGAAAAGAGAAGAATGATGACTAGAAGCATCTCACGTGTTGTAATGGTTACCAAGCATGATTTGTTTTTAGTGAGTTCAATTCTTAATGGATTCCCTATATCTCTGTCCTAGTGCCACATCTAAGATAATCTCAGTAAATAAATACATAACACATATATTGTTGGATTATTTGTGGGTATAGTTATTTACTGTCCACAGTGTCACATCTAAGATAAGCTTAGTAAAAATAAAATACATAACACATGTGACAGTTTCATGTAGTCTAATGTTTAATAAGCGAGATTAGCAGACCCTTGTTAGTGACTTTGATTTTCAGTGGGCGCCCTTTACTTTTGGCCTTGTGCCACATTTAAGCTAAGCTTAGTAAAGGGTATAACTGATGACTAATGGAAAATACCAATACAGGTTTTTAGAAAATCACTAATGCGAAAACAAAAACGAAAAGAAGAAAAGTTAATCAAAGAAAAACTGAAAAAGACTAAAAACAACAAAAATAAAGCAGACAAGGCTCGCTCAGTCAGCTGGGGCTGTAGAATACACCGACTGCACCTCTATAGAGGGGTAAAATCTGCCGAGAGTAGCGACCCGTAATGCTTAAGGATGGAATCCTAGTCGCTGAACAGTACATGATATGCAACTCTCCATATTGGTCTTTATTTAGGCTAGACGGGCGGTGGGAGAGATCCTCCCCAATCAATCGGCTGGTCAAGTCAAGCCCTAGCCGCTATATGATTTTCACAACCCTATTGCCATATTATGACAACCCCCAACCCATCTCATCATAAATATGCTAGAAGGCAGTGGCTAAGGGTCGGAGTATCCTCTGTATAACGTTAAACTGTATCTAATGGTGAAGTTCCAAATTTTGAGCTCTGAAGAGCATGGAGTATACCTTCATCGTTGTAACTCCCAGTTCCACACCGACTCAAAGTGGTAGTACCTGTTAGGGTTCCATATATGGGTTAAATATATATAAAATGAATATTAAAATGTGTTTCAAATAATTTGAGTTAGGAAAAATATAGAACACCCAACAAGAATTATTAAAACAAAAAATGTCTTCGGTATAAAATAAAACTTTCGTTTTGTTTTGGGGCGGTGGTCAGTAAATTTTCATGCCTTGAAGAATAAGACCATTAAGCGATAGATGGGTTTGAAAAATGCTTTATTGTGAGACAACTCTATCATTAAGAATTTGATTAAAAGTGTTACTCTCTTTGTTGTTCTTTCACCATAAGTAGTAACATAATGAGCATCAGTAAAAAAGCAAAATAATATTACACATATAATTTAATTTTGATATATTTAAAACGTTTTTTTCGTCCATTTTGATCAAGATGCCTGCCAAGAGGCTACTTAAAATCCGTTTTTACAAAATAAATTGTAACTTTTGCAATTGAAAAAATTCACACTGGATTGTCCAATTGAACACATATCCTAGTAGATAAAGGAGTTAGATTAAGACAGTTCTAAATGCCAGTTATCTCTAGACTGCAGATTCAATCCTGGTCAGGGACAGCAGTAACATAGAATAATAATTAACACAGCTTAACACCTGTACCCCGGCTATGGTTAGTGGAATGAGAACAGGATACCCCCGTGGACCTAATAAAGGGTTGGGTTCAAAGTTCCGTGATGGCTCCCAATTACAAGAAGGTTCCTGAGTCCGACAAGAAATACCTGAAGAAGGCCGGAGAGACATCAGCCGAAACTTTGTACAGATAACAATGAAGACAAGAGCAATAGTCTGAATAATACAAATAATGGTAATCTTTGCGGAGTTCCGACCTGGATTCCTGCATCCGAAGCGGTATCACTTGAAAAAATGATCATATGAATCTAGCATATCTGCTTGAATCACTTAACCTTAACCCTGTTGGATTTTGTGTAAAGTATTCAACTCTGTTACAAGATGAATGCAAGACTAAAACTAGAGTTTGGTAGGTGGCTTATATGGAGCTTTGGATTGTTCCATTATGAACTCAGGCAAGTTCATTTCCTGAGTTCTGATTGGCTGTTGGATTTCAGGGTTAGTAAGAACAGGGATAAGTACCCACTCTTCATCCATCACTTTGCATTATGCCAGCAGCATGCAAGGACTGTATTTAAGTTACAGCTTGCCTGTTGTTCTCGTCTGCTAACTCGACGGTAGTTAGAACCCCACTGCGATGGTGAGTATCATATTGTTTCTATATCTGGAGGATAACTTCTACAACCCTAATCCTAACCAGTGTACGGCAGATTGTTCTAAAATTTACCAATGTGCGTTAGCATAATAAAATAAAAATCTTTATGATATAGTTGCCTCACTATAAAGCATTGTTCAAAACGATCTATCGTTCAATTGTCTTATTTTTTTTAAAGATAAGCGACAAAGAATAAGCTAGACAAGGATTAAACAATTCTCTACTTCAAGTCAGGATCAACTATAATACAACTCCTTTCTACTTCAATATAGGATCAACTCTGACAACTCCTTTCTTCTTCAAGACAGGATCAACTCTGATACAACTCCTTCCTACTTCAAGACAGGATCAACTCTGATACAACCCATTTCTACTTCTAGACAGGATCAACTCTGATACAACTCCTTTCTACTTCAAGACAGGATCAACTCTGATACAACCCTTTCTACTTCTAGACAGGATCAACTCTGATACAACTCCTTTCTACTTCAAGACAGGATCAACTCTGATACAACTCCTTTCTACTTCAATATACGGTCAACTCTGATACAACTCTTTTTTACTTCAAGACAGGATCAACTCTGATACAATTTCAACTTTGAGGACAGATCAACAGACAATGATTAAAGTATCAAAATTTATACCACAAAGAATCTCCACTGTAAAACTGTCTGTAACTACAGCTCTAAAATGCCCACACGAATCGTAACAGTTATTGTACCTTAAAAAAAAAGACCATTAAGCGATAGATGAGTTTGAAAAAATCCTTTATTGTGAATCAACTATTTCATTAAGAATATGATTGAAAGTGTTACTTTCTTTGTTATTTAGAGTTCGTAAATAAAAACAAACAGGAACTACAACTTTATATATATATATATATATATATATATATATATATATATATATATATATATATATATAGTGTGAACAAAAATTATTTTTAAGACAATCAGGAATATTTCTTGTTTGTTGTTTAATCTCAACTAGTTTCGACCTGAAACTGAAATATATCTATATGTATCTCTCTCCCTCTCTCCACACACACACACACACACACACACACACACACACACACATATATATATATATATATATATATATGTGTGTGTGTGTGTGTGTGTGTGTGTATGGAGAGAGGGAGAGAGATACATATAGATATATTTCAGTTTATTCATACCTACATCTTTTTATTATCAATCTCTCTATATGTATATATTTTAATATCTATCTATTTATCTATGTCAGTCTATTCAGATCTGTTCAGATCTATCTATCTGCGTCTATTCTGATCTATCTATCTATCTATCTATCTATCTGACTCTATTCAGATCTATCTATCTATCTATCTCTGTAAATATCTATCTATCTATCTATCTATCTATCTATCTCAGTCAATTAAGATAAATCTATCTATCTATCTATCTATCTATTTATCTATCTATCTATCTGAATATTCATATCTATCTATCTATCTATCTATGTATCTATCTTTCTTTCTCAATTCAGATCTATCTATCTACCTATCTACTAGAGTCTGTTCAGATATATTTATGTATCTCTCTATCGGAGTCTATATATCTCTATCTCACTCTATACATATCTATCTCAGCCTGTAAATATCTATTTATCTATCTGATTTTTACCCTTTGTTTCTCTAGGCAATGGATATCGCGCTGTTATAATAGAGGGCCGATAAAAGTCTATTGACACGTCTAACTCATGACATTTTGACGGTACCATGGCAACGACTGTTTCCGGCGACATTTCAATCCTTATACGTTTCCTACAAAAGTTTCACATTTAACCTATACTTTATCCGTTTGTCAAAGAAAGAAAATTCATTTCGGGGAAAAATGTAAAAGAAAATGAAACTTAGATCAATTTTAAAGGAGAAATTTTAAAACCGACACAGGAAAAATATTCAAGCGACATATGCCGAGAGAAAAAAGAAAAGTAAAAAAAAAATCTCTTGAAAAATTAACCGCGACTGTACAAAACGTCTTGTGAAGACATAGAAATATATAGAGAATGAAATTTTAAAATAAATAAAATTTTAAAATAAATAAACTGATACAAATGGAAATAAATAAAAAAACTAAAAAAAAACCAATTAAACATAAAAGAATTTGAAAATTAAAAAATAAAAATTAAGAAATAAAAATTTAAAAAATGCTTAAATTCCGTGAACAACTACAAAAAGCAGGGTTTATGAAAAAAAAAGTCTTTCACTGCGCATGCGTGTGGGAACAAAAAAGTACGAGCGCGAAATTTGTATGGATTAGAATTTAACAAAAGTGTTTAGGACTTTTTAGCTGATCAAACGCGAAAGCATAGTAGAACTTAAATATAAACGTGTAAAAAGGCTTTCATTTTATATTATTTCTCTTTACCTTCATATATACATACATACATACATACATACATATATATATATATATATATAATATATATGTAGACACACACACATACACATACACACACACATATATATATATATATATATAAATATATATATATATATATATATATATATATATATATATATAAATATATATATAAGTGAAATAAAAATATTGTGACCAACCCAATATTTTCACCGGTAAATCATTCCTTTTAATATATATATATATATATATATATATATATATATATATATAAAGTAAGTAAAGTCGTCGGGGCAGCCTAAAGTCAGTATCAGCCAGTCAGCGAGGGAGTATATCCACTTTTCAATAGCGCTAGACCAAGGAGATTGTTTTAGCATCTGAGGTGGAGCGCCACACCTGCCATCAGCTCCTTACTTTACCGCACAGATCCCTTTGCTACTCATACACTGAGTGGGCGAGAGCCGGTATCGAACTAGGAACCTAATGTAAGGCTAAACAAGTTGAGAAAATGTCAATCCCTGAATGTACATTTTGACCTATTCAGGGATTGACATTTCTCGACTTGTTTAGCCTTACATTTGAACATATATGCCCGCCTAAAATTCATTTAATTATTAACTAATTAATTTTCAAAATTAGGTATGACTTCAATTAAGCACATATCCTCCAAAAATTGTAGGCTTAAAGCCATATATATATATATATATATATATATATATATATATATATATACCAGCCCCTCCGCATGAACAGGATGGTACACAAGGTCAATTTCTTATGCAGTATTTAACAGGTTTGAATTCAGAGTTTTCCTTCTCCTAGACTCGTTACCTAGCCAAGGTTAAAGAGCCCATTCTGTCTTAATATTTATCAAAAGCAGGGGGGAGAGTAGTCGGACGTATGCCTTTCCCAATGGTCTTATTTTTTAAAGTATGACAACACCGTTCCAAAAACTAAAACAAAATTGAAACGGTCGAGAAAAAGGGACGTTTTTGTAGGGTTCGGCTTCCACTACGTCAGGGGACTCCCTCTCACCAAACCGCAAAGTTTGATATGTGATTAAACCAACTAATCAGATAACTTGTCTTGTTCTTTAGAAATTCTTTATTTATTTTTTGCTTCCTCGGGTTGCCATCTTGAATTTTATTCGGTTTTATTTTATTCCATTTTCTTCGAAGAAAATTCTTCACTTCTTTTCCCCAATATTTTCCATCTTCTTTTTACGCCTTATCTGATTGGGTTTGGGTTGGTTGGTTAGATTTTACGGGATGTCAACCCTTGTTGGGTTATTTTATGTCGAAGACATTTTCTTTTATTCATTCTTGTTGGGTACTCAGAGGTAGATAAATAGTTGTATGAGAAATTATGTTCTTACATATATAGTTATATGTCTTTAATATATATATATATATATATATATATATATATGAGTATACATAAAAAGATATGAAAACACCACAAAATACTATTAAAGTGAAAACATTTTTATATATACTCATACCGTCTGATTCATTTCCTTTTTTTAAATATATATATATATATATATATATATATATATATATATATATATATATATATATATATCAAGCTTTAAGCTAGATTCGCATACCATTGTTAGTGAGTTAGATTCTCATTTGGCTCCCCACACTTCAGGTCTTGTCACATTTAAGCTAAGCGTAGTATATATATATATATATATATATATATATATATATATATGGAAGAATGAATAAAGAAAGTACAGAATGGATAATAAAAGATGAATTTAATCAATATCACTTACACATGTGTTTCGGTCAGTTTATCTATGTGTACACGATTCAAACTATTATTTATATTAAATAAACAAATGAAATGAAATAATAATAATAGAAAAACGTAAAAATATTCCGTACACAGAGAAAATTCGACCTTCATCGGAGTGAAATTTTATTTTGAATGAAAAAAAATTCTGTACTTTCTTTTCTTTATTCATTCTTCCTCATATCGTCGGATTCAATTCTAATTCCATTTTATATATATATATATATATATATATATATATATATATTATATATATATATGCGTCCGTGTGTGTGTGTGTGAGTGTGCGCTTGGTCTTTATTTAATGCCAAAACTATTCTTGTAGAAGAAAAGTAGTCGTGCTATTTAAACCATAACTTGGGGATTAGGGAGTTTCATACCTTTCCCAAGAGTAATAGTCCGAAAGTAAACCTGATAGTACGACTGGTTTGGTTTCTTTGTTTAATGGCATATCAACCCTCGTGGGTTATTTGATCCCAAAACCATCCTTGTAGAAGTACAGAAGTGTTGCTATTTAACCCATACCTTTGAGATCAGGGGGCTTCATACCTTTACCAAGGGTATTAGTCCGAAAGTAACCGTAATAGCACTATTGAAGTTGGAACTCGCTTCCGTAATCAGTTGTGGGTGTGTGGATGGGGTAGGTGTGGGGTGCAACCTAAGACGCAATTAGCTCACATGACTTCAGTCTTATCTTCAGGAAACCATTATTATTTCACTACTTGCGAGTTTTTCCGCACCAGATCGGTGGCGGGGGGGACTTTCACCAAAGTCTGAATGACAGCAAGTTCTCAGGTTTCCAGGAATCTTCTGAGTATTCTTGCTGATCTTAACAATGCTGTTGTTTGGATGGTCTCAACTCTTCCCCGGATTTCCAACGGAATGGTGACACGTTTTTCTACCCCTTCTTCTTCTTCTTCTTCTTCTTCTTATTATTATTATTATTATTATTATTATTATTATTATTATTATTTTGCTCCTTTTGAGTTTTCAAATCAGCATTAGCTGATGGTCTTTCACTGGAGTCTGAGTGACAGCAAGTCTCCTCAGGTCTCCAGGACTCTTCTGAGTATTCTGGCAGATTGCAGCACTGCAGTGTTCTGAATGGTTTCTATCCTTCCTCTGATTTCCAAACTTTCCAAACCCTTTTCTAATCCTTTTGGGACTGTTCCAAGTGCACCAACCACAATTGGTATCACTTTCACTTTCATATTCCAGATATTTGTCCATTTTTTCATTTTCCTTTAGCTTCACCCTGTGATCTGCTGGCACTGCAAAATCCACCAGTTGACAAGTTCTTTCTTTTTTGTTTATCAATACTAGGCCTGGTCTTTTTGCTGGGATGGATTATTATAATTATTATTATTATATTATTATTATTATTATTTTTCACACCACCGTTTTCTGATGGACTATCACTGCAGATTATTCACCACATTTAGCGCCTTCAGACTATTATCTCTTCGGCACCACGAATGAGGGTTTAGAGGCAAACATTATTCCAAGAAGTGAAATCTGTAGTGAGGTAGTGGCTCAAAGAACAGTCAACAGAATTTTACGTGCAGGGATACCTGCTCTCATTCGAAGGTGGAACATTTCTATTGAGAGAAACGGTGACTATGTGAAGAAGTAGGGATGTGATCTTCAGAGGACCAAGTTTATTTTTATGTATGATACATGTTCCAGTGTTGGTAATTATACCTATCTTCAACAAAATGGCATTACTTTTTGAAGGTGGAACATTGCTATTAAGAAAAACGGTGACTATGTGAAGAAGTAGGGATGTGATCAACAGAGGACCAGCTTCATTTTTATGTATGATACATGTTATTGCGTTTAGTAATTATACCTGTCCTAAACAAAATATCATTACTTTTTGACTCACCCTCGTATTTGTTTTAAACACGATGCATCTTCATTATGCTTCTGGCTGCACTTTTAATGATTCTTAGAACATCAAATGCAGCCACTCCACATAAAGACAGATTGGTTGGTTGATTGGTTATCTTGCTATCTGGTTGTCTGGCTAAGTGGCTGGTTGTCAGATATGTCGATTGTCTTGTAACACTACGCGCTCCTTATCGGAATAATTAGCAACTTTCTCCGTTTGAAACTAGTGTTGGTATCAAAATCGACCTACCCTACTCGCACTCCTTATATGGGAGATGACATGTCAAACTCGTTACGTCCTGGCATTCATTTCCAAATGGGAGAGAGGTTGTGTTTAAGCATTTCCCTATCAAAAGTAAAATCATGACCAAAACTTGAATTTGTTTCTTTTTACATTTTCTGAGTTGCAAATGACTCCACAATGGTTGTATTTTTTTTTTCTTGTTGCTATGATTTAATTCTACCTGATCATTCTTAAGCTTCTGTATATTGGTGTTTGTTGGGTTTCTTTTATAATGTAGGGATGTTTTTTTATGTTATCTCGTTTTTCTCTAACTGCTTTGGACTTCCAGGAATCTGTATATTTAGTTCTTGGTTTGTTTTGGTTGGTATACACTCAGCTGTTGCTTCTATATGACAAAGTTTTCATATCCATCATTTGGTATATGTCTTTTAGATGTCTCCTGAAGAATATCAAATTTGTTTCTTATTATTAACAATGATTGTATATAAACGTTCTTACATTCCCAAAAGATTAGATCAGAAAAGAGAATTTCGGAATTGGTGTATGAAGTCGAGAACAGATAGGGCCGGTTTAGCTCAGTCGGTAGAGTGTTCGGCTGGGGACCATAGGATTCCGCTTCGGTACCGGCCCTCGCCAACTCAGCGTATGAGTAGTGCAGGGATCTGTGCGGTAAAGTGAGGTAGGTGAGGTATATATATATATATATAACGTCCCCTTACCTACTATGGTAGAGGCGTGTAGTATCATTGACAAGGTTAATTTCGCAGGGATTGTTCGCTATGTACCGGCGGCCGAACGGATATGGTCTCTGACTATGCCTGCTGAGGTCCCGCTTTCGATTCCTGTTGGAGGGGAGTCGTTAGTATACATCGCTGATGAGACTTAATAAAGTCGAAACAGTCTGTACGGTGTTCTGCATAGCGAGCCATCCTTTGCCGGGATTCACTTGTCAAGATTATTTTTTTATAATTATCGAATTTTATGCGATACATGCATTATAATTGCCTTCAAGCAAAATATAAATAATAATGTATATATATATATATATATATATATATATATATTAAACACATGCAAAGCCCAACAGAAGTCCTTAGAGGAACTCAAGAAGAAGCAACTAGAAGAAAACTAGACAAGAACATGGCAACTGGAAGAGTAAAAATGTCGAAATTAAAGTAACTCTCTATTGTCTCTCTCTCTAATATCTCTTTCTATCACTGAAGAACTCTCTTATCTGAGGACTCTCACTCTCTCCAATTATCAATGCCAATGTGGGTATGTAATAATATCACATTGGTGTTCTACCGACATAGCTAAACCGTGCCCTTTAAGCTAAACCGCCCCACTAATGTCTATACATGTTACTCAACTTTAGGAAGCGCGTGGTGTAATGGTTAAAGTCATGGGAAATGGACTCGTCGCCCCGAGTTCAAATCCTGGATGTGGCAATTGCATTTCACTTAGCGCTAATACCCTTGGGAAAGGTATGAATCTTACTCTCCCTCCAGCTATGAATAAATAGCAGAGCAGACTGGGCTCTTTAACCTTGGTTAGGCAACCGGTCTAGGAGAAGGAAAACTCTGAATTCAAACCTCTTGAACTCCGCTTAAGAAATCGACCTTGTGTCACATCCTGCTCGTGCGGAGGGGTTGGTAAATATATATACATGTTACTCAATATAAGAACATATATACATATTTATGAGAGCCCCTTACCTATAATCAAAACACACAACCACTCCCTCTTTCTTATTGAAGTCAGTTAGTCTACTGTTGGTTTTAATAACAGCAGCTAAGTAGAACTCAAGCAGTGTCCAAGACAGCTGGTATAAATAGGAATCAAGAATGATCCATTCATGAATCTGGGTGATTTGGGTCATTCCATTCCTTGAGTTCTGATTGGTTGCTTGACTGCTTGATTTGAATGACACTGTGGAGTCTTATATATACTTTGTCTTTTTGCAGTGGACTTTGTAGCATTCGAGTTTGTATTTAAGTTACAATCGCTTGCTGCCGTGTCTTCCCAGTTCGATGGTAATTGGAACTTATTCTTCATCCCCCCCCCATTGCGCGGGCATAGCGGCCTTTGAGGGGGAAATAGTTCCTTTCGACCCGGCCGATTACAGGGGAGTAATCTTGATAAAGCACGGTGACGATTTTTTTTATTTGAGTTTATAATCGAAACTAAGATGAAGACAGTGGGTTGGGGGAATCAGTTATGTTTTCGTAGCTAGCAGGCATAAAAAAAAAACAAATTGTGCAGAGTCAGAGTTCAATGTCCCCTTTTCAAGAGTCACATTCTCCTGGGATATTTCGGGCTCACAGCAATGTTTGTTTGTTTGGTTGGTTGTTAAATACGAGTCGAGAAAAGGAATTGTATAAACAAAATCAAAGTTTGTAAATAAAAAACAAAAAACAAAGAACAGACAAAAAGCGGTCATTTCCTATAAGTCCAACATAAACAAAGGGGAACCACACTTGACTGATAAATTATTTATTTATTTTCCCATTAAACTAAACCTAGACCCTAACCTAAACCCTAACCCTAACCCTAACCCTAACCCTAACCCCGTTGTTTGTTTGGTTGGTTGTTAAATACGAGTCGAGAAAAGGAATTGTATAAACAAAATCAAAGTTTGTAAATAAAAAAGAAAAAACAAAGAACAGATAAAAAGCGGTTATTTCCTATAAGTCCAACATAAACAAAGGGGAACCTCACTTGACTGATAAATTATTTATTTATTTTCCCATTAAACTAAACCTAGACCCTAACCCTAACCCTAACCCTAAATCCTAACCCTAACCCTAACTCCGTTTTCTTTTTTCCTAGTAGATCAATCAATAAATAAATAACTTATCAGTCAAGAGTGGTTCCCCTTTGTTTATGTTGGACTTATAGGGAATAACCCAAAAAGCAACCAATTTCTGATTGCAAACAAAGGGCCTAATGGTTCTTGATCAGGTTAGTTTGGTTGGTTGGTTGGTTGGTTGGTTGGTTGGTTGGTGGTTGGTTGGTTGGTTGGATTTTACGGCATGTCAACCCTTGTTGGGTTATTTTATACTGAATACATTTTCGTTTTATTCATTCTCGATGTGTACTCAATTTGTTTTAACTCATTTTTAAAGACATCTTTTAGAACTCATGCTATTTAACTCATAGATGGGGCCTAACAGGTACTACAATTCCGGGTCAGAGTGGACCTGAGAGTAATGGTGATGGGGGAGAACTCTCCATTCCCCGAGCTAGAATTTCACCATCAAATAGAGTTTAACGTCATATCCAGGACAATAAGACCCTCATCCACCGCTTTCTATCACATATATGATAAAAAGGGTTGGTTTGACCATAAGGGCAATAGGGTTGGGACAATCATATAGGTGCTAGTGCTTGACATGATCAGCCGATTGATCAGAGGGGACCTCTCCGACTGCCCGTCTAGCATAAATAAGGGCTGAAGTGGTGTGTTTCATGTCATGAACTGCTAAGTTACAAAGGTTCCATCCTTAAGCATCACGGATCACTACCCACGGCCAGCTGGTGACACCATTGGGGGAGTCTTATCCTTCTGCAGAGGTGCATTCGGTGTTTTCTAAAACTCCAGCCGACAGGGTTTCTCCTGTGGTATTGTGGGGTGGCAAGATGTTTAATGTTTTAGGTTAAAATACCTTTTTAACCTAAAACATTAAACATCCTCTCCTCCTCTTTTCCACAATCCCTCCACCTCCTCCTCCTCTTTCCACAATCCCTCCTCCTCCTCCTCCTCTTCCACAATCCCCTCCTCCTCCTCCTCCTCCTCCTCCTCTTTCCACAATCCCTCCACCTCCTCCTCTTTCCACAATCCCTCCTCCTCCTCCTCCTCTTTCCACAATCTCTGTGAAGAATAGAAAATAAACAAGGGATCCTGTTTATGAAACAACCCCTTCTGTTAAACAGAAAGGTAGTTGTTTTTATTTTTGCTTCCCTAAGATGATCAGACATCATCATCATCAGCAGCAGTCCCACTATAAGCTACTATATCCTATAAGGTAGCAGGTTATTCTTGGTGCGTATTCCTAGGGTTTGCTTTTTAACCCCATCATTTTCGCTGATCGTGTTGCAAAGGAAGGAATTCAAGGAACAAAAAAGGAAGAGACAAAAACAAAAGGTAGTTTTATGATTTAGGCTTAATTCACGGGTAATAGCCATCACATAGCAAGGAAATTCATTCTTGACCAGTAGTAGTGTCTTGTTCCAGACAAGGCCTAAGTTCGAATGGCCGAGAGATTATCTTGGTGGTCGGAAGTGGGTCCTTTTTCGCGCACATGCTCGGAGCGTTCTTCCAGTGTGAAGGCTCACGAGAGTTTGTTATTTTTTTCAGCTATTTTATTTTGTTTGTTTGTTTGTTTTGTTTTACGGCATATCAACCTCAGAGGGTCATTTAATGCCGATAAAGTTTTGAAATACATCAATTCTTAATGGATAATACAATTTTTTTATAAATACATTTTTCTATTTAACCTATAGATGGGACCCTAACAGGTACTACCACTCCGGTCAGAGTGGACCAGGGAGCAATGGTGATGAAGGGGTGCTCCACATTCCCCAAACCTCCAAAACTGGAACCTCACCATCAGATAGAGTTTAAAGTCATTCCCAGGACATGTAGACCCGCATTCACCGCCTTCTAGCACCCATATGATAAAAAGGAGTTGGGGCTTGCCATAAGGGCAATAGGGTTGGTATTTTATTTTAATTTTATTTTAATCCCCATAGGATTTCGGGCTAACGGCAATATTTTTTTTTGTTATTTTTTGTTTGTTTCTTTGTTTGTTAAATACAATTCTGAAAAAAGAAATTATATAAACAAAATCAAAGTTTGTAAGTAAAAAAAAAAAAAAAGAGAGAACAGACAAAAAGCAAGCAATTTCTGGTAGCAAACAAAGGGTCCAATGATTCTTGATCCGGTGAGGTCAAAACTGTAAGAGTTTACTCGCCACATCTGTATCGGAAATATTTTTATAAAAGACAGACCTCGTGACCGCTTTAAAAGAATGGACCTCAGCCAATCTGTATTTAGCAGCAGTTTGGAATTCGTCCAAGACAAAGTTTGTTGCTGAAGAAACAATGTGAATTACGAAGACTAATCGGCAATATACAGGGGTGTAAATGTTGGTATACAGTTATAAAAAAGGGAAAACACATACATTACTCATTATTATACAAACAAACAAATATTGCATATACATGTAATAAGAAGCACATGTAGTAAGAAGTTCTAATCCCTCAGTTACTCAAATTGATGGCCTTCAGAGTTCACACACTCCTCTAATTGAGAACAGACACTCATGCACACTCTGGAACAAAGGTTTTTATCAGCATCAATTTCCTGACAAGCCTCCAAAATGAGCTGAATCATGTCTTCAACGGTGCGGGGCTTGCGTGAGAAAACCTTATCCTTTACAGTGCCCCCCCCCATTGCCAATTTACCTGAAGTGAATAAAAGGAAACGAGTAAATGTACATGGATCTTTATTACTTAAGATATGTCTCTTTCACTTCAGTATAATATGACACTAATTTCACTGATGTGACACTACTGTATACATACATTTGCATCGCCTTGTATACAACGTTGCGATGGGAAAATTGTCGTCTAAATTAAGCAAAAAATGAAAATAATTCAGATATCTCACTTTATCTGAAATATTTAACAAAATTACATGAACATATCTTTATGGACTACTCATCTACCAGGATTCCATCCTCTAGAATCATAGGGTAGATCGATTTTAGAACTGTAACATCTCCCATGTAGCGAAGGTTGCAAATTAACATGAAGAATTACCACACAAAATATTTTTTTAAAAATTTGTCTTCGTTTAAGGAAATAGATGTTAATCTTTTAAAATGTTATCCCTGTTGCAGCTTAATTAATATGATAAAAAGCAACATATCCTAAGTGTCGGTGGTGATGGAGTAGGTTTTTAATTTGAATTCTAGATATAATATCTTATTCGTTTCATCTTAGTAAAGTAAAATGACAATCTTTTCTGTTTTAAATATGGAAGTTGTTAAATTTTCTAACCAATTTCTGGGTGAAATGTTGCTAAAACGAGGATTTTTTGGTATATTCTAATTGAGGATAATTGATAATTGATAATAATTGAGGTAGCACTAGATTTCAGCATCACACCACCTTAGGGATTCCGGCTCCTGATTTGTTTTGGGGGTTTACTCCCCTAGCCTTTCCTTGGTAAAGCCGCTAGGCAATGGAAGTTTTGTATCAGACTTTTCCTTAACTTCGATGGGTTGCCGACCAAGGCCAAAGAGCCCCTTCTAACTCATTTGGGGATTTATGTGAGTAGTAAGTACCCTAATCCTACTACTGTCGGTGATTCCCTTTTAATTTAATTTTTTTAATTTTTTTTATTGAACAATCGTTTGTTTGTAAAGTGGAAATTTCAATAACAAGAAATAACCATTAACAGAAAAAAAGGTGATCGCAAAATTTCAACTCTAGTTTTGAAAGGCAATATTTTCTTGTTTGAATATACTAAATTCTCTTAGGATTTAAGTTTCAATTTTTTATTTATTTATTTATTTATTCTAAATCGCTGCTAAACTGCATTGGCTCCTTACCTTTCCCTTGGATCACAGTGCCAGTGTGGAGAGGGGGGATTAGCTGCTTGGGCAACAGCTCATCCTCTATATGAACCTGCCCTTAACAATGGTGCAAGTAAAAGATCTAGTTTTTGGTGTCAGTATTCATTATAGCAACACACAATTTTTACTGTTTGAGAAAATCTAATATTAAAAAAAAAGTGAAAAATAAACCTACCCTACTACTGTTACAATTTATGAGAAGTCACATGAATTGTGAACGTACCAGTAAGTTAGAATTTAAAACGGAGGTGGATAATTTTCCCTAACCGTTGAGGGTTATGATTGACGTTTTACACGATCCCAACTGATACAGACACGTGAGATTAAGTTTCTAGTTAGTCAGAATCGACCCGATTTTGAAGCAGAAAGACGTGATTATCGTCTCCCCCGAGTCAGGTGGGTAATTTTCCCTAACCGTGAGGTTATGATTGACGTTTTACACGATCCCAACTGATACAGACACGTGAGATTAAGTTTCTAGTTAGTCAGAATCGACCCGATTTTGAAGCAGAAAGACGTGATTATCGTCTCCCCCGAGTCAGGTGGGTAATTTTCCCTAGCCGTTGAGGGTTATGATTGACGTTTTACACGATCCCAACTGATACAGACACGTGAGATTAAGTTTCTAGTTAGTCAGAATCGACCCGATTTTGAAGCAGAAAGACGTGATTATCGTCTCCCCCGAGTCAGGTGGGTAATTTTCCCTAGCCGTTGAGGTTATGATTGACGTTTACACGATCCCAACTGATACAGACACGTGAGATTAAGTTTCTAGTTAGTCAGAATCGACCCGATTTTGAAGCAGAAAGACGTGATTATCGTCTCCCCCGAGTCAGTCTTATCCCGCGGTGGAATAATCAATATGGGCTAACAAAACTTGATCAAGAACAAATAAAGTCTTGTTTTGATTAATTAAATGAATGTTAAGACAATGACCAACTCAGCTCAGCCCAGAAGAAGCCAACAGATAGAAATCAACTAGACGAGATAATGGCGACCTGACAAGATAGCAGGAACCAGTTTGCAGCAACGAGTAAGTACCAGGCAGAATAACCAGAGAAATTATAAGGCAAGCCCATCTCCTCTCAGATATGTCTCTCTGTCTCTCGCTCTGTCCGTCTCTCTCTCTCTCTCTCTCTCTCTCTCTCTGTCTGTCTGTCTGTCTGTCTGTCCCTCTCTTATATACCTGATGTGAAAAGCGCGTAGTGTAATGGTTAAAGTCATGGGAAATGGTCTCGTCGCCCCGAGTTCAAATCCTGGATGTGGTAATTGCATTTCACTTTGCGCTAATACCTTTGGGAAAGGTATGAATCCTACTCTCCCTCCAGCTATGGATAAATAGTAGGACAGACTGGACTCTTTAACCTTGGTTAGGCAACCGGTCTAGGAGAAGGAAAACTCTAAATTAAAAACTGTTGAACTCCGCTTAAGAAATTGACCTTGTATCACATCCTGCTCGTGCGGAGGGGTTGGTAAAATATATATATATATATATATACCCGATGTTTGATAGGGGTATATAACACTACTCACGACCGACAGGTGGGCCCATTGGGAAGCAGTCCTACCCCTGTGCAAAAGTGCAGTCTGAGTATTCCACAGCCACCTCTCCCGCTGCGGATAGGGCTTTAATGGAATTTGGAATTTCAAAGAGTGAGGCTTGAACCTAAACACTTTGGAGTTGCCTTTACCAACGAAAACACTAGATTTTGTCTACGATCTGTATTTGAGACGAAACTGATTCGGCAACAATAAAATGGATTAATTTATTTCAACTGGATTTTCAAGTGTAGCCTCGTTTCGAATTTTAATTCGTTTCGGATCTGCTCAATTGCGTTTGTTGCCGACTGCAGTGGCCATAGAGCAGGAATTATGGCGTGAGAATGATGTGGGAGATCCCAAAGGATACGGATTGGCTGATGGGTAATGGGCAAGAAATAATAAGTGATGCTGGAAGATGATGAGCTGGATGCTTTTAAATGATGAAGGAAAGTGAGAAAAAAAGAAGGAAATAAAAGAAAAAAGAAAAAAAGTAAAGGTCTTAAATATAAGGACGACAGACACGGAAAGAAATGAATGAATGAATGAATTAAGAAAGAAAGAAAGAAAGAAAGAAAGAAAGAAATAATAATAATAATAATAATAATAATAATAATAATAATAATCTTATTATAATGGAGATTGTGGGTTTGTCTCTCTGTAACCGAAACTATATTACTATACAAGTCACAATTCCCTTAGTTATTTACACCACAATCTCCATGATTTTATTTTTTATTTAAACCTCAATTATTAGTAAAATTGTTTTACATCATTAAGACTGTTGACCATATCAACATATTAATAACATGCAATTGTATTTATGTATACAACAAAATAGAGGTTACAGTATGAATGGGAAGGCTAATTTACATATTGATCTTTAATATTTGATTTTAGTAAATATATGCTTAGTATTATTGATTTCTAATTTTTTGGTTTTATCTTATTGAATATGAGCAAAAATCTCGGGGAATAAATCTTAAAAGAAATCCATTAACAAGAAGAAATAACTAATTTTATTCTTTACTTCCTATTTTAACTAAATAGTTAAATTAGGAAATTTATCAATGAAAGACGGGAGTAAGGAAAATGATGGAAGAGTTAGTTTCAAAGTGTTCTATTTTCCGATTATACCCCCTCCGTTTCAAATATTTTTATCTGAATTCTTATTCAGTTTCATTAGCCTTTCTAATTTAACATGATATTTTATTATATTAAAACTTAGATACTTGCACCCGGAGGTTGCATATTTTTGCTAGTAATAATAATAATAATAAACTTGAAAAAAAGAAAAAAGACTGGAGGTTCTGGAAATAAGAGGAAGTATTAAGACCATCCAGTCTACTGCACTGCTGCAATCTGCTATAATACTCAGAAGAGTCCTGGAGACATGAGGAGACTTGTTGTCACTGAGCCTCCAGTGTAATACCATCAGCTAACGTTGATGTGAAAAACTCAAAAGGAGTGAAAATAATCCTACCAATTGACAATGATTTTGCAGTTCCAGCAGATCACACGGTGAAGATGAAGAAAACCCAAAAGATAGACAAATACCTGGACCCAAAAAGCTTGGAAAAAAGACATGGTGAAACTGGAAATCAAGGAGAATTGAGACCATCCAGACTACTGCACAGCTGCAATCGGTTAGAATACCCAGAAGAGTCTGGAGGAGACTTGTCACTCAGACTCCAGTGAAAGACCATCAGCTAACACTGCTGTGAAGAACTCACAAGGAGTGTAATAATAATAATAATAATAATAAAGAAGAAGAAGAAGAAGAAGAAGAAGAAGAAGAAGAAGAAGAAGAAGAAGAAGAAGAAGAAGAAGAAGAAGAAGAAGGAAATAATACGAAGAAGGAAAAATAATAATAAAATAATAATAATAATAATAATAATAATAATAAGAAGAAGAAGAAGAAGAAGAAGAAGAAGGAATAATAATAATAATAATAATAATAATAATAATACAGAAGAAGGAGAAGAAGAAGGGAATAATAATAAGAAGGAAATAATAATAATAATAATAATAATAATAATAATAATAACAAGAAGAAGAAGAAGAAGAAGAAGGAAAATAAATATAATAATAAGGAAATAATAATAGAGAATAGGGAAAGAAGCAGAAGAATAGGGAAGAAGAGAAGAGAAAAGAAGAAGAAGAAGAAGAAGAAGAAGAAGAAGAAGAAGAAGAAGAAGATTGATAAAAGTGAACAATAGAAATCGACTGGATAAAAGAAAGCCATCAAACTTCAAAAGAACAAAAATTAGATAGAAATTGTCCTTACTAAAATAATTTTTCATATTTAATTTAACATTAAGTTTTATTTTCAGTTCTTCCAGCTGGAGATGGAAAATAAATGCATTGTACATTTCTGTTTAGAACTAAAACTCGAGACAGATAAATTACTTGTCAAGTGTCCACCTACTGAGTTCAAATCCTGGACGAGGCTGTAAACGTTTCACTTTGCGCAAATGCTTTTGGGAAAAAGCAAGAATCCATCTGTTCCTCCATCTATGATTAGATAGTTGGACAGACTGAGTACTTTAGCCTTGGTTAGGAAACCAGTCTTGGAGAAAGAAAGCTCCGAATGTTAACAATCTTCACTCCGCTTACAAATTGACCCTGTGTCACATTCTCTTTATGGCGAAATTCGAAACCAGACAAAGAAAAATTGAACTGAGAAGACAATGGATAAGGTAGACAGAGGGTCTGGTGTGACAAAGGACTTCCTCTATAGAAGCGGAAAATTGAACAAAAGACTGGAAAAGGAAGTAAGGACTTCCGGCTGAGGGACAAAGAGAAAGATTAAAATGCGTGGGTGGTCGTCAATACTTAAGCGGTCGTCAGTCAGCTCAGAGGCAGTCAGGAGAGAGACGGCGGACCGACGCGGTCACGCACCCGCCACGGCTAAGGGCGGTGAGACGTCACCAGCTTCCCCAACGCTATCCATCCCAGCAGTAGTAGTTCCCATTGTCAACGCCGCCACTCGCCATCCACCACGTACAGCCGAGATGAGAGAAATAAAGTCAAATCTCCTACTACATAGAGCATGCCTTGTGATTTCATTTAAGCGACCACTAGATACATCGTCTAGGGGTTAGAGACGATCTCCGCTGTATACCAGCAACGTATACGATTCAGAGTAGCGAAGAAGGGCTATGCAACAGATACATATCGATCCCGAGACCAAAAGAAAATGTGTAAAAAGAGAAACGGAAAAATATAGAAAAAAAGTTAAATGTAAGGAAAGAAGACAGTTGTGAGAAATAAGAATGGGAGAAACGAAGAAAAAGAAAGGAAGAAAGAAAGAATGAATTAGAAAAACGTAAACATTTCAAGTAGATGTAAAGAAGGAAACCAAGTAAGAAAGGGAGAAACGAAGAAAAAAGAAAAAAAAAGAACGAAAGATAGGGAATAAGAGAACTTAATTTGCTGGGAAACCTTTAAAGAAAGAAAGAAAAGAAAGAAAAAAAAAGAAAGAAAGAAAAAGATATAAGAAGAAAAAAGAAAGGGAAAGACAGAAAGAAAATTAAAGAAAGAAAGGAAAGATGAAGCGAAAAAAGAAGAATGAAAAGAATGAAGAAAAATAAAGAAAAGGATAAATGCTAGTCTAAAGAGAAAAAATTTGACAAAGAAAGGGAACATTCAAACAAAGAGTCATTAAAAAAGAAAGATAAAGAAAAAGGAAGAAAAAGTTTCAAAGCGAAGAAAAATCTAGTTAAAAAAGAAAAAAAGAAAGAAATCAGAAAAAATACCGAAGAAAAAAAAGAAAAAGCAATGAATGAAACAAGAGAGGGGGTAACCATCAAAAAGAAAGAAAGATAAAGAAAAAGAAAAAGAAATAATGGATAGGAAGAAAAAGCAATTAATGAAAGAAAATTCAAAGTAAAAAAAACTGGACCAAAAATAGAAAGAAAGAAAGAAAGAAATTAGAAAAAATCACGAAGAAAAAAGAAAAAAGAAAAAAGCAATGAATGAATCAAAATTCAAAAAGAAGACAAAAATGGACAAAAAGAAAGAAAGAAATAAGAAAAAATCTCCAAGAAAAAAAAAAGAAAAAGTAATGAATGAAATAGGATTGAAAGTAAAGAAAAAAATGACAGAAAAAGAAAAAAATCATAAAAGGTCACGAAGAAAAAAAGTAAAGGAAAAGAAAAAGTAATATTGGATTGAAAGAAAAAGCAACAAATGAAACAAAATTCAAAGTGAAGAAAAAACTGGATAAAAAAGAAAGAAAACCCAAAAAAAAAAATCACGAACTAAAAAAGTCAGGACCAAAAATGTAAAGAGCTGTGACGAAAAGAAAAAGTTTCAAAGTGAAGAAAAACTGGTTAAAAAAGAAAAAGAAGGAAATCAGAAAAAAATTCCGAAAAAAAAAAGGAAAAAAAAACAATGAATGAAACAAAGGGAGGTGACCATTAAAAAGAAAGAAAGATAAAAAAAAGAAAAAGAAAATACTGGATAGGAAAAAAAAAAGAATGAATGAAAGAAAATTCAAAGTGAAAAAAAAAAACTGGACAAAGAAAGAAAGAAATCAGAATCAATCACAAAGAAGAAAAAAGAAAAAGCAATGAACGAAACAAAATTCAAAGTGAAGACAAAACTGGATAAAAAAGAAAGAAATCAACAAAAAAATCACGAACTAAAAAAGTCAGGACCAAAATGTAAAGAGCTGTGACGAAAAGAAAAAAGTTTCAAAGTGAAGAAAAAAACTGGTTAAAAAGAAAAAAGAAGGGAAATCAAAAAAATTCCGTACAAAAAAAGGAATAAAACAATGAATGAAACAAGAGGGGAGGTGACCATTAAAAAGAAAGAAAGATTTAAAAAAAAAAGAAAAAGAAATACTGGATAGGAAAAAAAAGTAATGAATGAAAGAAAATTCAAAGTGAAAAAAAAAAAACTGGACAAAGAAAGAAAGAAATCAGAATCAATCACAAAGAAGAAAAAAGTAAAAGCAATGAATGAAACAAAATACAGAGTGAAGAAAAAAAACTGGATAAAAAAGAAAGAAACAAAAAAAAACGAACTAAAAAAGTCAGGACCAAAAATGTAAAGAGCTGTGACGAAAAGAAAAAGTTTCAAAGTGAAGAAAAAACTGGTTAAAAAAGAAAAAGAAGGAAATCAGAAAAAAACCCCGAAGAAAAAAATCACGAAGAAAAAAAGGAAAAAAAAACAATGAATGAAACAAGAGGGGAGGTGACCATTAAAAAGAAAGAAAGATAAAAAATAAAAAAAAGAAATACTGGATAGGAAAAAAAATAAATGAATGAAAGAAAATTCAAAGTGAAAAAAAAAAAAACTGGACAAAGAAAGAAAAAGAAATCAGAATCAATCACAAAGAAGAAAAAAGAAAAAGCAATGAATGAAACAAAATACAAAAGTGAAGAAAAAAACTGGATAAAAAAGAAAGAACACCAAAAAAATCACGAAGAAAAAAAGTCAGGACCAAAAATGTAAAGAGCTGTGACGAAAAGAAAAAGTTTCAAAGTGAAGAAAAAACTGGTTAAAAAAGAAAAAGAAGGAAATCAGAAAAAAAATCCCGAAGAAAAAAAGGAAAAAAAAACAATGAATGAAACAAGAGGGGAGGTGACCATTAAAAAGAAAGAAAGATTTAAAAAAAGAAAAGAAAAAGAAATACTGGATAGGAAAAAAGTAATGAATGAAAGAAAATTCAAAGTGAAAAAAAAAAAAAACTGGACAAAGAAAGAAAGAAATCAGAATCAATCACAAAGAAGAAAAAAGAAAAAACAATGAATGAAACAAAATACAGAGTGAAGAAAAAAACTGGATAAAAAAGAAAGAAACAAAAAAAAATCACGAAGAAAAAAAAGTCAAGAAAATACGACCAAAAATGTAAAGAGCTGTGACGAGTAAAAACGCAATGGGGACTTTATTTACTTTTAAATCATTTCCTTGAAAACAGACGATATCCCTCCAAAAAAAAAAGTTATTGGCCAAAGAGAAAAAATATATATAACAGAAATAAAGAGAAAAACGAGCTGTCTTCGATTCTAATGTTTTGGCAATGACATTTTACGAAACGCGAGAATATGGCCGATCAGGGCGTTAAAGAAACGCGCTATATCTGTTCCATACAATTAAAGAGCTCTACACTCAAGGGAGGTAATTTACTTGCTTGGCCCGGCTTAGCGTGACGTACAGTCCACTAAAATCAATGCTCGCGGTGATTTGTAAAATGATATAGGGAAGATGTATTTCGCATTTACATATTTTTTTTTCTTTTATTGAATCTTTGAATATTAAAAGGGAAAGAATATACATATATATATATATATATATATATATATATATATATATATATATATATATGTGTGTGTGTGTGTGTGTGTGTGTGTGTGTGTTATAATACTCGTCCTTATATATGTATATATATATATGAGTGTGTGATATGTATGTATTCCAATACCCTCATTATGTATATACACACACATATATAAACACACACATATAATATATATATATATATATATATATATATATATATTATATTATATATATATATAATGAGGCGTGCGTGTGTAAGTATTCTAATGTTCCTTGTTATATATATGTGTGTGTGTATATGTATACATTCTAATACCCTCATTATGCATATACACAGACATAGACACAGATACACACAAACGCGCGCACACACACACACACACACACACACACACATATATATATATATATATATATATATATATATATATATATATATATGCAAGCAGGAATATTCTAATACACCTCCTATATATATATATGTACATATATATGTCAGTGTGTGTGTCAATGTATGTATTCTAATACCCTCCGTATATATATATATATATATATATATATATATATATATATATATATATATGCAAGGAGAAGTATTAGATTACGGTTTTAGGAGATAAAAACACCCACTTTAAAAAGGGTGTTATGTTCGGTTCGAATGTAATTTATTAAGGGAATATTGACAAAATATGTTTCATCTTTTATTAATTCGCATATTTCAGAAGCGGATTGGTTTGACACGGAACAGAAGTGAATATTTAAATCTAATGTGGATGTATTTCCAGCTTCAGGAAGTTGAGTCGAAAGGAAATAAGCCAGGATTTTTTCCAATAAAAATCCATTTTGCTTTGCCTGCAACTAAATGCGAGCTAGTTCCTTCCAAATAGCTACTTAACCTTTTCATACGACATACAAGTATTTACAAAAAAGTAGAATTGGCGATGTGGCCTCTATTGTCCGTATCAGCCGTGTCCTCTTTTTACAAGCGCCAGATCAGGGAGAGTTTTTTTGCTGAGGAGGAGTGCCACACTTACCGTCAATTTCCTACTTTACAGCACAGATCTGATTAGCCAATGTGTGCTACTCATGCGCTGAGTTGGCAGGGTCTGCTTTTGAAGCCAGAACCTTGCGATTACAAGGTGGGTGCTCTAACGTCTAAGGAAAACAGGCCCCTTACATTTACGCATATATAAAGGGCAGTTGTGAATATGTATGTCCGGAGGAAACTTCGAAAATAAAACAATTAACGACAATCTAAATCTTATTATAATGGAGATTGTGTATTTTTCTGTCTGTAACCGAAACTATATCACTACTCAATCCCTTAGTTATTGACATCACATTCACAATGTTTTTTTTTTAAACCTCAATTATTAATAAAATTGTTTTATATTATTAATACCTGTTAACCATATCAACATACTAATGACACGCAATTATATTTATATATACAACAAAATAGCGGTTTACAGTGTGAACGGGAAGGCTAATTAGCATATTGGTATTAAAAATATGATTTTAATAAATATGTGCTTAGTATTATTGATTTCTAATTGTTTGGTTTTATTTTAATGAATATAACCAAAAATCTCTTCAATAGATCTTAAATGAAATCCATTAATAATAAAAAAATAACTGTCATTTTATTCTTTACTTCCTCTTTTAACTAAATACTTAAATTAGAAAAAAAAACAATGAAAGATGAGAGTGATTGAAGAGTAAGTTTCAGTTGTTCTATTTTTCGATTATACCCACCTCTGTTTCAAATCTTTTTATCTGCATTCTTATTTAGTTTTATTAGCCTTTCTAATTTAATATAATATTTATTACATTAAAACTTAAATACTTGCACCCGGAGAGTGCATATATTTGCTAGTATATATAAACATTAGATATCACCAGGGCTTGGTTTTTGAGCAAAAATAATGAAGATTTCATTTATATTTGGGAAATATCTACAAATTGATAAAGTAAGAGAAGGGAAAATCATGAGCACGTTATTTTATTTATTTTATTTGGTGTGTCTTTTTTGTTTTGTTTTGCTTTAAAATATAATATTCATTGATTGAATTAATGGTCTCATTTATGTTGTATCTTTTTTTTAAATTATAAATTATTGAATTAAACTTTCTTAATATATTGTTATATATATTTACCAACCCCTCCGCACGAGCAGGATACGACACAAGGTCAATTTCTTAAGCGGAGTTTAACAGATTTGAATTCAGAGTTTTCCTTCTCCTAGACTGGTTACCTAGCCATGGTTAAAGAACCCAGTCTGCCCTGCTATTTACCCATAGCTGGAGGGGGAGTAGGATTCATACCTTTCCCAAGGGTATTAGTGCTAAGTGAAATGCAATTACCACGTCCAGGATTTGAACTCGGGGCGACGAGTTCATTTCCCATGACTTTAACCATTACACCACGCGCTTCTAACATAATATATTGTTATATATTTACGTGGGGATTTTTATGGATCATCCAGCGAACATCCAACTCGCGATAATTGATAATGAAACTGCGAGACTAAGTTTTTAAAAAAATCTCCCCTCTACTCTGGCGATGCCGGGTAGCCACTTCTAGTTCATGTATAAAGTAGGATGATAAAAACAGCATAAAAACGCATGACACACATTTGAGTTTCAAATTGCAAATCCTCTGGTGAGCTAGTATTTTAGTGTACTGATATACTGATATACGAGAATAATCCCCCGAAAGTAGTGTCTCCAAAGCTCTTAAGATGCGAGGATACTCTTTTTTACGACTATTAACAACACTGTTGTGTTTGTTGTGAATGCGCCTGTATGGGTGCCTACCCTTGAGCGCGCCACACTGCCACGCACAGTCTTCGCTTGGCAGTCGTTTCTGATGGAGCTCCAGATTGACTCTAACACCAAGTGTGAATTTCGCACAGTTTTTCGATTTTAAACAGCAAAAGGCAGTGCCAATAAACAGAAGTGTATGGCGATTCATGCATGAATGTCAAACACGTCCGGAATGGATGTAGTCAGTTTGTAACGACAATGAGTTTCAACGCTACCACAATGATATGGCAGCAAGCTGGTGTGATATGGGCACACCAAAACTGCCACAGTGCCTAGAAAAACGCACCCACCGAAATAGTGATTATCTAGAAAATTAGGTACAAAATCACACCTTGGCTTTCGACTTCACGTGTTTCAATTCCATCTTGACTTTCGTTTTCGCATGTACCAATCATGTCATTAACATTCAATTGTGAACGCTAATCAACGAAAGGTTATGAATCTTTTCTACATATTTTTACAAACACACCTCATTCAAACACAGCCCCTTTTTAACAACAAAAAATCTTTTACCTTTACTTGTTTCCTATTGTCCTGAAGAAGGTTTCTACATAAACCGAAACATTCAAATATCGACACTACGGCCAATAACAAAATTCCATCCAGTGTAACATCCCGTGTTTGTCTACTTTCCTTCACAAACAAAATGGTGTAAACATCATTGACAATAAAAAATATGAGTTTCAATGGAGCCATCTGTTGGCCATGAGTGGCGACCCATGATGCTTAAGGACGGCATCCTAGTAGATAAGCAGTCCATTACATGCAACACTTCACTTAGACCATTACTTGGGCTAGACAGGTGGTCGGAGAAACCTTCTCCGATCAATCGGCTGGCCATATCAAGCCCTAGTTCCTATATGATTGCCCCAACCCTATTGCCCTTATGACAAGCCCCAATTCTTTTTATCATATGGGTGATAGAAGGCTGTGGCTGAGGGTCTACATGTCCTGAGAATGACGTTAAACTCTATCTGATGGTGAAGTTCCAGTTCTGGAGGTTTGGGGAATGTGGAGCCCCCCTTCATCACCATTGCTCCCTGGTCCTCTCTGACCCGGAGTGGTAGTACCTGCTAGGGTCCTATCTATGGGTTAAATAGAAAAATGTATTTATAAAAAAGTGAGTATCCATTAAGAATGAATTAATTTCAAAACTTTATCGGCATTAAATGACCCACTGAGGTTTATAAGCCGTAAAACAAAACAAACATAAAAATCATCATCATCATCATCATCATCATCATGTCGTGATGGTAGCAAGGATACCCATAACTCTCCCTCCTCGCTCTCTCCCCCTCTCTCTCTCTCTCTAACCATCTCTGTTGGTCCTCCACGCAGCATCCAGAATCCGCACAGGGCTGATTGGTTTGTGCCTACATTGGTGTGTCCGTGTGTAGGTGTCCCTAGCAGAAGGTCACTAAAAGGCCACGTTCAGATCAATAAGAGATTATTGGCTATCGATTAAACTAATGGTTATTTACCATGACTCTTTTAGCGCGAATTACAAGTTAACTTTTGAATTCAAATAGTTCTACACTTCCTTACACAATGGATGGTCTACTTTCCACAGTAAAGAGAGCCAGAAGGAAGGAGAGAAAACAGCAGTCTCGGCAAGTATCACAATTTGTGTGCAGTCAGTGCACCGAAGATTGTCACTCAAGGATTGGCCTTACTCAGCCATCAGCGCAGATGCAGATAATCTTTTTTGGACACTACGCCATCATCCTTAGATGCCAACAACAACAACTTTCCATCAAATTATCAAATTCAGATTAGTGTTATACACAGGGTGACCATTTTAAAATTATTTTTAATGGCAAAGGGGTTGAATCAATCAGATAGGTGCTAGGGATTGACATGACCAGCCGATTGATCGGAGGGGGCCTCTCCGACCGCCCTTGCAGTCTAAGTAAGGGCCAAATTGAAGTGTGGTCACCAGGGTTCCGTCCTTAAGCATAACCGGCTGCCACCCACAGCAAACATGTAGCCTCATTGGGTGTTGTTTTTTTTACGTTGAAGTTGATGTATTCTAGAGTCCTAGCCGAAAGGGCGGACTTAATTTTGGTCAGTCTAGCAAAAAGGCTCCATAGAGCGAAGATTGTTACCATTGGTTTCAAAGCAGCGTATTAGCCACTTATGATCAGTACCTTGGAAAAGGCTCTATAGGGTGAAGATCATGACTTCTCAAATTTTGATCGACCAAGTGTCTGTCTGCTTAGAAAATCAACAGTTAATATGCTCGCTTTTTAAACAGTACGATTGTGATGGAGAAACTCAACTATCTCAGCCACCTGGTGAACCTATGACTTGCAAGTGGAGTGTTGCATGTCATGAACTAATCAACCACCTAGAATCCGTCCTTGAGAATCATGGTCGCCACCCACGACCAACAAGTTGCCCAATTGGGGGCGGGTCCTAGTCCTATACAGAGGTGCAGTTGTCGTAATCTATAACCACAGCTGGCTGGGTGGTCTAAAAGTTTCCTGTGGAATCTAGTGCCAGGATGTTAACTGTTATATCCCATCATCATCCCATTATCATCATTATCATCCCATCACCTGTGTCTCTCTCCACATTTATATAGCCAGGTAAAGGGGTATATAACAAGTATCATGTGACCAACGCAGTTTAAGTGGTGGAATGTACTGACTTTTATTGTTAGTATCGGGTCACTGGAGTTGGAGTCATGGAGTTGGGGGTCACTGGAGTCGGTAAAACTATCATAAGAATTAATGGGACATTAATTCGTATTTAACACCCATAAACTTTAGGTTATCCAAAAGAGAGTAGCACAACACAGAATATTCGGTGGAGAAAAGACAAGTCAATTCATACAATATAGCATTCAATTAAATATCACGTAAAGAGAAAGCATAGTTCCCATCCCAAATCTTAAAACAGTTCCAAGAAAAGTTCGAAGAAAAGTTAAGTAAAAAAGGGGTGGAAATCACTTACTATTTTTAAGGAGGTCTGGGAATAAAAACAGGCACATGTGCATAGCTTCTGGGGAAGCAAAAAAGACACATGTCTCTCACTTCCTAGTAGTATAAAAGAAAGGGAGATTTTTGTGATAACCTTGTCACATGACTAAAATGAACACATGACATGGGAAAGCCCCTCCTTCAATATAAAAAGGGAGACAATTCTATTTTACTCAGCTGTACTTTTAACTGTTACGTAGTGGAGCTTAGATTACTCTGACTGCACCAATACTCGTTTTCGCAACATTCAACACAGACATTGATGAAAAATTTGACAACTTCCATAATTAAAACAGGAAAAGTTGTCATTTTATTTTACTAAAATGAACCAAATAAGATATTATATCCAGAATTCAAATTGAAAATATCCCCCATTACCACTGACACCTCCGACATGCTACTTTTTACCACGTTAATTAAGCTGTAACAGGGATAACATTTTAAAAGATTGCAATCTATTTCCTTAAACGAAGGCAAACTTTTGAAGTTGAAGATGGTGTGGCAATTTCTTATGTTGATTTATAACTTCCGCTACATGGGAGACATTACAATTCCAAAATCGATCTACCCTAAATAATTCTTAACTTCTTTTTATTGTTACATTTTTAGGGATAAAAAAGTAAATAAATTAATTGAATAGATTTTTATCACTTTAGTTCAGAAAGCAATTAAGAACTGAATTTAAATTTTTTTCGGATGCAAAAAAAAAAAAAAAAAGAAAATCTTTTTTAAAGAGTTATGTTTCAAAACACTTAAGAGATTAGGGTTACATTTTAAAAATAATAAATTGTACACACACACACAAACACACACACACACACACACACACACATATATATATATATATATATATATATATATATATATATATTAGCTCCACTTCTAATTTCTTGCTACTACTCGTTCTCGTTAAAAACGAGACACAAAATCATACCATCGTTTCACACCTGAGGATGGAAAATTGTATTGCCGAAAGCGCTCGTTTTGAAACCTTTGGGGGACTGTTATACCAGTTACACCACGACACCAGAAAGATGGCCCGAAAATTGGAACGGATCAATGAAAAACTTGTCCGACAGGAATTGTCTGTACACTTCAACAAAACTTATATATATATATATATATATATATATATATATAGAGAGAGAGAGAGAGAGAGAGGGGGGGAGAGAGATAATGTTATTTTATTTATATATCAGCATCTTACGGAATTTGTATGTCAATCATTTTTTCTATTTCTAGATATATCCATCTTTCTATCTTTGGTTCTCCATCCCTATCTCGATATGCGGTGTGATCGAAAATTAACTCCCTATTTTAAACTCTTTATAATTATTTTATATGCGCTTACATTTTTCTCAATTTTTTAATGCATGTTCCTTAATATATAGCAAGGATATCTGTTTAGTTGTTATTGTTTTCAGATTGATTATTTTGTTTCAAAATTGAAAGCCCTATAAAGATGTCGGGACGTTTAACTCTGATTTGATTTTAATTCCCGAGTGGCTTGAGAGGCTGGAAGTGAATGCTGGTGCCCATATTTTTCTCAAATCTTTAATGTAGGTTTCTTAATGTATGGCAATTAAATCTGTTGTTTTTCTTTTCAGATTGATTATTTTCTTTCAAAATTCCAAACCCTATAAAAATGTCTGGACGTTTAACGTTAAAAGAGCGTTCCCCCGGGAGACTGGAGGCGAATGTTGGTGCCCATATAGAATTTTGAATAGAAGCGCGTGGTGTAATGGTTAAAGTCATGAGAAATGGACTCGTCGCCCCGAGTTCAAATCCTGGATGTGGTAATTGCATTTCACTTTGTGCTAATACTCTTGGGAAATGTATGAATCCTACTCTCCCTCAAGCTATGGATAAATAGTAGGGAATACTGGTATCTTTAACTTTGGTTAGGCAACCGGTGTAGGAGGAGAAAAACTCTGAATTCAAACCTGTTGAACTCCGCTTAAGAAATTGACCTTGTGTCACATCCTGCTCGTACAGAGGGGTTGGTAAATATATAGAGAATTTTGAATAAAACTCCGAGGTGATGTGGTTCTTTTCATATTCATTTTTTGTAAAAATAATGGTTCAGAAATAAAATTAGAAGAATTTAGAAAAGGGAAGGAAGTTTAAAATCATCATATATATATATATTTTTTTTTGGTGGGGGGAGAATATGTGCATTTCGGCCTATTAGGTCTCATCAGCAGACCTATAGATAGGCCTAATAGGCCGAAATGTACATACAGAGATTGATTTTTCTTGATTTGTTTAGCCTTACATTTGAATAGGTATGCCCGCCTAATTAATTAATTATTAATTAATTAAATTCCAAAATTAGGTAGGACTTCAATTAAGCACATATTCTCCCAAAAATTGTCGGCTAAAAAAAGCCATATCAAAAACACATCGTTTGTGTATTTACTTCTCATATATATATATATATATATATATATATATATATATATATAATGTAATATAATATAAGATAAGATAATAAGCATTTGTTTGTCTGTAACCGAAACTTTATGACTAGTCAAGTCAAATTCACTTACTTATTTATATTATTTACGTCATATCTACTGAATTTTGTTTTCACATCTATAATCTCAATTATTAATAATATTTAAAATTTATTAACACTGTAAGCCTTATCTGCATAATAATAACATACAATTGTATTCATATATACAACAAAATATCAGTTTACAATGTGAACGGCGACGCTAATTTGCATATTGATTTTAAAAATTTGATTTTAATAAATTACATTTTTTTTTCATTTAACTAAAAATACCATAACCATACGACAACTAATTCAGTTCCAGTGTTCTTCTGAAAAAGAGATTTTATCTCGAAATATCAAGAATAAATCACAGGTTAACAAACAACACCAATCGTTACCTTATTACTTTTTCTTTACACCTGCATTGTGATAGTCTTCAAAATCAACCTCCAAACCAAATATATATATATATATATATATATATATAATATTATATATATTTGGGAGAATATGTGCTTAAATGAAGTCGAACCTATTTTTGAAATTTAATTCATTAATAATTAATTAGGGCGGGATTAAACTATTTAAATGTAAGGCTAAACAATCGAGAAAAAAATCAATCTCTGTATGTACATTTCGGCCTATTAGGCCTCTCAGCAGAGCTAATAGATGCGAGACCGCCCCGAGTGTTGATTCGAAACTGTCGGTCAAATTAGCAGTGTTCTTAGTATCCACACACGGACTTAGCAAGATTTTCTTCGCTTTTTGTAGTAGTAGTAGTATATTTATATTCCTCTAAGTTGATACTCTGACACGAACTTAACGAGGACGTAACACAGACAGACGACGATGTTGTGTTATGGTTATTTTCAGCGCACAATATTTGAGAATATGTGCTTAAATGAAGTCGACTATTTTTGAAAAATAATTCATTAATAATTAATTAGGCGGGTTAAACTATTTAATGTAAGGCTAAACAAATCGAGAAAAATCAATCTCTGTATGTACATTTCGGCCTATTAGCCTCATCAAAATATTAATTGGCTTTATTAATCTACTGAAAATTTTTCGAATCATCCTGGGCTCATTTTAATCCATTCCCCACTCAGAATCCGGTTGCCTCCCTTTTTTTTCATGTGTTTGAATATAATTTTTTTTGTTTAATTATTTACCTTATTTTTTCTGATGCAAGATACTTGGGGAACAAAAAGAAATAGTAATTTTAAGAAATTGAAGTTGTAGTTTACCAAAAAAATTTCTCGTTCCCCAATGATACTGGCATCGGATGAAAATAAATTTCCCAAATTTATTCCAGTTAAAACCACAGTAAGGTTAACCCAACCGGAACTTTTCTTTGTTCGACCTTATTTTTTCTGGTGCAAGTATCATTGGGGAACAAGAAAATTGCTTTGCTGGCTCGTCGTCACCTGACCAACAACAACCCCACCCTCTCTCTCTCTCTCTCTCTCTCTCTCTCTTATTTTCTGGTGCAAATATAATTTGGGAACAAGAAAATTCCTTTGCTGGCTCGTCCCCCTCTCTCTCTCTCTCTCTCTCTCTCTCTCTTATTTTTCTGGTGCAAGTATCATTGGGGAACAAGAAAATTGCTTTGCTGGCTCGTCCACCTGACCAACACTCACCCCCACATGTCTCTCTCTCTCTCTCTCTCTCTCTCTCTCTCTCTCTCTCTGTCTCTCTTATTTTTCTGGTGCAAGTATCATTGGGGAACAAGAAAATTGTTTTTGTTGGCTCGTCCACCTGACCAACACTCACCCCCACATCTCTCTCTCTCTCTCCCCCCTCCCCTCTCTCTCTCTCTCTCTCTCATCTTTCTCTCGTAACACCTCAGTAATTTTCCTTCAATGATTAAATTTCGTGCCGATTCCATCTCTGTCACTCCCTTAAAAAAAAACTGTCGTCTTCCGTTACCGCGTGGATTAATAACTAGCCACTCGCTGGCACAGCTCACTGATTAGCATCAAAACCGAATGGATTCAACGCGAAAGGAATTATTTCTTTTTAGTTCCCTGGCCGCCAAAAGGGAGGCGCCGTCGACCATCGGCGAATGAGTGCAAGCGGAGTGATAATTTATAGGGTTAAAATCATCGCTAACCTTTCCGGTCGGTAACGAATTGGTCCGGATGTTAATGAAAAATTCCTTTAAGCTAGACCAGCGCCCCCTAGTGAGTAGTTATCTTCTTTAGTCGAAAACCACATGGTATAGATATAAACATGGCTTTTACGATTAACTTTTGGTTGGGATTTTGTAAATAATGCATCAGCACAGGCTAAGAAAACCTTCATTGGAACGGATGCAGACTACGCATATGATCTACCACATTATTATTATTATTATTTACTCCTTTTGAGTTTTCACATCAGTTTAGCTGATGGTCTTTCACTGGAGTCTGAGTGACAAAAAGTCTCCTCAGGTCTCCAGGACTCTTCTGAGTATTCTGGCAGATTGCAGCAGTGCAGTGTTCTGAATGGTTTCAATTCTTCCTCTGATTTTCAAACTTTCCAAACCCTTTTCCAATCCTTTTGGGACCGTTCCAAGTGCACCAACTACAATTGGTATAACTTTCACTTTCATATTCCATACTTTTTCAGTTCTCTGGCAAGGTCCAGATATTTGTCCATTTTTTCATTTTCCTTTAGCTTTACCCTGTGATCTGCTGGCACTGCAAAATCCACCAGTTGACAAGTTTTTTTCTTTTTTGTTTATCAACACTAGGTCTGGTCTTCTTGCTGGGATAAGGTGATCTGTTTTTATTTCAAAGTCCAGAGAATTTTATGTGTTTCGTTTCTCAAGAACTGATTCTGGTTTATGCATATACCATTTTGTTGTATGGTCAAAATTAATTTTTTGCATAATTCCCAGTGGATCACCTTCCCAACCCAGTCGTGTCTAGTTTTGTATTCTCGTTGTGCTAGTTTGCTCCATTCGCAGAGTATATGGTTTATAATCTCATCTCTATTACCACAAAGTCTACATTTACTATTTTGTTGGGTCTTATCAATTTTCGCTTTGATATAGTTTGTCCTTATAGCATTATTTTGTGCAGCAATTATTATTATTATTATTATTATTATTATTATTATTATTATTATTATTATCATTATTATTAGTTTTTTCCCACCAGCCTTAGCTGGAGTCTGAGTGACAACAAGTCCCCTCAGGTCTCCATGACTCTTTTGAGTATTCTGGCCAATTGCAACAATGCAATTGTGTGGGTGGTCTCAATTCTTCCTCTGATTTCCAGATCCTCCAGTCTTTTTTCCAAGCTTTTTGCGATCGATCCAAGTGCACTAACTGCAATAGGTATCACTTTCCCCCTCATATTCCATAGCTTTTATCAATTCTCTAGCAATATCCAGGTATTATTATTATTATTATTATTATTATTATTATTATTATTATTATTTTTCACACCAGCCTTAGCTGATGGTCTTTCGCTGGATTTTGAGTGACAAGTCTTCTCAGGTCTCCAGGACTCTTCTGAGTTTTCAAGCTGATGTCAAGATTCAGTCGGTAGAGTGTTCGGCTAGGAATCACAAGGTTCCTGGTTCGATACCACCCTAACCAACCCAGCGTATGAGTAGCACAGGGATCTGTGCGGTAAAGTGAGGAACTGATGGTAGGTGTGGTGCTTCCCCTCAGATGCTAAAATAATCTCCTTTGTCTAGCACTAGTGAAAAGGAGATAGACTCCCACACTGTCTGGCTGATACCGATATCACTGATATCGCCCCGACGTCGACTTTTACTTATTGTCTGGATGGTCTCAATTTTTCTTCTGATTTCCAGTTCCTCTAGTCTTTTTCAAAGCTTTTGGGGACCGTTCCTAGTGACCCAACTACTATTGGCATCACTTTCACCCACATATGCCACAGCATTTTTAATTCCCTAGATCTAGGTATTTGTCTATCTTTTCATTTTCTTTCATCTTCGTCCAGTGATCTGCAGGAACTGCAAAATCTACCAGTTTTTTACAATTGTTTTTGTTAATCAATACTAAATATGGTCTTCTGGTTGGGATAAGGCGATCCGTCTTTATCTCAAAGTCCCAGAGAACGTTATAGATGTCATTCTCAATAACATATTCTGGTTTATGCATATACCCTTTTTTGTATGGTTTAAAATTTAGTTTTTTGCATAGTTCCCAGTGGATCATCTTCTCAACTCAGCCATGCCTAGCTTTGCATTCTCGTTTTGCTACTTTGCTGTATTCGCTTAATACATGGCTTATGGTCTCATCTCTGGTCCCATACACTCTACATTTGCTGTTCTGTTGTGTCTTATCAATTTTTGCTTTGACATAATTTGTTGTCATGGCATTGTTTTGTGCAGCAGTTATTAGCGATTCAGTTTCTCTCTTGAGGTTTCCTTTTCTTAACAATGTCCAATTTTTTCATTTGCAACCTTCCCAATGTGTCGTTTGAAGTATCCATATAATTGTTTTTCTTCCCATTTCTATTTTCTTGTTTTCGTTGTTTTTCTGTTTGTCCCAATGTTGCAGCTGGTGTTATTGGCTACCATAAGTAATCTTGATATATATATATATATATATATATATATATATATATATATATATATATACTGTTACGATTTTATGGGCCATCCTTTAGGCTGCAAGCAAGAGCGCTTGTCCAGCGGAAACCCTTGGTAAAGAATCCATTTGGTTGTAAGTTCCTTCATCAATGATTGCAAATGGACGTCTGTCAGTATCAGTGATTAAGTAGTCAATCAGCCACGCATTATGGCTGTTAATTGGGGAGGAATAAACCACATGAACGTCGCCTAGTCTATAAGTTTAGGTGGTGAATTGTAGCACACCTTATATAAAAAATAATCCTTTACAACACACAACACACACAACCACAAACACACAACATCCATTCCTATCAGAGATAACTTTCGGTAAGTCCTCGAGACGGCATTCAATGTCCGCATTGAGCAGATAAATATTATCGTACTATCACATTTACTTCTGCAATGTTTCGATCTCCTTTTTAATGCTATTTGGTTTTTTGTTTATTTTTACATTGTTTTATATTATAAGAACTACTTTTCGTGCTGGCATTTAGAAACGAGTTCATTAGAATTGTTCATTTACTTTTGTCTTTATTATCGATTATGCAAAGTTTCTCCGGTATGCATTACAGTCACACAAATACACATATACACACACATACATATATAATGTGTCACTATATATATAATGTGTCACTATTCTTACACACACATATACATATCATATATATATATATATATATATTATCATTTTATATTATATATATACACCCTACATATATAATGTGCATCAGTGTGTATAACAACACACGCACACACACACACACACACACACACACACACACATATATAGTATATATAACTATATATATATATTAATAACAACCTGTGAAGCTATAGTTTAAATAGGTTTGTAGTAAAAATAAATAAGATGGAAGGTGTAATAGCGAAAAGTTTGTTTTCTTTTGTATTTTTATTTTATTCATTTACTTTTTGTCATCACGAAACAGAAAATTTCCTCGTGACAAAGTTGATGTAATTTTTTGGGTGGGAAGAACAAAACGAAACAAACAAAAAAACAACAAAAAAAAAAATCAAAAATACAAAAACCAAACAAAGAAAAGAAAAAGAAAAAAAAAAAGAACTTTTGAAAACCTCCGGGAATGAAATATAATTTCTGTTTGCTTTTTCTCTACATTTGTTCACTGTTGATCTGGAAT
>CM042167.1:65045489-65056994 GCA_023376005.1 Doryteuthis pealeii | reverse complement strand
AAAAGAGAGAGATCCGTGTTGTCTACTTTCCTTCACAAACAAAGTGGTGTAAACATCATTGACAATAAAAAATATGAGTTTCAATGGGGCCATCTGTTGGCCATGAGTGGCGACCCATGATGCTTAAGGACGGAATCCTAGTGGATGAGCAGTCCATTACATGCAACACTTCACTTAGACCATTACTTGGGCTAGACATATCAAGCCCTAGTTCCTATATGATTGCCCCAACCCTATTGTCCTTATGGCAAGCCCCAACACTTTTTATCATATGGGTGCTAGAAGGCGGCGACTGATGGTCTACATGTCCTGGGAATGACGTTAAACTCTATCTGATGGTGAAGTTCCAGTTCTGGAGGTTTGGGGAATGTGGAGCCCCCCTTCATCACCATTGCTCCCTGGTCCACTCTGACCCGGAGTGGTAGTACCTGCTAGGGTCCTATCTATGGGTTAAATAGAAAAATGTATTTATAAAAAAGTGAGTATCCATTAAAAATGAATTAATTTCAAAACTTTATCGGCATTAAATGACCCACTGAGGTTGATATGCCACAAAACCAAATATAAAAATGATGATGATGATGATGATGATGATGATGATCATCATCATCATGTCGTGATGGTAGCAAGGATACCCATAACTCTCCCTCCTCGCTCTCTCCCCCCTCTCTCTAACCATCTCTGTTGGTCCTCCACGCAGCATCCAGAATCCGCACAGGGCTGATTGGTTTGTGCCTACACTGGTGTGTCCGTGTGTAGGTGTCCCTAGCAGAAGGTCACTAAAAGGCCACGTTCAGATCAATAAGGGATTATTGGCTATCGATTAAACTACTGGTTATTTTCCATGACTCTTTTAGCGCGAATTACAAGTTAACTTTTGAATTCAAATAGTTCTACACTTCCTTACACAATGGATGGTCTACTTTCCAAAGTAAAGAGAGCCAGAAGGAAGGAGAGAAAACAGCAGTCTCGGCAACTATCACAATTTGTGTGCAGTCAGTGCACCGAAGATTGTCACTCAAGGATTGGCCTTACTCAGCCACTTGCGCAGATGCAGATAATCTTTTTTGGACACTACGCCATCATCCTTAGATGCCAACAACAACAACTTTCCATCAAATTATCAAATGCAGATTAGTGTTATACACAGGGTGACGATTTTAAAATTGTTTTTAAGGGAAAAGGGGTTGAATCAATCAGATAGGTGCTAGGGCTTGACATGACCAGACGATTGATCGGAGGGGGCCTCTCCGACCGCCCTTGCAGTCTAAGTAAGTAATTACCTCCCCTGTCTGCAAATGGACAATGGTGACATGATGCCCGAGACCATGGCCATCTGCAGGTATTTGGCCAGGGAATACAGTGAGTATTAAACATTTTTACGGGATATAGTCATAAGTTAGAAGTGGGATATTGACGAACTATGACTCTTTGAAAGATCAAGTAATCTATCTGTCTATCTATCTATACATATATAAAGGGGTTTTGTGTGTATGGATGTGAATGTTTATTCCCGGTTGAAATTACGAAAATAAAACAATTAAGGGGGAAGTATATATATATATATATATATATATATATATATATATATATGCAGATTAGTGTTATACACAGGGTGACCATTTTAAAATTATTTTTAAGGGCAAAGGGGTTGAATGAATCAGAAAGGTGCTAGGGCTTGACATGACCAGCCGATTGATCGGAGGGAGCCTCTCTGACCGCCCTTGCAGTCTAAGTAAGGGCCAAATTGAAGTATGGTCACCAGGGTTCCGTCCTTAAGCATAACCGGCTGACACCCACAGCAAACATGTAGCCTCATTGGGTGTTGTTTTTTTTTACTCCTCTGAAGAAGTGAAGTTGATGTATTCTAGAGTCCTAGCCGAAAGGGCGGACTTAATTTTGGTCAGTCTAGCAAAAAGGCTCCATAGAGCGAAGATTGTTACCATTGGTTTCAAAGCAGCGTATTAGCCACTTATCATCAGTACTTTGGAAAAGGCTCTATAGGGTGAATATCATGACTTCTCAAATTTTGATCGACCAAGTGTCTGTCTGCTTAGAAAATCAACAGTTAATATGCTCGCTTTTTAAACAGTACGATTGTGATGGAGAAACTCAACTATCTCAGCCACCTGGTGAACCTCTGACTTGCAAGTGGAGTGTTGCATGTCATGAACTAATCAGCCACCTAGAATCCGTTCTTGAAAATCATGTTGAAAGTTTGTGATATAAGGCATGAGGCAAATGGTCACTCCTAAATATAGACTCGTTGACTATCACGTGACCTGAGAAAGATTCCCACTGTCCAATCACTGGCAGTGCTGCTGCTGCTGTTGGTGTACATATAGAGGTCTATATACATATAGAGGTCTGATTCTAAACTTATGTCATTGACACTCGGACCATCTTGGACGACGGACTTACAAAGAATACTATAACACAGGATACTTATTGGCTTGTTTACTTATTCACTACATCTGGAACTAAGGATGGCTGCCAGATACTTAACCAACGGCCAACAAGTTGCCCAATTGGGGGCGGGTCCTAGTCCTATACAGAGGTGCAATCGTCGTAATCTATAACCACAGCTGGCTGGGTGGTTTAACAGTTTCCTGTGGAATCTAGTGCCAGGATGTTAAAAGTATGCCTTTTAACTGTTACGTAGACATAATTATAATCTACTAGCAGCGGCTACCCGGCGTCGCCTGAGTAGAGGTTTTTTTACTAAAGATCCATTATTACTGAATCGTGAGTTGAATCCTCGTGGGATGCCACATTTAAATCCATATGTAAAAAAATAGACCTTGCATTGATCCAGCTACTCTGAAAAGAAATGTTAATGACTACTATCTAAATTAGTAAATGAAAAAAAAATCCATGCTGTTATCATTTAAATTTCATTTTTTAGTTATGTTCACGAATATAAATCAAATCTCTATTATCTTTGCTCAAAAACCAAGCCCTGGCGATATTTAATGTGTATATATATTTACTTTGTCGTTGATTGTTTTATTTTCAAAGTTTCCTCCGGACATACATATACACACAACTGCCTTAATTATATGTAAAGATAGATTAACAAATCTATTAAAAATAACTAGTATCGTCTCAGTCATCAGCATTCTATTCCAAAGTATTCTCTGTGCTAAATACCAAATTTGTAGTTCCTTACTAAGCTTAGCATGTTTGTGGCACAAGGTCAGAAATATGGGGCATCCTGTCATGAACTCATTAACAATAGTCCGTTAATATATCTTGTTAAACATTACACCACATAAGGTAATCAGACGTTGATGAAAAATTTAACAACTTCCATATTTAAAACAGGAAAAGTTGTCATTTTATTTTACTAAAATGAACCGAATAAGATATTATATGTAGAATTCAAATTGAAAATATCCCCCATTACCACTGACACCTCCGACATGCAACTTTTTACCACGTTAATTATGTAACACTATTGTGTTATGGGTTGATTGGCGACCTATTAATTAATTACTAATTAATTAAAACTACCCTAATTATTAATTATGGTGGTTTGTTAAAATTAAAAGTAATAATAATAATAATAATAATAATAATAATAATAATAATAATAATAATAATAATGTTTATATTGGAGGTATATATATATATCTAAACGAAAAATCATCACGTAAGCATAAATTATTTAGATTATGGAATTTGATGTATATCATTCAAATTGTGCCAAAATAAAATAATAAATTTAATAAATAAGATTCCAGTTTTTGACAAGTTCGTCAACAATTTCAAAAACTTAGATAAATAAAACAATGGTTGGCCTTGACTCCAAATGGAAAGATACAGGCTAGGCTGGCACAAGACCATTTAGACACGTAGGCAATAGTATCGAGTGGCTGGCCAATCAGAGACATATGTTAGGGGTGGGGAGGTCTGGATCCCATAAATAACAGACTGTCAGACCGTCAGGGCGATAGAAGAATAGAAGCGAGAAGAGAGACAGCGGGAGAGACCGGGACAGAACGAAGACCGGAGAAGAGAGCTTGCCATGGCTCGGGGCCTTGATACAACTTTACCGATACACTCTGATGCCTTTCCACTCGGTACAGAATTGATAACTTAGCCAAAAACTAGCTGTAGATCGCCAATCAGCTGACAAGAAATCACCTCGCTCCTTTGTAAAATAAATGTATATAAGTTGTACATAAGCATAAAAAAGGCGTTGTGTTCAATTGTTTTGTTGATCCGTTGACAGCTTTTGGTTATTTAATCTTATTTCAGCCGAGTTGGTAAAAGGGACGAAACCAGCTCTTTTTCAGCCTTCCTGTAAATCAACAGACAATATAAGAACGGGAGGTTGGAACGGGCGGTTTCGACGACTGTAATACTGTGCCGGAGCATCGTTCTCATACATAACATACATACAGTGAGACGGTACTCCAGAACATGTGTTATATTAAGCTGTAACAGGGATAACATTTTAAAAGATTGCAATCTATTTCCTTAAACGAAGGCAAAGTTTTGAAGTTGAAGATGGTGTGGTAATTTCTTATGTTGATTTATAACTTCCGCTACATGGGAGACATTACAGTTCCAAAATCGATCTACCCTAAATAATTCTTAACTTCTTTTTATTGTTACATTTTTAGGGATAAAAATGTAAATAAATTAATTGAATAGATTTTTATCACTTTAGTTCAGCAAGCAATTAAGAAGTGAATTTAAATTTTTTTTCGGATGCAAAAAAAAAAAATGAAAATTTTTTTTTAAGAGTTATGTTTCAAAACACTTAAGAGATTAGGGTTACATTTTAAAAATAATAAATTGTACACACACACACAGACACACACACACACACACAGATATATATATATATATATATATATATATATATATATATATATATATATATATTAGCTCCCACTTCTAATTTCTTGCTACTACTCGTTCTCGTTAAAAACGAGACACAAAATCATACCATCGTTTCACACCTGAGGATGGCAAATTGTATTGCCGAAAGCGCTCGTTTTGAAACCTTTGGGGGACTGTTATACCAGTTACACCCCGACACCATAAAGATGGCCCGAAAATTGGAACGGATCAATGAAAAACTTGTCCGACAGGAATTGTCTGTACACTTCAACAAAACTTATATATATATATATATATATATATATATATATATATATATAGAGAGAGAGAGAGAGAGAGAGAGAGATACTGTTCTTTTATTTATACTAGCAAATATATGTACCCTCCGGGTGCAAGTATTTAAGTTTTAATATAATAAAATATCATGTTAAATTAGAAAGGCTAATGAAACTGAATAAGAATTCAGATAAAAATATTTGGAACAGAGGGGGTACGATTGAAAAATAGAACAACTTTGAAACTAACTCTTCTATCATTTTCCCTTACTCCCGTCTTTCATTGGTAAATTTTCCTAATTTAACTATTTAGTTAAAATAGGAAGTAAAGAATACAATTACAGTTATTTCTTCTTCTTAATGGATTTCTTTTAAGATTTATCCCCGAGATTTTTGCTCATATTCATTAATATAAAACCAAACAATTAGAAATCTATAATACTAAGCATATATTTATTAAAATCAATTTTTTAAGATCAATATGCAAATTAGCCTTCCAATTCACACTGTAAACCGCTATTTTCTTGTATATATAAATACAATTGCATAGCGTTTGTATGTATATATGGTCAACAGTATTAATGGTGTAAAACAATTTTATTAATAATTGAGGTTTAAATAAAAAATAAAATCATGGAGAATGTGATGTAAATAACAAAGGGAATTGTGACTTGAATAGTAATATAGTTTCGGTTACAGACAGACAAACCCACAATCTCCATTATAAAAAGATATCAGCATCTTACGGAATCTGTATGTCAATCATCTTTTCTGTTTCTAGATATATCCATCTTTGTATCTTTCGTTCTCCATCCCTTTCTCGATATGCGGTGTGATCGAAAATTAACTCCCTATTTTAAACTCTTTATAATTATTTTATATGCACTTACATTTTTCTCAATTTTTTAATGCATGTTCCTTAATATATAGCAAGGATATCTGTTTTGTTGTTTTTCTCAGATTGATTATTTTGTTTCAAAATTCCAAGCCCTATAAAGATGTCGGGACGTTTAACTCTGATTTGATTTTAATTCCCGAGTGGCTTGAGAGGCTGGAGGTGAATGCTGGTGCCCATATTACATTTTTCTCAATTCTTTAATGTAGGTTTCTTAATATATGGCAATTAAATCTGTTGTTTTTCTTTTCAGATTGATTATTTTGTTTCAAAATTCCAAGCCCTATAAAGATGTCGGGACGTTTAACTCTGATTTGATTTTAATTCCCGAGTGGCTTGAGAGGCTGGAAGTGAATGCTGGTGCCCATATTACATTTTTCTCAATTCTTTAATGTAGGTTTCTTAATATATGGCAATTAAATCTGTTGTTTTTCTTTTCAGATTGATTATTTTGTTTCAAAATTCCAAGCCTTATAAAGATGTCGGGACGTTTAACTCTGATTTGATTTTAATTCCCGAGTGGCTTGAGAGGCTGGAAGTGAATGCTGGTGCCCATATTACATTTTTCTCAAATATTTAATGTAGGTTTCTTAATGTATGGCAATTAAATCTGTTGTTTTTCTTTTCAGATTGATTATTTTGTTTCAAAATTCCAAACCCTATAAAAATGCCTGGACGTTTAACGTTAAAAGAGCGTTCCCCCGGGAGACTGGAGGCGAATGTTTGTGCCCATATAGAATTTTGAATGGAAGCGCGTGGTGTAATGGTTAAAGTCATGAGAAATGGACTCGTCGCCCCGAGTTCAAATCCTGGAGGTGGTAATTGCATTTCACTTAGTGCTAATATTCTTAAGGAAATGTATGAATCTTACTCTCCTTCAAGCTATGGATAAATAGTAGGGAATACTGGTATATTTAACCTTGGTTAGGCAACTGGTCTAGGAGAAGGAAAACTCTGAATTCAAACCTGTTGAACTCCGCTTAAGAAAATGACCTTGTGTCACATCCTGCTCGTGCAGAGGGGTTGGTAAATATATAGAGAATTTTGAATAAAACTCCGAAGTGATGTGGTTATTTTCATATACATTTTTTGTAAAAATAATTGTTCAGAAATAAAATTAGAAGAATTTTGAAAAGGGAAGAAAGTTTAAAATCATTATATATATATATATATATATATATATATATATATATATATATTGGGGAGAATATGTGCTTAATTGAAGTCGTACCTAATTTTGGAAGTTAATTAATTAATAATTAATCAATTAGGCGGGCATATTAGGCCTCATCAGCAGACCTATAGATAGGCCTAATAGGCCGAAATGTACATACAGAGATTGATTTTTCTTGATTTGTTTAGCCTTACATTTGAACTGGTATGCCCGCCTAATTAATTAATAATTAATTAATTAAATTCCAAAATTAGGTACGACTTCAATTAAGCACATATTCTCCCAAAAATTGTCGGCTAAAAAAAGCCATATCAAAAACACATAGTTTGTGTATTTTCTTCTCATATATATATATATATATATATATATATATAATATAATATAATATAATATAATAAGCATTTGTCTGTCTATAACCGACACTATATCACTAATCAAGTCACAATTCACTTATTTATCTACTTACGTCATATTCTACATGATTTTGTTTTTCCATCTAAACCTCAATTATTAATAAAATTGTTTTACATTATTAATACTGTAAGCCTTATCTGCATAATAATAACATGCAAATGTATTTATATATACAACAAAATATCAGTTTACAATGTGAACGGCGACGCTAATTTGCATATTGATTTTAAAAATTTGATTTTAATAAATTACATTTTTTTTCATTTAACTAAAAATACCATAACCATACGACAACTAATTCAGTTCCAGTGTTCTTCTGAAAAAGAGATTTTATCTCGAAATATCAAGAATAAATCACAGGTTAACAAACAACACCATCGTTACCTTATTATTTTTTCTTTACACCTGCATTGTGATAGCCTTCAAAATCAACCTCCAAACCAATATATATATATATATATATATATATATATATATATATATATATATGATTTAAATATTAATTGCTTTATTAATCTTACTGAAAATTTTTAGAATCATCCTGGGCTCATTTTAATCCATTCCACACTCAGAATCCGGTTTGCCTCCCTTTTCTTCATGTGTTTGAAATAATTTTTTTTTAATTATTTACCTTACTTTTCTGATGCAAGATACTTGGGGAACAAGAAAATAGTAATTTTAAGAAATTGAATTGTAGTTTACCAAAAATTTCTCGTTCCCCAATGATGCTGGCATCGGATGAAAATAAATTTCACAAATTTATTCAGTTAAAACCACAGTAAGGTTAACCCAAACCGGAACTCTTTTTGTTCGACCTTTTTTTCTGGTGCAAGTATCATTGGGGAACAAGAAAATTGCTTTGCTGGGTCGTCCACCTGACCAACACTCACCCCACGCCCCCCTCTCTCTCTCTCTTATTTTTCTGGTGCCAATATCATTGGGGAACAAGAAAATTGCTTTGCAGGCTCGTCCACTTCTCTCTCTCTCTCTCTCTCTCTCTCTCTCTCTCTCTCTCTCTCTCTCTCTTTATATTTTTCTGGTGCAAGTATCATTGGGGAACAAGAAAATTGTTTTGCTGGCTCGTCCACCTGACCAACACTCACTCCACATCTCTCTCTCTCCCTTCCCCTCTCTCTCTCTCTCATCTTTCTCTCGTAACACCTCAGTAATTTTCCTTCAATGATTAAATTTCGTGCCGATTCCATCTCTGTCACTCCCTTAAAAAAAAGTGTCGTCTTCCGTTACCGCGTGGATTAATAACTAGCCACTCGCTGGCACAGCTCACTGATTAGCATCAAACCGAATGGATTCAACGCGAAAGGAATTATTTCTTTTTAGTTCCCTTGGCCGCCAAAGGGAGGCGCCGTCGACCATCGGGCGAATGAGTGCAAGCGGAGTGATAATTTATAGGGTTAAAATCATCGCTAACCTTTCCGGTCGGTAACGAATTGGTCCGGATGTTAATGAAAAATTCCTTTAAGCTAGACCAGCGCCCTCTAGTGAGTAGTTATCTTCTTTAGTCGAAAATCACATGGCGTAGATATAAACATGGCTTTTACGATTAGCATTTGGTTGGGATTTTGTAAATAATGTATCAGCACAGACTAAGAAAACCTTCATTGGAACGGATGCAGACTACGCATATGATCTACCACATTATTATTATTATTTACGCCTTTTGAGTTTTCACATCAGTGTTAGCTGATGGTCTTTCACTGGATTCTGAGTAACAGCAAGTCTCCTCAGGTCTCCAGGACTCTTCTGAGTATTCTTGCAGATTGCAGCAGTGAAGTGTTCTGAATGGTTTCAATTCTTCCTCTGATTTCCAAACTTTCCAAACCCTTTTACAATCCTTTTGGGACCGCTCCAAGTGCACCAACTACAATTGGTATAACTTTGACTTTCATATTCCATAACTTTTTCAGTTCTCTGGCAAGGTCCAGATACTTGTCCATTTTTTCATTTTCCTTTAGCTTTACCCTGTGATCTGCTGGCACTGCAAAATCCACCAGTTGACAAGTTATTTCTTTTTTGTTAATCAACACTAGGTCTGGTCTTCTTGCTGGGATAAGGTGATCCGTTTTTATTTCAAAGTCCCAGAGAATATGGTCAAAATTATTTCTTTTGCATAATTCCCAGTGGATCACCTTCCCAACCCAGTCGTGTCTAGTTTTGTATTCTCGTTGTGCTAGTTTGTTACATTCGCAGAGTATATGGATTACAGTCTCACTTATTATTATTATTATTATTATTATTATTATTATTATTATTATTATCATTATTATTATTATTATTATATGGTTTACAGTCTCACTTATTATTATTATTATTATTATTATTAGTTTTTCCCACCAGCTAAGGCTGGTGGTCTTTCGCTGGAGTCTGAGTGGCAACAAGTCTCCTCAGGTCTCTATGACTCTTTTGAGTATTCTGGCCAATTGCAACAATGCAGTTGTGTGGATGGTCTCAATTCTTCTTCTGATTTCTAGATCCTCCAGTCTTTTTTCCAAGCTTTTTGGGATCCATCCAAGTGCACCTGGTATTACTTTCCCCCACATATTCCATAGCTTTTATCAATTCTCTGGCAATGTCCAGGTATTATTATTATTATTATTATTATTATTATTATTATTATTATTAGTAGTAGTAGTAGTAGTAGTAGTTTTTTACACCAGCCTTAGCTGATGGTCTTTCACTGGATTTTGAGTGACAAGTCTCCTCAGGTCTCCAAGACTCTTCTGAGTTTTCGTGTTGATTTCAACATTCAGTCGGTAGAGAGTTCGGCTAGGAATCACAAGGTTCCTGGTTCGATACCGCCCTCGCCAACCCAGCGTAAGAGTAGCACATGGATCTGCGCGGTAAAGTGAGGAACTGATGGTAGGTGTGGCGCTTCACCTCAGATGCTAAAATAATCTCCTTGGTCTAGCGCTAGTGAAAAGGAGATAGACTCGCACACTGTCTGGCTGATACCGATATTACTGATATCGCCCCGACGACAATTTTTACTAATTGTCTGGATGGTCTCAATTTTTCTTCGGATTTCCAGTTTCTCTAGTCTTTTCCAAAGCTTTTGGGGACCGTTCCTAGTGACCCAACTACCATTGGTATCACTTTCACCCATATATACCACAGCATTTTCAATTCTCTAGATCTAGGTATTTGTCTATCTTTTCATTTTCTTGCATCTTCGTCCAGTGAACTCCTGGAACTGCAAAATCTACCAGTTTTTTACAAGTTTCTTTTTTGTTAATCAATACTAAATATGGTCAATTAATCAATACTAAATATGGTCTTCTGGTTGGGATAAGGCGATCCGTCTTCATCTCAAAGTCCCAGAGAACTTTATATGTGTCATTCTCAAGAACAGACTCTGGTTTATGCATATACCCTTTTTTGTATGGTCAAAATTTATTTTTTTGCATAGTTCCCAGTGGATCATCTTCTCAACTCAGCCGTGCCTAGCATTGCATTCTCGTTTTGCTAGTTTGCTGTATTATCAGCTGATGTTATTGGCTACCATAAGTAATCTTAATATATATATATATATATATATAATATATACACACACACATATATATATATATATATATATATATATATATATATATATATATCATCTTTAAGGCATGTCAACAGTAAGGATTCCTTGATCCTCTGTCTCTCTCTCTCTCTGTCTCTCTCACACACACACACACACACACACACACACACACACACACACACACACATATATATATATATATATATATATATATATATATTATACTGTTACGATTTTATGGGCCATCCTTTAGACTTCAAGCAAGAGCTCTTGTCCAGCAGAAATCCTTGGTAAAGAATCCTTTGGTTGTTCCTTGGTGCTCCTCAGTGTTGTAAGTTCCGTCGTCAATGATTGC
>CM042167.1:64987989-65035489 GCA_023376005.1 Doryteuthis pealeii | reverse complement strand
TGGCCGCCATCCTTGGCCAGTTGTAAAGAACTTAAAGTAAATAAGTAAGTAAGACCCGAGTTATAGAATCCTTTGGTAAGTGAATAAGTCCTGTGATATAGAATCCTTTGGTAAGTGAATAAGTCTGTGATATAGAATCCTTTTGGTAAGTGAATAAGTCTGTGATATAGAATCCTTTGTAAAGTGAATAGTCCTGTGGTATAGAATCTTTGTAAGTGAATAAGTCCTGTGTAATAGAATCCTTTGGTAAGTGAATAAGTCCTGTGATATAGAATCTTTGGTAAGTGAATAAGTCTGTGATATAGTCCTTTGGTAAGTGAATAGTCCTTGATGTAATAAGTCCTGTGATATAGAATCCTTTGGTAAGTGAATAAGTCCTGTGAATTGAATAAGTCCTGTGATATAGAATCCTTTGGTGTGAATAAGCCTGTGATATAGAATCCTTGTAAGTCAATAAGTCCGTGATATAGAATCCTTTGGTAAGTCAATAAGTCCTGTGGTATAGAATCTTTTGGTCCGTCGTCCAAGAAGATCCAAGTAGTAATGAGCTAAAGATTAGAATCAGCCAGTATAAATAATAATATCAGCAGCAGAGCACTGCCAGTGATTGGACAATAGGTTGGTCACATGTTTATCGGCGAGTCTATAAGTAGAAGTGGACATTTGACACACGCCTTATATCTTAAAATTCCAACAAGATCGTCCTTGCTTTTCTACCATTGTCTAACGTGTCTCTCTCTAGTTATGGGTGAATAGTGGGATAGATTGGGCTCTTTAACCTTGGTCAGGCAACCAGTTTAGAAGAAGGAAAACTCTGAATTCAACCTGTTAAACTCCGCTTAAGAAATTGACGCCATGTCGAATCCTGTTCATGCTGATAAATATGTGTACGTAAGCGTATTTGTATTTTCGTATGTTGTCATTCCTGTCAGGAATTTTAATCCAAAATCATCCAAGACTTCAATCTGTCATTGTTGGTTTGATGTATTTTGTTAGACTACAATTACATACACACACACATCCCCCTCCTCCTCCCATCCATCCCTCTCTGTCTGTCTGTCTGTCTGTCTCTCTCTCTCTCTCTCTAATATATATATATTATATATTATATATATATATATAAAAGTAATTGGTAATTTGCTTGAAGCATTGTTAAGTATGTTATAAATATATTAATTTGAAAGCATTACAATGCAAGTAAAAAATAAAACAAAAAGATGTTATTTTTGTCTATCCGATTTCAAAGTAAAACTTTATCTTCAAAGACGATTTTCGGAAATCGTCTCTGAAGATAAAGTTTTACTTTGAAATCGATAAGACAAAAAAATAACATCTTTTTGTTTTTATTTTTTACTTGCATTGTAATTGCTTTCAAATTAATATATTATATATATATATATATATATATATATATATATATATAAATATATATATATATATTATATATATATATATAATGCTCCCCATCCCTAGGTTGAGCACTCTGGGGGGGATCTCACTGATGGCCGCCAACTCAAGTGTAAACGCAACGCTCTTCTATATAAGGAATGGAGCAATCTGTGACGGCCTTTACATACAAAGCGATGTGTGTATTAAAACAGTTAAAATCCCCTTCCCATTCTGTAAGTGAAGACAGCCTGACTGACACCCAACCGATCGGATTTCAATTCCGATTGTAGGTAGCTTACAAAATGTCTAGCCACACTGAAGAGACTTGATAAGTCGAAACACGTGTCTGTGGATGAGCCTATATATACATATATATATATATTCGGGCCCCGAATTGGGAAGTCGTGGTTCTGGGGGGTGACCTTGCCCTCTGTAATCCTGCGATGGGATACACGGTAAATACAGGTTAAGTGGCTGCGCAGTTTGAATTACTATTGCCATTGACTAGATAATTTGGCATTCTCCGTTTGTGGATTGGGCTGGTGGCCCAGTGTGTAGAGTCTCTGCACTTCACTCTGTGGTCCACTGGTTCAATCTCTAGTGGCGGAGATTGTGGTATGCACTGCTGATGAGACGAAAATAGGTCGAAACAGCTGTCCAGGGCTCCGGATGTCGCAAATGGTGTTTGCCGAGTTGTCGGATCATGGTAATATAATTCAATTATCAATTATATATATATATATATATATATATATATAGTATGAGTATCAATTGCCATAAGAAAATCCAAATGGGAAAACAATGCTTATATACTTAGTAGTGACAGTTAATTTAAATCACCCCTTATAGAGAGCTCATACCAAATTTATGGGAGGCACATCGGCCAAAACGTTGTGTTAAACAATAATGAGCTATTATATATATATATATATATTATATATTATATATATATATATATATATATATATATAAGCTCATCTTTATTGTTATAATTATAGCTTATATATATTATATATATATATATATATATATATATATATATATATATATAAAAGGGTTTTGTAATTTGCTTGAAGCATTGTGTATATATTGGTTTGTTGGTTGGTTTTGAAGGCTGTCACAATGCGAGTGTAAAGAAAAAGAAGGTAACTATGATGTTTTTTGTTAACCTGTCATTTATTTCTCAATATTTCGGGAAGAAATTCCCATCCTCAGAAGAATACTGGAACTGAAGTTGTCCTAGCGGATGGTTTTTCTGATTTGGAGCAAGTAGCCGCACATCTGTTTTCTCGTGGAGTGTTGTTCCACATCTTGTTTAAGATTGCACGCAGCACAGTGATATTCTTCTGGGCCAGGAACTCTCGGATACTCAACGCATTGTGGGCAGGTGAATTATCCTGCCACATCTCTCGCCTCTTCTCGCGCACTGAACGAAGCAAACACTGCAGTATCTCTTTGTAGACATGCTGGTTGATCGTCTAGCTCTGTGGCAAGAACTTGCAGTGGACGATGCCCCTCACATCTAAGAATGCAATCAACCTGGAACTTTTCTGACATACCTCGTATGTAATCAAATGAAAACTTCATGGCTTTGTTGTTAAGTTGCTGAATCAGTAAAATATTCATTTACTACTCACCAAAATTATTGAAGTAACAATCTTCTGCAATAGGGGAGGTTGATTTTGGAATTGTAACGTTCTCCATGGCGCAAAAGTTGCAAATTAACATGAAAAATTTCGACACCAAATATTTTTTCTATTAAATATTAAAATATTGAATCGACGCTTAGGAAAGGAATAGTCTGCTATAAAACAGATTATTCCCTGCGTATTATACTCAAGGGCAGACTATACTCGAGGATTTACGGTACGCACAACAGAATGGGAAGGGGATTTTGACTGTTTTAATACACACATCGCTTTGTGTGTAAAGGCCGTCACAGAGTGCTCCATTTCTTATATAGAAGAGCGTTGCGTTTACACTTGAGTTGGCGGCCATCAGCGAGATCCCCCCCCGGAGTGCTCACCTAGGTGGGGAGCATATATATATATATATATATATATAATATATATTATAGCACGCCCCTCAGCTGCCCATCCATAAACTCTGAATTCAAACTGTTAAACTCCGCTTAAGAAATTGACGCCATGTCGAATCCTGTTCATGCTGATAAATATGTGTACGTAAGCGTATTTGTATTTTCGTATGTTGTCATTCCTGTCAGGAATTTTAATCCAAAAATCATCCAAGACTTCAATCTGTCATTGTTGGTTTGATGTATTTTGTTAGACTGCAATTACATACACACACACATCACCCCCTCCCTCCTCCTCCCTGTATCTGTCTGTCTGTCTGTCTGTCTGTATCTCTCTCTCTCTCTCTCTCTCTCTCTATATATTATATATATATATATATATATATATATATAAAGTAATTGGTAATTTGCTTGAAGCATTGTTAAGTATGTTATAATATATTAATTTGAAAGCAATTACAATGCAAGTAAAAAATAAAAACAAAAAGATGTTATTTTTTGTCTTATCGATTTCAAAGTAAAACTTTATCTTCAGAGACGATTTCCGAAAATCGTCTCTGAAGATAAAGTTTTACTTTGAAATCGATAAGACAAAAATAACATCTTTTTGTTTTTATTTTTACTTGCATTGTAATTGCTTTCAAATTAATATATTATAATATAATATATTATATAATATATATATATATAAATATATATATATAATATATATATGCTCCCCATCCCTAGGTTGAGCACTTGGGGGGGATCTCACTGATGGCCGCCAACTCAAGTATAAACGCAACGCTCTTCTATATAAGGAATGGAGCAATCTGTGACGGCCTTTACATACAAAGCGATGTGTGTATTAAAAACAGTTAAAATCCCCTTCCCATTCTGTAAGTGAAGACAGCCTAATGGTTAAGATGCCTGACTGACACCCAACCGATCGGATTTCAATTCCGATTGTAGGTAGCTTACAAAATGTCTAGCCACACTGAAGAGACTGATAAATCGAAACACGTGTCTGTGGATGAGCCTATATATACATATATATATATATATATATTCGGGCCCCGAATTGGGAAGTCGTTGTTCTGGGGGTGACCTTGCCCTCTGTTATCCTGCGATGGGATACACGGTAAATACAGGTTAAGTGGCTGCGCAGTTTGAATTATTATTACCATTGACTAGATGATTTGGCATTCTCCGTTTGTGGCATGGGCTGGTGGCCCAGTGTGTAGAGTCTCCGCTCTTCACTCTGTGGTCCACTGGTTCAATCTCTAGTGGCGGAGATTGTGGTATGCACTGCTGATGAGACCAAAATAGGTCGAAACAGCTGTCCAGGGCTCCGGATGTCGCAAATGGTGTTTGCCGAGTTGTCGGATCATGGTAATATAATTCAATTATCAATTATATATATATATATATATATATATATATGTAAACAAGGTTTGTTTAGAATGGCTTTTGCCGATAATTTTTGGAGAATAAGTGCTTATTGGAGTCGTACCTAATTTTGAAAATTAATTAATTAATAATGAATTAGGCGGGAATACTATTAAATGTATGGCTAAACAAATCGAGAAAAATCAATCTCTGTATGTACATTTCGGCCTATTAGGCCTCATCAGCAGAGCTATAGATCGGAAGACCGCCCTGTGCGTGATTTGAAACCGGACTGCCAAGCTGACAGGCCGATCCCATAACCCCAACACCAAACGAACTTCTTAGATTTTTATGATTTGTTTAGAGTAGGTTAACATTCCACTTCTAGTGACTTTTTATTACACGACAATATGGTAAGTTGTAAACAAGGTTTGTTTAGAATGGCTTTTTGCCGATAATTTTTTGGAGAATAAGCGCTTAATTGGAGTCGTACCTAATTTTGAAAATTAATTAATTAATAATGAATTAGGCGGGAATACCTATTAAATGTATGGCTAAACAAATCGAGAAAAATCAATCTCTGTATGTACATTTCGGCCTATTAGGCCTCATCAGCAGAGCTATAGATCGGAAGACCGCCCTGTGCGTGATTTGAAACCGGACTGCCAAGCTGACAGCTAAACATATATATATATATATATATATATATATATATATATATATATATATATATAGTATGAGTGTCAATTGCCATAAGAAAATCTAAATGGGAAAACAATGTATTTGGTCCATATTTGAGTAAATGTTCATCTTACTCGGATGTTTTTTCTGATTTGGAGCAAGTAGCCGCACGGCTGTTTTCTCGTGGAGTGTTGTTCCACATCTTGTTTAAGATTGCACGCAGCACAGTGATGTTCATCTGGGCCAGGAACTCTCGGATACTCAGGGCAGTGTGGGCAGGTTAATTATCCTGCCACATCTCTCGCCTCTTCTCGCGCACTGAACGAAGCAAACACTGCAGTATCTCTTTGTAGACATGCTGGTTGATCGTCTGGCTCTGTGGCAAGTACTTGCAGTGGATGATGCCCCTCACATCTAAGAATGCGATCAACCTGGAACTTTTCTGACATACCTCGTATGTAATCAAATGAAAACTTTATGGCTTTGTTGTTAAGTTGCTGAATCAGTAAAATATTTATTTACTACTCACCAAAATTATTGAAGTAACAATCTTCTGCAATAGGGGAGGTTGATTTTGGAATTGTAATGTTCTCCATGGATCAAAAGTTGTAAATTAACATGAAAAATTTCGACACAAAATATTTTTTCTATCAAATATTAAAATATTGAATCGACGCTTAGGAAAGGAATAGTCTGCTATAAGACAGATTATTCCCTGCGTATTATACTCAAGGGCGGACTATACTCGAGGATTTACGGTACGCACATTTAATTAAAACAGTAGTAATCTAAAAAAAAAGATACTATTTGAATTGGGTTAAATCAAATACAAATGTAACAGGTAATTATTGTCTTGTTGTGGTTTGTCATTCATAGTCTGTCTAATGCAAAATGAGTAACACGTAATATATTCAATATCAGGTCATATAATTATTTCTAATTATAAAGTTAGACACTAGTATGGAAGCGCGTGGTGTAATGGTTAAAGAAAGTCATGGGAAATGGACTCATCGCCCCGAGTTCAAATCCTGGATGTGGTAATTGCATTTCACTTAGCGCTAATACTCTTGGGAAAGGTATTAATCGTACTCTCCCTTCAGCTATGGATAAATAGTAGGACAGACTAGGCTCTTTAACCTTGGTTATGCAACCGGTCTAGCAGAAGGAAAACTCTGAATTCAAACCTGTTGAACTCCGCTTAAGAAATTGACCTTGTGTCACATCCTGCTCGTGCGGACGGGTTGGTAAATATATATTTTTACAAGAGAGAAAAAAAAGTTATACAATAGTCTCGAATGTGAGCACTTCCGCCGCATTTTTCTCGGTCACCAGATTATGTATATCTTATTGTAACAGTTTTTTAAAAAATGAAGACATATTAAAAAAGAAAAAAAAAGAAGACATATTACAAGATTCACACTAGACGAATTCTCTTATTCAAAACGGGATGAGTATTAGCCTGTTGACGGTTGGCCTTCAACAAAATGCGGCGGAAGTGCTCACATTCGAAACTATTGTATAACTTTTTTTCTCTCTTTTTTTTTGCAACATCAAGGTTTTTGTTTTGAACTCATATGACTTTTGTCTCCGCTCTTGACAACACGGAGTATAAACAAGCTCTGAAGATGATTTTCATAAAATCGAAATATTGTTCAATATCAGTTATGAATATGTTATAAAATGTTTTCACTTTAACAGCAGTTTGTGGTGTTTTCATATCCTTTTATCTATACTCATACCGTCGGATTCATTTCCTTTCTTTTAACATATACATATATATATATATATATATATATATATATATATATATATATATATATGATTGCGAGAAATGAATGGGTGAGGGATTTAGGACTTAGGATTAAAAAAAAAGATAAAAATGGAAAAATAAAATAAATGAAGAATAAGGAATAAAAAAAAACTAAAAAAAGAGTAAAACGTTTATTTTCATTTACTTATTTATTTATTAAAGGTAAAATGGATATTGAATCCGACAATATGTGTAGAAAGTTTTGTAGAAAAAACAAGATGTTAAAAGTTTTATTTATTTATTGTGCTAATTTGTTTGGAACACGGTGGGACCTTTGTAATAAAAATACGCTTACTCCAAGTCCTTTTAATCAGATTCTTACCCTGATGAGCCACAAAGCGAAACTATTAGTAGGTATATCTGACTCATTAGATTTAACTTATATATATATATATATATATATATATATATATATATATATATATATATAAGGAATGGAGCACTCTGTGACGGCCTTTACACACAAAGCGATGTGTGTGTATTAAAACAGTTAAAATCCCCTTCCCATTCTGTAAGTGAAGACAGCCTAATGGTTAAGGGCCGGATTATCTCAGTCGGTAGAGCGTTCGGCTAGAAACTACAAGGTTCGTAGTTCGATTCCGGTCCTCGCCAACTCAGCAGTATGAATAGTACAGGGATCTGTGCGGTAAAGTAAGGAGCTGATGGTAGGTGTGGCGCTCCACCTCCGATCCAAAAACAACCTCCTTGGTCTAGCGCTAGTGAAAAGGGGATATACTCCCTCGCTGATTGGCTGATACCGACATTAGGCCGCTCCGACGACTTTACTTTACATATATATGTGTGTGTGTGTGTGTGTGTGTGTGTATATGTGTGTGTGTATATATATATATATACTTATGTATGTATATATACATATGTATATATATATATATGGTGGGGCTGGTTGCTGGTGTCTATGAGAGCTGCTCACGGATTGGAGCGTCGCAGTAGATTTTGATTATCGTCTGACCTTTTGCGATCTTGTGATCTGGTCAGTTCACCGAAAAAAGGTCACGTCGTTCAATTAAGGTTGCCTTTTGAGGAAAATGTCGACCAGTCTCATCAATGCGAGCTGGAAAAGTAAGAGAATCTGTGTGAGAAATGGGTAAGTAATGGTTGGATGCCTGAAGTATTACATATCAAAGTCAGATGTCCAAAGTTTTATTGCCAATTCGACCCGGACCGATCCCGGCTCAAATTGTCGACAACAGAATTAAAGGGAAATACATCACACTATCGGCGGAAAATCAACAAAGCCTGCTGGTATCTCGTTTGTACGACTGGAGCGCCTGGAGTTTGTGGTAATGATGTTTCGACCCGAAACTGTGTCCAACAACAATGTCACTATCTGATGGAATCTTTGCTGAAGGCATAGCTGTTTTTTTTTTTTTACTAAAGTAGTAAATTAAATTCATTATTTCTATCCCTCTCTCTGTCTTTCTGTATATATATATATATAATATATATATATATATATATATATATATATATTATATATATAATCTGTTAACCTGTTACATTGCTGTTTTTTTTACTAGAGTAGTAAATTAAATTCATTATTGCTATCCCTCTGTCTGTCTGTCTGTCTGAATCTTTCTCTCTCTCTCTCTCTCTCTCTCTATATATATATATATATATATATATATATATATATATATATAGTTGTGTAAAAAAAGTATCGAAATATAAATAAATCTTTGTATTAGGAATTAGGCATCTGTCGGTGTATTCTAAAGCCCCACCGACAGGACTAATTGTGTGAAATACAATTCACGCATAATGATATTCTGGGGGCGTCCATGGTGTAGAACTATATATATATATATATATATATATATATATATATATATATATATATATATATATATATATATATATGGTTTTTATAGTTTGTTTGAAGCATTGTACGTATGTGTAAAATAGAAATTTGAAAGCAATTGACAATGCAATAGGTGTTGAAAATGATTTTTATTTACTTTTATTTATCCTAAATATTTTCTGGATAAATCCCATCATCAGAGGTTTTAGAAATACTTGTGTTTTTTATTACTTATCCCACGGCGCTGGTGTAATCGTCTGTTGTATATTAAGTTGAAGGAACGCCGGATATTTTAAAATGTTCGGGTTTTTCCGTGGTGACATGTCGTCCCGGTTGTGCGTGCGCTCGTGGAGTTTGTTCGAAATCCTTTTAATTTGTGACTATAAATTTAGCCTCGCTCAGGCGTAGTGAAATAAGCGTTTTTTTTTAAAAAAAAAAAAAAGGTAAATAAACATAATTTTCAACACCTATTGCATTGTCAATTGCTATCAATTTTTTATTTTATATATATATATATATATATATATAATATATATATATATATATATAAAGAAAATTTGAAAAAACAAGTATTCCGAAATTGGGATGAATTTAATAATCGATGTTTAAAACATTTCGGTTACATTGAACCTTCATCAGGATGTCTCTTGGGGTGAAGAAAATGATGGATGTTTTTATATGTGACAGGAGATGAAAATCTTTTTAGTTATGTAACTGTATTTGATTAGCGTTTTAATTTTGAAAGGCAAGTCGCGATCTACTCACGCGAAGGTGTCATGACGCGTGACGCCACTCGAAGAAATGCAAAAGACGAGAAAAAGTATTAATGGACTGATTATTTTTAAGAGAACATAGGGAAACAAAGTGGGAATGATAACTAAATAAATAATTAAATGAAGCCTGGTATTTAGTAATTATTTAACACTATTTAACTAGAAACGGAGATATAATAAATAATACATGTCGGTTATATAAAGGGAACAAAGTGGGAATGATAAATAAATAAATAATTAAATGAAGCCTGGTATTTTGTAATTTCGCATTTGCCCTCTCTTAATAATCGACATGGTTTTTTCAATATATCTCCGTTTTTAGCTAAAATAGTGTTAAACATTTACAAAATACCAGGCTTCATTTAATTATTTATTTAGTTATCATTCCCACTTTGTTCCCTTAATAACCGACATGTATTATTTATTATATCTCCGTTTCTAGTTAAATAGTGTTAAATAATTACTAAATACCAGGCTTCATTTAATTATTTCTTTAGTTATCATTCCCACTTTGTTTCCCTATGTTCTCTTAAAAATAATCAGTCCATTAATACTTTTTCTCGTCTTTTGCATTTCTTCGAGTGGCGTCACGCGTCATGACACCCTTCGCGTGAGTAGATCGCGACTTGCCTTACAAAATTAAAACGCTGATCAAATACAGTTACATAACTAAAAAGATTTTCATCTCCTGTCACATATAAAAACATCCATCATTTTCTTCACCCCAAGAGACATCCTGATGAAGGTTCAATGTAACCGAAATGTTTTAAACATCGATTATTAAATTCATCCCAATTTCGGAATACTTGTTTTTTTCAAATTTCTTTATATTGTCGGATTTAATTTCCATATTTACTCCCATATATATATATAATATATATATATATATATATATATATATATATATATATAAACAAGTTTTTGGTACGACTAAATTTGTATACAAGCTTGAAAATGATCATACTTTTATTTGGGGATTAGCTAATTAAACGAATCATTTTAATTTCGAAAGGAGTAGAAAGAAGATAGAGAAACTTAAGGGCCTTTTCGACCGGTGTATTTTCAAAAGTTTTACAACCGGTAGATCGTTTAAAAGTCAAAGTGTATAAATTGTGTAAAAGGGGAATAGGAAATATATAAGTTGGAGCAACAAGAAGGAGATATATTGATTGTGACTCCCAAAATTTCATGTCTGTCTTCAAATATCAGAAGTTCTGGCCAGAAATTATGAAAGAAAATATTTTTAATAAAATCGGTGAGATGGGTTGTGCACCGGTTTCTATTGAATCAGTCACATCTGAATCTCTTCCGGTTGTATGGAAGACGGTAAACAGATTAAATTAGGATTCATATGCTACTAGAAGCAGCTAACCAGCGTCGCCTGGGGAAACGGGTGGGGTGTTGAAAATGCTTTTGAATATATATATAATATTATATATATATATATATATATAGGGCTTTATAAAAATCCTTGTATTTGCACCTACTATCACATGCAATATAATTATACAGTGAGATTTTGAAGATCCCATGTAGAATCATCCCTTACTACCAGTTTTGGATACCTTACACACACACACACACACACACACACACATATATAATATAATATATATATATATATATTATATATATATATATATAACCACCCTTCGCAAGAGTAGGATGCGACACAAGGTCAATTTCTTATGCGGAGTTTAACGGGTTTGAATTCAGAGTTTTCTTTCTCCTAAGCTGGTTACCTAGCCAAGGTTAAAAGTCCAGACTTCCCAGCTCTTTCACCATATGTTGGTTGCATACCTTTCCCTAGGGTATTAGTGTAAATTGAAATGCAAACAGCTTCGTCCAGGATTTGAACTCGGGTCGACGAGTCCATTTCCAACAATTCTAACCATTACACCACGCACCTCCATATAAGACTGCAACTTATATTTATAGACTGTTCCAAAACAGCGGTGACTAAATCGGCCAATCAAAAACGCCCAAACATGAATTTAATTTACTATTTAAAGGCGTTGATAAATTGTCCTAAAATTACTCGCTCGAATAATTGTTTTACGGCATATCAACCTTTTTGGGTCATTTAATGCCGAATTAAATCATTTTGGTATCAGGTTGTTCAGAGTACCTGCTGTTTCTCATCGCTGTTTCTCATCGCTGCTTAACTTCGGTAGTCTACCGGGAACCGATGTTTTCAGCGTGACTTGATCATATGCAGAAAGCAATGAATAAAAGAAAAACTCTACTTATAATGAAAGAAAGAAAAGATTAGTGTCAAAGAAGGAACCGAAATCATTTATTTTCCCATTAAACTAACCCTAAACCATAACTCTAACCCTAAACCCTAACCCTAACCCTACCTCCCTCTAGTTAAAATTAACAGTCTTATTAAAAAATGTGTGGGTTCTATTTTTTCTGGGTCACCCTAATTTTTACGGGCTAAACTTGCAAATCGCTCGAAAATTAAAACATAGTACAGGGTGACCCAGAAAAAACAGAACCCAAATTATCTATTTATTCCCATTAAACTAACCCTAAACCCGGCCCTAACCTAAACCCTAACCATAACCATACCCCACCTAGTTAAAATTAACAGTTTATTTACAAAGTTTGTGGGTTCTATTTTTTTGGTCACCCTAATTTACGTGCTATACTTGCAAATTGGTCGGAAATTAAAATATTACAGGGTGACCCAGAAAAAACAGAACCCAAATTATCTATTTATTTCCCATTAAACTAACCCTAACCCAGCCCTAATCCTAAACCTAACCCTAAACTTAATTTTAACTAGGGGGTAGTTAAAATTAACAGTTTTTTTACAAAATTTGCGGGTTCAGTTTTTTCTGGGTCACCCTAATTTTCCGATCGGTTTGCAAGTTTAGTCAAAGCGAGGGGCTTAAGATGAAGAAAAGCAAAAGCGAACGGAGAAATAAATATTTATTCACAGTTTAGCCAAACTGTACGAGGAATGTCTTTTTTAGAAACTTACGTAAACTTATCAAAACGTTAGACAAACGTTTCCGTTATTTGAACAGATATCCGATTATCAGTTGAGTGAACTTTTAAATACTCAAATTATATATGATTATATGTTATGTCAGATAATGATAAAGTTCTTCAGATATTTTTGAGGGGGTTGTAGCATTTGATACTGAGTTGATAAACATAGAAAAATTAATTTAAATTCCCAACTGATACTTTTCTATCAGATACAGAAGTACCTTGACTTATATATATACAAGGTATGTCAAAAGGTATAAATATATATATATAAATAAATGAATAATATAATATATAATATATATATATGTGTGTGTGTGTGTGTGTGTGTGTGTGTGTGTGTAAAATGAAAATGGAAGTGAATCCGACGGTATCTGGAAAAGAGAAAGAAAAGAAAGAAAGTATTTAATGGATAAAATAGGATATTCTAATTATTTTAACTTACACATGTTTCGGTCAGGAGTGTATCCATGTGTACATTATTCTATCTATTATTATTTTTTAATAACAAAATAAATAATAATAATAGAAAAAATTTAGAAAGAGAATTTTTAAAATAAAATGTATATATATGTATATAGTATCCAATTGCCGCATTAATATTACCGTTGCAATGACATCAGTAAATAATTCAAAGTGCTCAATATATTAAAAACTTAGAGCTGTAATAATAAAACTAATATTAGAAGAGGTAAAATTAAGGGTCTACCATGGTTTCAATCAAAATCGAAAATTGAAAGAAAAATAGCGTAGCATTCAACCGTTATTATCCGAAAAATATCTGAGTTTAACTAAGAAATTACATTGACTTATTTAAATGTAGGGCAGGGTCCTGATGAAATCATCATGATTGAAACCAGGGTAGAACTTTAATTTTACCTCTACGCATATTTTTTTATTGTAATATATACATATATATAATATATATATATAATATATATATAATAACTGTCATTCAAAAATTGGTCTGTTCAGCCACTCAGTTGTAGATGAAAAAAAATGGACACTACGCAATCGTCTCTAGTAGACGGAAGGATGCCAACAACATGAATAGATAGATATTTCGATAGATAAATATATAGATACATACTGAACATATTGAGATTGATATGAATATACTGGGATCTGTTAACGTATAACCACACTGATGAGAGGTGATACCTCGAAACACGTGTCTGTAGATTACTTATTTATTATATATATACTCCCACTTTGGTCGAGTACTTTAAATAGGGATTTAATTGTAAGTTCGCCGTTCTGGCGTATAGCTAAACCTCGCTTTGTTTACAAATGTTTGAGGCCTCTAGTGAATTCATTTCCGCTTAGAAATGTAGCAATTAAATATTCTCCTATATTTGACAGCTGCCTATGGCTGCACGGGTAAGAGGATTGGCGAACGAAAGTTCATTCGGGTCTCAAACCCGGCCAGGGGTAGTTGCTAATGTATAACCACACTGATGAGATGAGATAACTCGAAACACGTCTCTCTTTAGTGATTTAATGATTCACTGTATCATACTGGATCATCAATATTAGTACAGTGGATCTTGAAATCACATATAGAATCATCCCTTACTACCAAGTTTTGGATAAATCTTATATATATATATATATATATATATATATATATATATTTATATATATATATATATATATATATATATATATATATGTTATATTAATATATATAACATAGTGATAATATCTTTTTCATATCTATAAATTGGTAGTGCTCAATATCAATGACAGAGCTCTTGGTTTGAGAATCGCATAGGCGAGAATCTGATAGCTACCAAGTGCCGTCAGGTACACGCCTATTGACTTGGCTCGATAAAAGATCTCCCCCTCCCCCACAAAAAAAATAGTGTGAATTTTCCCCATAACTTATCTTTATCTTTGTTTCTTTCACCTATTTTCCTAAATTCCCTTTCAGCTTAAACAGCCCACAAGATGGAAGAGCCAAATATATTTGGGGTTTAAATACAAACCAGGAGCGACATTAAAACCACACTAAACCAACACCCAACGAAACCCCATCAATGAAGGAGTGCTCCTCACTCACTTGCAAGTGAGTTTGATTCTCACTGAGTGTCCCATTATCTTAACCTTTTGTTAAACTTGGGAGTCAAAGTACGAATGTCCTGATAATTTTCATATTGGAGGGACGTGCGTAATGGTTGGAGTCGTAGGAAATGGATTCGTCGACCCGAGTTCAAATCCTAGACAAGGCTGTTTGCATTTCACATAGCGCTAATACCCTTGGGAAAGGTATACATCCATATATTCTCCCTCCAGTTATGGGTAAAATAACTGGCGTACTGAATTCTTTAATCTTGATTAGGTAACCAGTCTAGAAGGAAAACTCTGAATTTGAAAAACCTGAGGTCAGTTGTTGATTGGGTTTGTGGCATTCCTTGTGGATCAATTATTTCCTATCGCCTGTGCCAAAAATGCAAATGCCCCAATCAAGCCTTCACAACTATACTGTGTTGGTTTGTTCATTGGATGAACCCTCATGCGTCGAAATCGACGAGAGACTACATTTTATTTGTGTTAAAATAATAAATTCAGTTGTAGTGGATATGTGTACAAAACGAAATAATACAGTTGTAGTGGTAGTCTAGCTCGCTAACAGGGAATGCTAACACACAGCAAGCCAAAAGAAAGCTTAAGATTAAAAAATAAAAGAATACCAATAATAATTTATCTTAATTTTCAAACAAAAACAAACGAGTGTCTTCGATCCGACCCAAAAGCCAAGCAACGATTTGAAATGATTGAAAAACATTAAGCCCCGTTGACCGCGGCCACAAACACTGTAACGGCCAAATTAGCGAAAATTTATGGAGCAATACAAATTAACGTACTGACTGAAACGAAAAAAAAACAAAGAAAAAGAGAAGAAGGAAAAGAAATGAGAGGAAGGAAAAGAAAAAAAGAGAGGAGTAAAAAAAAAATCCTGAAAGAAAGGAAAGAAAAGAAACAAGGAAAGAAAGAAGCGAATTAAAAACACGAAAGGTAAAATAAAATTGCTGTACAATGACAGGAAGGGGAGATAACTCTGGTAATTTCGAAAAATAGGGCCATAAAATGAAGTTAAATTGGATTTAGTGAAATTAAATACGAGTGAACAAGTTGAAATTATTATTATTATTTATTATTATTATTATTATTATTTATTATTATTATTATTATTATTATTATTATCAACTTTCTAATACTATTATTACTATTTATTTTATTTATGAATTTATTTTTAGATAGTATTATTATTTTATCATTATTATTTATCTTTTTAATACTATTATTAGTATTTATTTAATCAATGAATTTATTTATTTATTTATTTATTATTATTATTATTATTATTATTATTATTATTATTATTATTATTATTATTATTATTATTATTATCATTTTTAATACTATTATTACTATATATTTTATTCATGAATTATTTTTAGATAGTATTATTATTTTCATAATATTTATCATTATTATTTATCCTTTTAATACTATTATTACTATTTATTTAATCAATGAATTTATTATATTTATTATTATTATTATTATTTATTATTATTTATTATTATTATTATTATTATTATTATTATTATTATTATTATTATTATTCATTTATTTATTTATATCTAGTTATTTATTTATTTATTTATCTAATTATTTATTTTTTGTTAGATCGGAAGCAAAATATGAAAGAAATCAAATAAAATTCGGGTTCGATTTGAATGTTATAACTAGATAATCGATAAATGTCGGCCATCTTAAAATCAAACTTTTTTTTTTGTTTTGATTTAAAATGCATTGCTTTGTTGTTGTTAGTATTGTTGTTCACTTTTTGCCATCTCATCTCCCCTCTCTCTTTCTCTCCCTCTCTCCCTCTCCCTCTCTCTCACTCCTCTCTCTCTCTATTTCTCTCTCCTTATCTCTATGTATATATCTAGTCCTTTCTCTCTCTCTCACCTTCCATCTCTCTCTCGCCCCCTCTCTCTCTCTCCCTCTTATCCCTCTATGTATACATCTAGTCCTTTCTCTCTCTCTCCCCCTCTCTCTCACGCCTCTCTTTCTCTCTTTCTTCTCTCTCTCTTTTCTCTCCTTATCTCTCTATTTATACATTAGTTCTTTCTCTTTCTCATCTCTCCTCTCACCCCTCTCTCTCTCTTTTATTTTCTCTCTCTTATCTCTCTATTTATACATCTAGTTCTTTCTCTGTCTCCCTCTCTCTCTCTTGCCTCTCTCCCTCTCTTTATTTCTCTCTCCTATCTCTCTATGTATACATCTAGTCTTTCTCTTTCTCATCTCTCTCTCTCACCCCCTCTCTCTCTCTTATTTCTCTCTCCTTATCTCTCTATGATACATCTAGTTCTTTCTCTTTCTCATCTCTCTCTCACCCTCTCTCTCTCTTTTATTTCTCTCTCCTTATCTCTCTATGAATACATCTAGTTCTTTCTCTTTCTCATCTCTCTCTCTCACCTCCCTCTCTCTCTCTCTTTATTTCTCTCTATCTCTCTATGTATACATCTAGTCCTTTCTCTCTCTCTCCCTCTCCTCCCCTCTCTTTCTTTATTTCTCTCTCCTTATCTCTCTATGTATACATCAAGTCCTTTCTCTCTCTCTCTCATCCTCTCTCTCCCCTCTCTTTCTTTATTTCTCTCTCCTTATCTCTCTATGTATACATCTAGTCCTTTCTCTCTCTCTCACCTTCCATCTCTCCCCCCTCTCTCTTTTTCCTTTTCTTTCTCCTTTTCGCTCTCCTTATCTCTCTAGGTATTTATACATGTAGTCCTTTCTCTCTCTCACTCGCTTTCCTCTCTCTCTCTCTCTCGTTCTCTCTATCTATCTCTATATTTATTGAGTACATACTCCCCCCCCTATCTATCGATCTATCTTTTTCCTTATATCTCTCCTTATCTGTCTCCTCATCTTGGTATCTCTCTTGGTATTTTGTCGTCCAATCCTTTCTCTCCCTCTTTCTTTCTCTCTCTGCCTCCCTCTCACTCTTTTTATTTCTCTATATCTTTCTCCACCTCTGAGTATTTACATAGTACATATACCTACCTATCTCTATCTCTACTCTCTCCCTTCTCTCTCTCTCTCTCTCTCTCTTTCTCTCTCCTCTCTCCTTCTCTCTGTCTCTCTCTCTTCTACCTCTTTCTTTATTCCTATATCTCTCTCACAATAGACCAGCACCCTTCGTCTAAAACCACACACTCACACAACACACACTCTGTCTTTATCTATCTCTCTCTCTCTCTCTCTCTCTCCTTCTCTCTCTCTATAATTAATATATTATATATATATATATATATATAAAGATATCTACTGAGTCAGACGAACCTACTATAGTTTTGCATAAAAGCTCTTCAGGGCTAAAATCTGTCAGATTTTAGCCCTGAAGAGCTTTATGCGAAAATAATAGTAGGTTCGTCTGACTCAGTAGATTAGCTTTATTACTGGCTCTACTTAGCTATCGAGCACTTTTTAGAAATTAGCTTCTCCTAGCGGTTATATGAATATATATATATATCTTATATACATATATATAATACATATAAATTGTTTTTCTTTTGGCCAAATACTATACCAATAGATTATTTTTTGTTGGTACGAATATATTGGTCTTTTCTTTTTTTCAAATTTTTTTCTTCCTGGTTGATGTTTGGTAGTATATTTTTACAATCAAACTCTCTGCCGGGTTTTTTCTCTCCGCAAGGATCTACCACACGCTTGGTATATATATATATATATATATATTAATATATATATATATAATATATATATATATATAGTACAGAATGACAAAAGATTTAGAGATCTTGCATTATAGCCTATTTCGGCGAGCTTAGACAAAGTGTCTAATTCTCCAGCTCATCAGATGCCAATGATGAATTCTTTATTACTTTTAAGGCATTTGGAAACAGATGGATTTGATAACGATATATAATATATATATATATATATATATATATATATATTATATATATATATCGTTATCAAATCCATTTACCTTCTCTTGTTCTATATACGAGTGAGAGACAAAGATTATCCACACTTTTGCCATAAAGTCGTCGTTGGAGTGGTTATATCCACTACGCTATGTATCAATTGGACAATTCAGTGTGAATTTTGGGAACTATATAAACCTAATGTCTTGTTTTACCTTGAATATCTACCTTTTACGTATGATTTTTATGTATGATTTTTTACCTTGACTTATATTGCGGTATTTTTTTTCTAGAAGGTGCTCGTGTTCGAACCAGTGGTAATGATTTCAGCACTGAAACCATGTTTGACTTGGTCTGGTTTGGTTTCGTTTTGTTTTACAACATATCAATCTCAGTGGGTCATTTAATGCCGAAAAAGTTTTGAAATAAATCAATTCTTAATAGGTAATACATTTTTTTTATAAATACATTTTTCTATTTAATCCATAGATGGGACCCTAACAAGTACTACCATTCCGGGTCAGAGTGGACCAGGGAGCAATGGTGATGAAGGGGTGCTCCACATTCCCCAAACCTCCAAAACTGGAACCTCACCATCAGATAGAGTTTAACGTCCTTCCCAGGACATGTAGACCCTCAGCACCCATATGATAAGAAGGATTGGGGGTTGCCATAAAGGCAATAGGGTTGGAAAAATCATATAGGTGCTAGGGATTGACGTGGCCAGCCGATTGATCGGAGATGGCCTCTCCGACCGCCCGTCTAGTCCAAGAAAAAGCCTAAAGTGGAATATTGCAAGTCATGTACTGCTCATCCACCTGGGTTCTATCCTTAAGCATCACGGGTCGCCACCCACGGCCAACAGGTGGCCCCATTGGGGGAGTCTTACTCCTCTGCAGAGGTTCAGTCGATGCATTCTAACGCTCCATCCAACAGGGCGGCATGTTGAATTCAAGGTTATCCTCTGATGACTTATTTTAAGGTAATTAAAAAACACCTGAACAGAGCCCGAATTTACTGTGACCTGAACGTTGTGTTTATACACAATAAAGTTGAGGACAACAGTCCGAAATATCTAAGTTATTCACATCAAGCCTCAACTAAATAATACAGAAAAATAAGCATTGATTTTTCAGGCTAAAAAATATGTAAACGACAAATGTACTTATTCGTATTACTATTTCTCTGAAGACTCCCGAATCTGACAAGAAATACATGAAGTAGACCGGAGAACACGTCGGCCAAAACGTTGTACAGATTACAATAAGGATGGGGATAATAGTCCGAATAATCCAAATAATCCAAATTATCAAGCCTCATCTAAAAGAATTCTAAGAAATAGATAGATGAGTATTCAACATTTTAAAAAAATTCATTTTAACCAATCAACCAACCAACCAACCAACCATTTATCACCATTGTTCCCTGGTCCACTCTGACTCGGAGTGGTAGTACCTGTTAGGGTCCCATCTATGGGTTAAATAGAAAAATGTATTAATAAAAAAATTGAGTATCCATTACGAATGAATTCATTTCAAAACTTTACCGACATTAAATAACCCATTGAGGTTGATATGCCGTAAAACAAAACAAAACAAACAAACAAACAAACCAACCAACCATCCAACCAACTTAAACCTAATTTTCTCACTTAAAATAAAGAGATATAATAAACCACAGAAATGTCATTTAAGAATGACAATTACCAAGAAAGCCGAAGATAAACGATGAAATTTTCATATCGCAAATTTCTATATTAAAAAAAAAAGAACAAATATATTTTTTTTATATTTTTTGAATTATAGTGAACGGCATATTTTTATTTTACGACCCTCTTCCTGCATTTTCTTTCGAAAAAAAAACATAAACATCTTTGATTATACAGTGATGGTGGTTGTATTTCTTTTTTTTTTTTAAATTCTAGGTCGTTTAAATTTTTCTTTTCGTTATATTTTCTTTCTTCCTCTTTGTTATTTATTTTTTAGTATCAGATTATTGCAAAAGAAAAAAAAAAGAAATATTTGGAAAGAGATAATTAGCAATTAATGTCCAGAGTTATCGTTCCTGATTTGCACTTTCGCGGTTATTTATGGTGCGAGCAATTTTAGTTTATAGCCAGAAATTCAAACCATAACGTTTTATAAATTTTACGATGCCGAGGTCAATTTCCAGCACTAAGTTAGCAGTATGTTAGTAAAAGTAAAATTAAAAGAGTGGCCTATTTTCGGTATCAGCGAAGGAGTCTATCCCATTTTCAATAGCGCTAGACAAGGGAGTATTTTTTTGCGTCTGATGGGGAGCGCCGCACAGCGAAGGAGTCTATCCCATTTTCAATAGCACTAGACAAAGGAGAATGTTTTTTGCGTCTGATGGTGAGCGCCGCACATACCATCAGCTACCCACTTTACCGCCCAGATCCCAGCGGTGCTACTAATTCAGTGAGTTGGGCGAGAGGCGGTGTCGCACCAGGAACCTTGTGGTTTCTAGGTGGATGATCTATCTACAGAGCTAAACCGTAATTTAGCAAAAAATAAAAACAAAAAACGGCACATTATAGTGTGATTTTTATCAGAGCAATACACGTAAGAAAAAAAAAATTAATGAAAAACAGCACATTAAGGATGCTGCGTGTGAACTTGAACAAATCGTGGAAGCAACATCCCATAAAAAAGCAGCTGTACGGCACCTGCCTCCTATCACACACACCATCCGAGTAAGGCGAACAAGACATGCCGGACACTGCTGGAGAAGTAGGGATGAGCTAATAAGCGACGTCCTTCTGTGGAAACCGGCACATGGAGATACTAGTGCGGACCGTTCAGCGAAGACATACATAGACCAGCTATGTACAGATATAGTATGCTGTGTGGAGGACCTCCCAGGGTCAATGGGTGATAGGGAGGGTTGGCGAGAGATTGTCATGGATATCCACGCTACTGGCGCGATATGATGATGACCTCAGGGTTAATAAGAGGCGAATAATAGAAAATAATTTTTGAATTTTTGATATATCAGATATTCATCTGATATATCTACATCAAATTATTTGGCCGTATAAAGTGGACAGACAAATAAACTATTTCTAATTATCAATATAGACATAAGTGATTGAATAATCATTTACTTTAAGGTTCACCTTATTTTCATAGATAAAATATTAAAATCGTGAAAGCAACATTCCACAAGAAAGCAGCTATACGGTCACATGCCCCCTGTTGCACACACCATCCGAGTAAGGCGAACAAGACATGCCGGACACGGCTGGAGAAGTAGGGATGAGCTAATAACCGACGTCCTTCCGTGGAAACCGGCACATGGAGATACTAGTGCGGGCCGTCCAGTGAAGACATAGACCAGCTATGTGCAGATACAGCATGCTGTGCGGAGGACCTCCCGGGGTCAATGAATGATAGGGATGTTTAGCGAGAGATTATCATGGATATCTGTGCTGCTGGCGTGACATGATGATGATGATTATTATTAGGACAATGCCTGTAAATTTCTCACTCTTACGATACACCCGATGCTTCGTCTCTAAGGAAATTGTTTCACATTTCCACTCTTCTAAGGAAGCAAATATGGTTAAAATTGCAAATTCTCGTCAAAATTAAAACGGAAAAGTTTGGCTTAGGAATAGATTTTAATCAATTTAATTATTTCTAAGGACACGATTTATGTTCTTTCTTACTTAAATTTTAACCATTAGTTGTGTTTTTAACCGTTTTCCACTAGACGTTATTTTCCTACAGAGGGCCGCAAGAAACTAATTTTTAAGGGAGATAAATATTTTCCGAGAATTTATTAACATAAAAACATGGATTATTACACTTTTCGTCATCCATACTTAAGAAAAGCACGCGTCGCCTGTAATATTGAAATAGAAAGTACGTTTTTTTGTTTGCACATGTTTATTAATTCTGACTAGTCTTATCATTCATCTGTTTTATTTTATCTGTTTTTTCCTTAAACACAACTAACGGTTAAAATTTAAGTAAAAAATAACATAAATCGTGTCATTTGTAATGATTAAATTCATTAAAATCCATGCCCAGGCCAAATTTTTCCGTTTTAATTTTGACGACATTTGCAATTTTAACCGCTACTATTTGTGTAAAAAGATTGCAATCAACAAGGTCCTCCTTGGGGGTTAAGTCTGATATTGTTGTTGCATACTCATACACATATACCCATGTTGGGTAAATACACAAGTGTTCTTTTACTGGAGAGAGGGGGAGAGATAGACACAGGTAGATAGAGAGATTCATAACTTACTTCTTTGGCCATTGATGATCTCTAGTCGTTTCTATTCTTTCTCTATGATTTCTATTTCTCTGTTCTTGCTGGTTGGTCGTTCTTGATTCATTTCTTCTTCTATGTCAGTCTTGTTCCCAAGACATTCATCAACCACAAAACCATATTATTTATTTAAACTTTTATTTACTTAATTAAACACCTTCCTCTAACTAAAGTAAGACCCAGCTAAGGCAGATAGGCCTCATCTGTCTGACGTCCAAACTGAAACTGCCACCCAACCAGGCCCCACGTGACTTCACGTATTTCGCGGGCTTTCTGTAATATTCCATGGAAAGTCCCGCAGGTGATATGAAAAGGGGCCATCCCTTCAGAAATACAGGGGGTATATACATAGATTATGTAACATTGTTGCACTGCGACTATTTGGATATGAGTTCGAATCAAGCATCAGGTGCAAGAAGTCAATTTCCAGCAGAAAGTCATCAGTATGGTAGTAAGTAAAGTCCTCGGGGTAGCCTAAAGTCGATATCAACCAAACAGAGAGGGATTATATCCCCTTTTCACTACGCTAGACCAAACAGATTGTTTTTTAGTGTCTGAAGTGGAGTGCCACACCTACCATCAGCTCCTTAAGAGCAGTGCTTGCTGCTATTTATAGTTGAAAGAGTTCATGCGTGTGTGGGTAAATTACCATAACACTTTTGCTTAATGGTTCTTCGTCTAACACGACACCATGTTCTTCTTGTTGATCTGATTTACTCTTCAATGATTCTGCTGGGGTTCATTCTTCTTACAGGGCTGGGCATTGCTTGTTTTAACATCTATTAATAATGGAGATTCGCTTCCGGTTTTTGTCTGTAACAAAAACGACATCATTGATTACGGCACACTACCTAAAACGTCATAACGTAGAATAAATACACTCAAAATTTGAGCATGCAATGTTGACAGTCCTCATTGGTTTTTTAAACAAGTTTTGATAAATACATACCTGGTATTATCTATCTATATATAGTTTGTATTTTAATTATATATTTAACGTTATCAGAACTAAGTTTCCATTCAATTTTTTTAATATTTTTTACTCTTTAATAAATTTATTTTATTTTTACTCCTTTAATAAATTTAATGATTTTATTTTACTTATGATATCAAATTTTCAACTCCCATCCCCTCAAGCAATATTTATTCTACGTCGCCCAGAGGGCGTTTTTTATTTTGCTAGTTTAATTAACACAACAAGATTTCTTGATCAAGTTTTATTTCTTCAGCACATGATTCTGCCGCGGGTGAGTTGCAAACCCTAAGAGACATCCTCTCCCCTAGGGCACTGGCTCGCATATCACTAACTAAACTAAAACTTATTCTCACGCGTCTGTAATGGTGCGTTTTCAAGGGGTCAAATCCAAAGGTCACTAACCGTCCATAACGGTAAGTAACTTTCCATAGGACCCCGTCATTTTAAATTAAGGTACCCTAATATAAATATTCTAACTACAGGTACGCTCATAATTTATAACTGCTCATAAATTATGTAACAGTTTAATTCAAACTAAATACAAGCTAACGATTTGGGGAAAAACACCGGAAAATGACAAATAGATTTTGACCTGCGATTGACCTCTCTTCAGTTCGCTAGCACGAACGTGAGAAAAGAGTTTAGAAAGTCAGATTTTTGTTGAGAACTGAAGAGTCACAATGCCCGTTGAAACTAAATTCTGGCACGCATGTTTATTGATTTGGATCTTATAAAATAATAAAAGTAAAAGTAAAGTCGTCAGGGCGGCCTAAAGTCGGTATTAGCCAGTCAGCGAGGGAGTCTATCCCCTTTTCAATAGCTCTAGACCAAGGAGATTGTTTTAGCATCTGAGGTGCGCACCATACCTACCATCAGCTCCTTACTTTACCGCCACAGATTCCTGTGCTATTCATACGCTGAGTTGGCGGGGGCCGGTATCGAACTAGGAAACATGTGGTTTCTAGACCGAACGCTCTACCGACTGAGCTAACCCGGCCATAAATTCATTGTTTATCATTTATTTCAAATAATTATATATATTTAATATATATACTATATATATAATATATATATATAGAATATTATAATATATATAATATATATATATATATATATATATATTATATATAATATATATATATATATATAATATATATATATATATATATATATATATATATTATATATATAGATATATTATATAGATATATATATATATATATATATATATATATATATATATATATATATATATATATATATATAATATATATATATATATATATTATATATATATATATATAAAGAGCTCTAATTAAAGCAAAGCCTTGTGTTAGTTAATTAAAAAACAAACAACAACACGAGACGTCCCAACATCGTTTTTGATCTTTCGGATACACAAAGTGGGAATTTTTTCCAATGTGTAGGCGTGTCCGCACAACTGTATGGCTGCACCATTTGTACTTAAACAAAACGCTTGGATAAAAATCTAGATGAGAACAATACAAGGATTCTTCGTACTGTGTTGAAAATAACCAGAAAGCAACACGCCACAAAACAGCAGCTATACGGCCACTTACCTCCTATCACACATACCATTCAAGTTGTTTTATTTTTTTATCTATTTATTTTATTCTTATTTTATATTTACAGAACATCCAATCCAGATTAATAACATCTACCAGCCCAAAGCAGCACAGGTCTAGAGATTTATCGAGCTAAGAATAACATCTATCACCCCAGAGAATAAAGCAGGGTTAGATTAGGCAACAGCCATACAGATAACAGATACAGTAGATAAAGTCCAGGTACTTAGAGAAGTCCAGGTACTTGGAGGAGTAAAAGTTAAGTACACGTCGAAATAAAGATTTTGAGTTTTGGAATATTTGGCTATATAAGTTGTGCTGGAGCCCACTACTTAAACTTATAGACTCTGCTTGGTAGCGTGGATTCTAGCAGCCACGAATTCGAGCGTATTGGTTATACGCTCGATTTCGTGGTTAGTTAACTATTTAATCGTTGGTCTTGAGAGCCGTTCATATGCACGTATTCGACACGGACGAACGGATAAAAAATTAAGGATTCTGATTAATATAAAGGTTCTTCACTCAGGAACAACAAAATATTCTTCACTAAGGAACAACCCAGGATTCTTCACTAAGGAACAACCAAGGATCTTCCTTAACACTAAGGAACGCAAGGATTCTACCTACCACTAAGGGACACAAGGACCCTACACTGTAAAGTGCTCTCACCCGCAGTCTAAAATGGCTCAAAAATCTTTCACTAAGGAACAACCAAGGATTCTCCTAGCACTAAGGAACGCAAGGATTCTACCTAACACTAAAGGGCACAAGGGATCTCCACTGTAAAGTGCTCTCACCTGCAGTCTAAAAATGGCCACAAAAATCCTCACTAAGGAACAACAAAGATTCTTCATTAAGGAAACAACCCAGGATTCTTCACTAAGGAACAACAAGATTCTTCCTAAACTAAGGAACAGAAGGATTCTACCTAACACTAAGGAACACAAGGAATCTCTACTTGTAAATGCTTTTCGCCTGCAGTCTAAAATGGCCACACAAATCGTAACAATGAGTATATAACAGTGTTAAGAAAGAGTTGCCAGCTAAATTACCACTTCTTGACAAGGTATCCGTGCAGTTTTTGTTCTTTAAAAAAAAGTATCTTACATATTGAAATATCAAATTCATCAGATTGATTTTTTATGAATCAATACGAATTGACTTAATTTGTGTCGTTCCCAGACCGACAGCCTATTAATGAATATTTAAATCGAGTAGACAATGAATATAATATTACTGTTTCTATCATCAGGTCGAGTTAAAAGTGCACCAAGAATTCCTTATCCACGAGAGAGTGGAATATTGGAATTAAATAACCCTCAAATGTTGATATGCCATTAAACAACAAAAAACTTAAGCAGGTGTGTCTTTCCATATCTAATTGATGCTATCATTCAATATTTATTGTTTCATCATCATCATCATCATCATCATCATCATCATGTCGCGCTGGCAGCGCTGATATCCATGATAATCTCTCGCAACCATCCTTATCACCCATTGCTTTCAGAAGGTCCTCTGCGCAGCATCCAGAATCCGCGAAGAGCTAGTCAATGTAGGTCGGCCCAGGCTGACGTGCCTATATTATGCAGGTTTCCACAAGAGAACGTGACTCATGCTCCCCATCCCCTAGGGTTGAGCATTCTGGGGGGGGTCTCGCTAACGGCCGCCAACTCAAGCGTAAACGCAACGCTCTTCTCTATAAGGAATGGAGCACTCTGTGACGGCTTTTACACACAAAGCGATGTGTGTATTAAAACAGTTAAAATCCCCCTCCCATTCTGTAAGTGAAGACAGTCTAATGGTTAAGGTGCCGGACTGACAGCCAACCGACCGGAGTTCAATTCCGGTTGTAGGTAGCTTAGAAAATGTCTAGCCACACTGAAGAGACTTGATAAGTCGAAACACGTGTCTGTGGATGACTCTCTATATATATATATATAAGCTCAATGTGAACGCACGCATGCGTATGTGTGTGTGTGTATGTGTAAAGCATATGTTTGTATGTGTTTATGTGTATGTGTCGATATATATGCATGTATTTGTATACGTGTATATGTGTATGTGTCGATATATATGCATGTATTTGTATACGTGTATATGTGTGTGGATCTGTATAAACATCTGTGAGTGTATATTTGTATTTACTTAAAAGTATTTGTTCGTGTACATGTGTACACCTGTTTAACCACCGCACGTTATACGTGTACGTCTATAAATATGTATGTGGTTGGTTGGCTGGTTGTTTTGTTTTACGGCATACCAACCTCTTTCTCCAAAACTGGAACCTCACCATCAGATAGAGTTTAACGTCATTCCCAGGACATGTAGACACTCAGCCACCGCCTTCTAGCACCCATATGATAAGAAGGTTGGGGCTTGCCATAAGGGCAATATTGTTGAGCCATCATATAGGTGCTAGGGCTTGACGTGATCAGCCGATTGATCGGAGGGGCCTCTCCGACGCCCGTCTCACCGAAAAAGAGTGTTGCATGTCATGGACTGCTCAACCCAACTGGGTTCCATCCTTAAGCATCACGGGTCGCACCCACGACCAATAGGTGGCCCCATTTGGGGGAAACTTACACCTCTGCAGAGGTAGAGTCAGTGCATTCTAACGCCCAAGCCGACAGGGCGGGTGTTCGTGTGTATATATCTGTGTATGTGTGTCTGTCTATGCGTATTTTTGTATATGTATGTATGTGTGCGTGTGTGTGTGTGTGTGTGGGTGTGTGTGTGCATCGGTATGTTTATCAGTGTGAGTATTCTTGTATTTATTTGAAAGTATGTGTTCACGTATGTGTGCTAACAATATACACGTATACATGCGTGTTCATGTTTGTGTGTGTTTGTTTCGTTGTATATTCATATGTTTGTATACGTGTGTGTATGTGTGCATCTGTATGTACATCTGTGTATGTATTCCCGTATTTATTTGAGAGTTTGTGTTCCTATATGTGTGTGTGTCTATTTAGTCAACACTGGTTTTATGTGTACATATATAAGTAACGTATATAACCGTACCACGTTTTTTTTTTCTCCTCGCAGAAGCGAGATCCTCGTTCGCCATATTTGTGTGGGTCTGTTTTTATTTTTTGGACACTGATGTATTATGATTAGCAATTCCAATATCCAAATTTATGGTAATCCGAATTACTCATTCTGTTGCCGTAGGTAAGTAAAACTGATTTATTTCTTTAGGGTGTACGGGCGGGGTGTGTGGGGTCCGGGAATGGTGTAAAACGAAATTTCGGGGGGAGAGAAGCGGCCCGCAAGGACTGGATTATTCCGAGAAAGGGAAAACTGCCAGGAAAAGGTGGATTTTAATTTGAAAACATTTAAAAGATATTTTTTATATGAAGTTCTGTTTTTGGTTTTTTGTTTTGTTTTTTGGTTGTTTTTTTTTGTATTTATTTTACCTTTCTAAAAGAAATTATTTTAAGTACACTAGCAATGGGAAAGTTGCTGTCGAGATGAGTTTGATTTCAAGAGAGATAAGTTGATTCAGTTTGAATTGTTTAACGGCACGGCAACCCTTGTTAGGTTATTTTATGCCGATATCAGTTTAACAATTACGGTCTACAGTTATACACCCTTGGTGATTTAGAATGCATCGACTGTACCTCTGCAGGGGTAAGTTATTAATGATTTCTGATTTTTTTCATAAAAAGTCGTCGGGGTGGCCTAAAGTCGTTATCAGCCTATCAATGAGTGAGTCTATCCCCTTTTCTCTAGCACTAGACCAGGGAGATTGTTTTTTGCGTCTGAGGTGGAGCGCCACACCTACCATCGGCTCCTCACTTTACCGCACAGATCCCTGTGCTACTCATACGCTGAGTTGGCGAGGGCCGCTATCGAACCAGGAACCTTGTGATTCCTAGCCTAACGCTCTACCGACTGAGCTAAATCGGCCCTTTTCTCATAACAATAGGTGGGAAAATCCCAATGTGGCACTGCATCAAGAAATTGTTTTTCTATTATAATTTTACATGTATTGAAAACTATTTGTACTAAAAAGATCAAATTTTTACTCTTTTATGTTTTAAGTGTTTTCGTTCAGCCATTGAATAAGGTCTATATGGAGCAAAATAACTGTCAGAGTGCATCAGGATTATGTTGGTGGTTGGATATATTTGAAATAATAAAGAAACAATACATTTCCCTTGTATCAATCATATTGCCTGCAATGTTAATTGTTTAAAATACAGTATTGATCACATCTTATATTCATACAAACACAATGAGAATTTTAGTAATGGGTGATTCTATGTCAAATCATCCACAAAAAAGTAAAATTGTCACCCACCCCCTTCAATTTTTCTGAAATGTTGTCCAGGTATAGACTATGTTGAAGTAAGACAGTCCCCCAAATTTGAGCTTCCAATTCCAAAAATTGGTTGAGTTTTGTTGGTTTTTAGCTCTCTAAATTGGGGAGGGGGTTGGGAATGGTGATTTTTTTTGTAATCTATTTTTGTCTGTAAAAAGAGTTATAGAGCTTCCCTACTACTGAAAATTGATTTATAAAAGCTTTTTGGCTCAAGGAATACAAAAATGCTATAAATATGAAAGTCTTTGAATTACCCAATTTTAAGTTATTAATGATTTCTGATTTTTTCACAGCAAGATCAATGGGTGGGAAAATCCCAATGTGGCACAGCATCAATGACAACATTTTTTCGTTTATCATTTTACATATATTGAACAATATTTGCATGAAAATTTATATAAAATTTATGTAAAATTTATGTAAATTAATTTATGTAATTTATGTAAATTAATTTATGTAATTTATGTAAATTAATTTATGTAATTTATGTAAATTAATTTATGTAATTAATTTATGTAATTTATGTAAATTAATTTATGTAATTTATGTAAATTAATTTATGTAATTAATTTATGTAATTTATGTAAATTAATTTACGTAATTTATGTAAATTAAATTAAGTAAAATTAATTTATGTAAAATTTATGTAAAATTTATGTAAAATTCCCAATGTGGCACTGCATCAATGACAACATTTTTTCTTTTATTATTTTACATATATTGAACAATATTTGCATGAAAAAGATAATTTGGTTTTTGCTCAGAACCGAAGCTACAAAATCAGTTAAAATTTTGCACTTTATGTTTTAAGTGTTTCCGTTCAGCCATCGAATAAGGTCTATATGGAGTAAAATAACAGCCAGAGTGCAATAGAAATGATCAGGATGATGTTAGTGATTGGATATATTTGAAATGATATAGAAAAAATACATTTGCTTTGTATCCATATTTCCTGTAAAATTCTAACAATATACAAAGCTCAATATCAGCACCACATTTCATTATGAAATTGTAAACTGGAAATGATAACAATATACAAATAAAACATATTGGTTAGGAGGTTGATTTAGAAGGCTATCACAATGCAGATTTAAAGAAGAAAAAAATAATACGGTAACAATGGTGCTGTGTGTTAACCTGTATTTTATTCTTGAATTTTCGAGATAAAATCTCTTTTTCAAAGATCACTGGAACTGAAGTAGTCTTGTTATGGCATTTCTATTTAAATGATTTAAATAAAACATATGTTTATCTACTACAAAGGAAATGTAGGTTATTTCCTATAACTCCGACCTAAAAAAGGGGAACCACTCCGAATGAATTGTATCTGTTAATTAATCTACCCATTATTTCCCACTAAACTAACCCTAAACCCTAACCGTAACCCTGACCCCTAACCCTAAACCTAACCCCTGACCCTAACCCCTCACCCCGTCTTGTTTTTTCCTAGTAGATCAATAAATGAATAATTTATCAGTCAATCAGAGTGGTTCCCCTTTTTTAGGTTTGAGTTATAGGAAATAACCGAAATGTATTGTATCTATATATTTTTTTGTTACATATCAATTTTGGGGATTGTCTAACTTTAACATAGTGTTGGATATTGTACAAACGGAAATAGGAATTTCCGGTTAGATTAAACAACGCAAAGAAAATACGATAAAAATGACAAAGGGGTTAAGATGCCGGAAATAGATTTTATCGTTGATAAAACGCAAAGAAAGGAGACGCGTAGGCGTTTTGAGATATACAAAAGGCAAGACGGTTCGACCCGACGGGACAGTCAGTAGTGAACAGACCCCAGAGAGACAGCGAACGGAGAACAAGTGAGTGACCGACTCACGTAGCCACCTCCCGCCTCCCCAACGCTATTCATCCCAACAGTCAGCAGTCAGAGTCAGACAGACCCTAGAGAGACAGCGGACGGATAACGGAGCGACCGACGCGGTCACGCACCGCCACGGCCAAGGAGGATGAGACGCCACCAGTCACCCCTTTACCTCAACGTCACCAGATCTCAACAGCAGCCTTAGTAGTCATTGTCAACCCTCGGTCATTTCATTGTCAAAACTCGCCGCCCACCACGTACAGCCGAGAAGATATAAGTCAAAATTCCTATTATACCATGTGTTGTAAATTTCATTAAGCGACCACTACATATATCATCTAAGGGTTAGACGATACCCGCAGTATACCAGCAACGTATACGATTCAGAGTAGCGAAGAAGGCGCTACGCAACAATAGTCCACATTATTCAGTAGTAATGCATTTGCAGGCCATCACACCAAGATGGGACATTCTTTTGAATGCTCTTCCAATATGTGATCGACCGAAGGTTTATGCTCTACTAGAGATTTACCACGTACCCCACGTGTACGGGTTAGGCACAAGGCCCTATTAATGTGGGACCACTCACGAACCGAAGCTCATGGGTAGCGGATGCAAAAACTACGTTGATCCCGTCGGCATTCTCAGGCACTGGGCAATAAACCCAGCTCTGACCATTTAAATGAGAGTATTGCCCGGGTGGGTAGCTCCCTGGGATCAACGCTGATAATTGTAGCTACGGTCCAGGGCTGAAGCCACTGGTACCCCGCCCCGAGGGACGGATCTATATACATTGGTTTGTGATCTACTACTGATCTACTATTCATGGCATGTGATCTACTAGGAAAAAAGAAGACAGGGTTAGGGTTAAGGTTAGGGTTAGTTTAATCGGGAAATGATGCGTAGTTAATGGGTAGATCCCATATTGGAATGTAAACAACTCGATAGATCATATATTGGTAATTTATGAGGAACTGCGTCTCGGTCTCCCACCTCAAAAACCGCTACCCGGTGACTATCAAAATAACAACCCCAGCTCGTCGTAATTCTTGTTTATTTATCGTAATTTGTCGTAATTCTTGTTTAGATATGAAGATGGATATATAGTTTTAAATAAACTGAGATAGATAGATAAACAAACAAAATAATATAGATAGATACGAACAAATGGAGATAGATAGATAGATAGATGGATAGTTTTGAATAGACTGAGCTGGGTCGTTATTTTAATAGTCACCAGGCAGCAACTCTTGTGGCAGGAGACCGGGACGCACTTCCTCATAAATTACCCATGTATTGGACTAGTTTTGGTAGATCACATATTGGAAGAGCACCCTCTTTTGTCGTGAAACGTAAGAGATTCAATGGAAATTATTGAAGGTACCTTTGGGATAATAACGGTGAGACTAACTAAAACATAGAATGATTTATCTCTGTCTACGATTGCCGAAACAGCATTTTGTACACAAGACAATTTCGAAGCGGATAATAAAAATAAAATTTTCCTTTCATCTTTTTTAAAATTCTAAATTAAAATAAAAATACACAGCGTCGAACGCGTACCGCCATAAACTCACATCCCTCTAGTCGTATCAAATCGATAGAGAAACATCAAACAAAATATACACAACATATATTATTGAAATCATTTCTAGTTTGCTTGTTGGTTGGTTGGTTGGTTGGTTGGATTCTACGGCATGTCAACCGTACATTACTTCTGATTAGAGATTGGGCGACCCGTGATGCTTAAAGATGGAGTCCTGTTGGTTGAATAGTCCATGGCATGCAACACTTGTATCAAATCGATACAGAAACATCAAACAATATATGCACCGCACATATTCTTCAAAAAATTTCTACTTTGTAAGTTGGTTGAATTTTACGGCATGTCAACCGTACATTACTTCTGATTAGGGAGTGGGTGACCCGTGATGCTTAAAGACGGAGTCCTGTTAGTTGAATAGTCCATGACATGCAACACTTGTATCAAATCGATACAGAAACATCAAACAATATATGCACCGCACATATTCTTCAAAACATTTCAACTTTGTAAGTTGGTTGGTTGGTTGGTTGGTTGGTTTTACGACATGTCAACCGGACATTACTTCTGATAAGGGATTGGGCGACCCGTGATGCTTAAGGACGGAGTCCTGTTAGTTGAATAGTCCATGACATGCAACACTTTTAAAAATCGATACAGAAACATCAAACAAAATATACGCAACACATATTCATGAAATCATTTCTAGTTTGCTTATTGGTTGGTTGGTTGGTTGGATTTTACGGCATGTCAACCGTACATTACTTCTGATTAGTGATTGGACGACCCGTGATGCTTAAAGACGGAGTCCTGTTAGTTGAATAGTCCATGGCATGCAACACTCGTATCAAATCGATACAGAAACATCAAACAAAATATACACAACATATATTCATGAAATAATTTCTAATTTGCTTGTTGGTTGGTTGGTTGGTTGGTTTGGTTGGATTTTACGGCATGTCACCCGTACATTACTTCTGATTAGGGATTGGGCGACCCGTGATACTTAAAAACGTCGTCCTGGTGGTGGAATAGTCCATGACATGCAACACTCCACTTTAGCACTTACATAGACTACACAGGCGATTGGGGAGCACCCATATAATTGTCCCATTCCTATTGTCGTTTGATACTTACCTTTCCCAAAGGTTATGTGAAATGCCAACAGCTTCGTCCAGGATTTGAACTCGCATCGACGAATTTATTTCTTACGACTAACCATTACACCACGCACCTTCTTATGTGCTAGAAGGCAGTGACCGAGGGTCTTAATGTCTTGTTTATGACGTTAAACTCTATCAGATGGTGAGGTTCCATTTTTGGAGCTCTGGAGAATGTAGAATATCTCTTCCTCACTGATTGCCCCATTCTTCCAAGCTTTTACATTACAACACGACATTCCGTCCTGTCGGCTGGGGCTTTAGAATACAAAGACTGCACCTCTCTATCTTTCTCTCTCTTTTACTCTCTTTCTTTTTATTTCTCTTTTTCTCTCTCTTTCCTCTCTGTCTTTTCTCTATTTCCTTGTCTCTCTTTGTTTTTCTCTTTGTTTCTCTCTCTTTGTTTCTCTCTTTGTTTCTCTTTTTTGTCTCTATTTCTTTCTCTCTTTCTTTCTCTCTTCTTTCTCTCACACTCTCTACCCCCCCTCTCTCTCTCTTCTCTCTCTCTCTCTCACACACACACACACACACACACACACACACACACACACAACTCACTCTCTGTCTCTCTCTCTAGTCTTCTCATCATTTATACTAATTCCTCAACACTCTCAGAAATTCCGCTTTCATCTCACCTAAATTTTCATTTATTTTTTTGCCAAAATTAAAACCCGAAATATTAAAACTAAACATTCCTCTTTATCCTCATATGTCTCTCTCTCTCTCTCCTCTCTCTCTCTCTCTCTCTCCCTCTGTCCCCCGCTCTCTCTATCTCCCTCTCTCTCTCTCTTTCTTTGTTTTAGTCTTCTCAATCATTTCCTTTTTTCCTCATCACACTCAAAATTTCAGCTTCCACCTCACCTCACATTTCATTTTTTATTTTTCGTTTCTTTCCAAAATTAAAACCCAAATTAATATTAAACCTAAATGATCATTAATCATGTTTCTTACTTACATAGTTTGTTTTTTCTTGTTTTTTTTTTCATTTAAATTAATTATTTTATTCTTTTGTTCTTTTTGTTCTTTTTTCTCTTTTGACATTCTCGTGCGAAAATAAACGTTTTACCGACTTCAAAAGTCGATGTGAACTTTTTCTTTTGGATTCTCTCTTTCACCACACACGACGGCCATTTTGCTTGATTACGGCGGGAAAAGGGCAATGTTGTTGTTGGTTTTGCCGCCTCTTTCTGCTTTGACAATCAAAAGTGAGAGGTAGGTATTTATAAATTGACAAAACGCTTAAGCGACGAAAAAACAAATGGAAATCATTGTGTGCGTGTTTATTCAAAAGTTGATGAATTAAAACGAAAATAATCATTTGTTGTTTAATTGAATTACGTTGGTAGAGAAGATTGAAAGGAGAAAATTAAAAGATGGCGGTTTTGTAAAGAAGGGAGGTGAGAGAAAGGGGAGATTTGAATGAAGGAAAGAGAAAGAAAGAAAGAAAGAAAATAAGAAAGAAAAAAGTTAAGAAAGAAGTAATATTAGAAAGAAAGAAAGAAAGGTAAGAATACAGAAAAGAACGAAGGAAAAGAAAGAAAGAAAGAAAGAAAAAGAAAGAAAGAAAGAAGGAAGGTCAGTACGTAAGAAAGAAGTGATATTAGAAAGAAAGAAAGAAAGAAAGAAAGAAGGAAAGAAAAAAGGTAAAAATACAGAAAGGAACGAGGGAAAAGAAAGTAAGAAAGAAAGAAAGGTAAGAATACAAAAGGAACGAGGGAAAAGAAAGAAAGAAAGAAAGAAAGAAAGAAAGAAAGAAAGAAAGAAAGAAAGAAAGAAGGAAGGACAGTACGTAAGAAAGAAGTGATATTAGAAGAAAGAAAGAAAGAAAGAAAGAAGGAAAGAAAAAAGGTAAGAATACAGAAAGGAACGAGGGAAAGAAGAGAAAGAAGAAGAGAAAGAAAGAAAGAAAGAAAGAAAGAAGGAAGGACAGTACGTAAGAAAGAAGTGATATTAGAAAGAAGAAAGAAGAAAGACAGAAAGACAGAAAGAAAGAAAAGGTAAAAATAACAGAAAGGAACAAGGGAAGAAGAAAGAAAGAAGAAAGAAAGAAAGACGGAAGGAAGGAAAGTAAGACAAGAAAGAAAGAGATATTAGAAAGTAGGAAAAAAAGGAAAGAAAGCAAAAGAAGAGGGAAGAAAAGAGGAAAGGAATTGACGGAATGAAAGAAAGAAAGAATTAAAGAAAGAGAAAGTGGTGGCAACGAAAGAAATAGAGAAAATAAGAAAGAATAAAGAAAGAAAGGAATGAAGAGAGGAAGGGATCAGATTAAAGGAACAGGGAAAGAGTTAAATACGGGAAGGAGTAGGGAAGAAAGAAAGAAAGAAAGAAAGAAAGAAGTTGATGAATTAAAACGAAAATAATCATTTGTTGTTTAATTGAATTACGTTGTTAGAGAAGATTGAAAGAAGAAAATTCAACGATGGCGGTTTGTAAAGAAGAGAGGGTGAGAAAAATGGGAGATTTGAATGAAGGAGAGAGAAAGAACGAAAGAAAGAAAGAAAGAAAGAAAGGTGAGAAAGAAGTAAAATTAGAAAGAAAGGAAAGAAAGAAAGAAAGAAAGAAGAAGAAACAGAAAGAAAGAAGAAAGAAAGAAAGAAAGAAAGGAAGGAAGTGGTAAGAAAGAAGTGATATTAGAAAGAAAGAAAGAAAAGAAAGAAAGAAAGAAGAAAGAAGAAAGTAGACAAGAAAGAAGAGATATTAGAAAGTAGGAAAAAAGGAAAGAAAGCAAAAGAAGAAGGAAGAAAAGAGGAAAGGAATGGACGGGATGAAAGAAAGAAAGAATTAAAGAAAGAGAAAGTGGTGGCAAAGAAAGAAAGAGAGAAAATAAGAAAGAAGGAAGAAAGAAAGGAAGGAAGAGAGGAAGGGATCAGATGAAAGGAACAGAGAAAGAGTTGAATACGGGAAGGAGTAGGGAAGAAAGAAAGAAAGAAAAGACAGAAAGAAAGAAAGAAGTTGATGAATTAAAACAAAAATAATCATTCGTTGTTTAATTGAATTACGTTGGTAGAGAAGATTGAAAGAAGAAAATTAACGATGACGGTTTGTAAAGAAGAGAGGGTGAGAAAAAGGGGAGATTTGAATGAAGGAAGAGAAAGAAAGAAAGAAAATAAGAAAGAAAAAGGTGAGAAGAAGTAAATTAGAAAGAAGAAAGAAAGAAAGAAAGAAGAAAGGTAAGAATAAGAATTGGAACGAGGAAAGAAAGAAAGAAAGAAAGAAGGGAGTGTAGGTAAGAAAGAAGTGATATAGAAAGAAAGAAGAAGAAAGAAGAAAGAAAAGTACTTACGAGGAAGGATTATGTATGAAAAAGAAAGAAAGAAATGAAAATGGAGAAGAAAAAGAAGAAAAATGTCTGGGTTAGAGGAAAATGTGTTTTGTGAAACAGCGGACGGCGTACAGAGCACAAGGAGCGACCGTCGATACGGTCCGTCGCGGCCAAAGGCGGTGAGACGCCCCTAGCCACACCTTTACCAGTCATCCCAACAGCAGTAGTAGTCATTGTCAACCCTCGGTCATTTCATTGTCAACGCTCGCCACCCACCACCCGAGGGAGAGAAATAAAGTCAACTCCTACTATACCCATGTGTTGTGGTTTCTTATGTCCGACTACATACTTCGCCACGTGATATTACATACCCGCAACATATACTAACTAGACGATTTAGCAACGTGAATTGGAAGCCGCTATATAACAATATGTGATAGAAGGCGGTTTCTATATGAGAGAAAGAAAGATAGAGAGAGAAAAAGAACATTTGTGAGAATGAAAGAGTGTTTTTTTATAAGAAAGAAAGAAAGAAAGAAAGAAAGAAAGAAAGAAACAAGAGAGAAAAGAATGAACACAAAGGTATTTTGAGAAAATAATAAAAAAAAAACGTGTAAAGAAAGATCTTTTAAAAATGCAGCCGATCAGCCAAAAAATGTTGCTATAGTTACCTGCTCTTTTCCCAGATGATTCCGTGTAAACACGAATGTTTATGTTTAAGAAGAATTGGAAAAATTAGAATAAGATTTTAAAAAAATGAATATCCTCTTAGCTGCAAGTAACCAATTTTCTCCATGTGCTAGTTTGTAGGACAGGGGAATGAAAAAAAAAAAAAAGATCGGTATATTTGTGTGGGCTCGAATATTAGTTGAGGTGGGGGGGCAAGACGCGTTACTGACAGATATGGACTGTTGAGAACCTCCCAGCCGAAAGAAACGGCTGGGATCAGGTTGACAATTCAAGACATTCAGATAGTAAGTACAAGTCACTGAATAAAGGCTCCAATTTCCACAAGCAAGAAGAAAAAAGAAATAAAGAAAAGGGCAAATTGTAAAAAAAAAAAAATTAAAAAAAGAAAAAGAAAAGAAAAGATAGATAGATAGATAGATAGAGAGATAGATAGATAGATAGATAGATAGATAGAGAGAGAGAGAGAGAGAGAGAAAGAAATTTTGTAATTTCTATCTGATGAGACTAGACTCATATTGAGTCTGGTCGAAATAAATTTATCATAGTCAAATGACGGTTTAAGTTTTTCTTTCTTTACTAGTTATATATTGCTCTGTATATAATTAATTTATATTGTTATAGTTATTATACATTGAGCTCTCTTAGGGATCTATAAAGATCCTTGTATGAATCTATAAGTTTGCACCTACATGAGCATACAGTGAGATTTTAATGATCCCAAATAGAATCATCCCTTACTTACTAGTCATTTAGATTATTTGATATATATATATATATATATATATATATATATATATATATATATAGAGAGAGAGAGAGAGAGAAGAGAGAGGGGGAGGGGGGGACGATTAAAATCGAGATTGTTTAAGACTACCGACTTAAGTTCTTGCAGTCGCGCGAATCTTCAGAGTACTTATACCCTGATGATTCGTGGAGGCACGTGGTCTAATGGTTAGAGTCGTAGGAAATGAACTCGTCAACGCGTGTTCAATTCCTGGACGAAGCTGTTGGAATTTCACATGGCGCTAATACCCTTGGGAAAGGTATGAATCCAATTCTCCCCCCCCCCCAGCTATGGGTAAATAGCAGGACAGACTGGACTCTTTTAACCTGGCTAGATAACCAGTCTAGGAGGAGGAAAACTCTTAATTCAAACCTGTTAAACTCCGCTTAAGAAATTGACCTTGTGTCGCATCCTGCTCATGCGGAGGGGTTGGTAATATATATACCCTGATGATTCGAGCTACTGCGAGAAACTTAAGTCGGTAGTTTTTTAAACCACCTAATATCAATTGTCTATTTGGCTCTTTATATTGAGCACTTTTTTAATCGATTTTAGGAAAAAATCCAGAAGTAAATAAGATTGTGTACTTATTTGCTGGTAGATTCAATGGTAACTACGATATATATATATTATTATATATATATATATATATATTATATATAATTATATATATATGTTGTGTGTGTGTGTGTGTGTGTGTGTGTGTTGAAATTAAAAATAAAGGAAAAGAAATGCTGAACGGATAAAATAGATTTTATTTTTTATTTTGTTTTACTGACACGTGTTTCGGCAGGAGTATATCCATGTACATATGTACTCTATCTATTATCATTTTTAAATACGAAATAAAAATAACAATAATAGAAAACTATAAAAAATTTAGTATACAGGGAATAACGGCCTTCGTCAGAGTAAATTCTTTGGTGTTTTTAAACCAAGCGGTTATAATTTTCTATTATTGTTATTGTTATTTTATTATGTATTTAAAATAATAATAGATAGAATACATGTGTACCATGGATAAACCCTTGGCAAAAACACGTGTCAGTATAATAAAATAGAATAAATCCTATATATATATATTATATATATATAATATATATATATATATATATATAAGTTTTGTTGAACTGTACAGAAAATTCCTGTCGGACAAGTTTTTGGTTGATCCGTTCCAATTTTTGAGGCCATCTTCTGGTTTCGGGATGTAACTGGTATAACAGTCCACCAAAGGTTTCAAAACGAGCGCTTTGGCAATACAGTTTGCCCATCATCAGGTAGGAAACGATGGTATGGTATCGTGTCTCGGTTTTAAATGAGAATGAGTAGTAGCAAGGAATTAGAAGTGGGAGGTAATAACTATTGGTAGTGGGAGGTTGTAGGAATGGTAGTGGTTCGAGCGAGCGATGCAGTAGTGATTTTTTTTGTGGGATAGGGGGGGGGCACAAGTTGTGAGAAGGGAGAGGTATCGTGGAAGGAGGATAGGCAGAAAATTATAAGCATTTGAGAATATGTTGACTTATTTCAAAGTTTATTTTGTTTAAGGTAGGTTTTTTTTGTTTGATATATATATATATATATATATATATATATATATATATATATATATATATATATATATATATATATATATGGGTAGACTAGTTGGTTGGTAGGTCCTATTAAACTAATCAAACGTGAACATTAACATTCACTCGAGGGATCGCCTAAATGGTGAGACCCGAATAAAGACTGAAAACATTCGCAGATGGTAAAATTTCCATCGCACATTTAACGTGTGAACAACGAATATGATATGACTTCAAAACACTAATCGTATAATCCGGTTCTTGCTTCTGTTGGAAAATACATGTAAAAATATCAATTTCAACTGATGTACTTAGGATAAAACGATTAGATTGCTGGTCCTTGAGAGAATAATTCTTAAAAGACCGCCCTTTACTATCATATACATATATATATATATATATATATATATATATATATATATATATATAATATATAATAAATAAAATTATATATATATAAAACATAACATTATATATATATACATATATAATAAACATAAATTCATATATATATATGTATATATATAATAAACATAATTTATATATACTAGCAAATATATGCACCCTCCGGGTGGCAGTATTTAAGTTTTAATATAATAAAATATCATATTAAATTAGAAAGGCTAATGAAACTGAATAAGAATGCAGATAAAAAATTTGGAACAGAGGGGGTATGATTGAAAAATAGAACAACTTTGAAAGTAACTCTTCCATCATTTTCCATTACTCCTCTAAGTTAAATTAGGAAAATTTACCAATGAAATTGGTAAATTTTCATAATTTTAACTATTTAGTTAAAATAGGAAGTAAAGAATAATATTAGTTATTTCTTCTTGTTAATGGATTCTTTTGAAGATTTGTCCCCGAGATTTTTGCTCATATTCAATAAGATAAAACCAAACAATTAGAAATCAATAATACTAAGCAATATTTATTAAAATCAAATTTCTAAGATCAATATGCAAATCAGCCTTCCCATTCACACTATAATCTGCTATTTTGTTGTATATATAAATACAATTGCATGTTCTGCGTATGTAGATATGGTCAACAGTCTTAATGATGTAAAACAATTTTATCAATAATTGAGGTTTAAATAAAAATAAAATTATGGAGAATGTAATGTGAATAACGAAGGGAATTGTGATTTGTATAGTAACATAGTTTCGGTTACAGACAGACAAACACACAATCTCCATTATAATAAGAATATATATATATATATATATATATAATATATATATATATATATATAATATATATAACATAAATTTATATATATATATATATATATATATCAAAATAAATCTCTCTCTCTCTCTCTCTATATATATATATATATCATTATGGACTCTCTCGTCGATATTCGACGGATGAGGGTTCACAACACACAATGACACCCACACAGTGACTTGTTTATAGTGGTGAAGGCTTGTGTTGGACCATCCACACTTTTTGGCACAGTCGATAGGAAAGAATTGGTGCATCAAGGATTGCCACAAACCCAATCAACGACCGACCTCAGGAATTTTGAATTCAAAGTTATCCCTCTCCTATACTGGTTACCTAACCAAGGCTGAAGGGCCCAGTCTGCCCTACTATTTAACCCATAGATGGAGAGAATTTTGAATTCAGTGTTATCCCTCTCCTATACTGGTTACCTACCCAAGTTGAAGGGCCCAGTCTGCCCTACTATTTAACCATAGCTGGAGGGAGAAAATATATATATATATATATATATATATATATATATATAATAAACATAAATTTATATATATATATGTAATAAATATAAATTTATTTATTTATTTATAGTACTCCGTATATGTGAAAATATATATACACAAATATTTATACGTACGTTTCAGTTTTAAATTTTGCTTGAATCCTATTAAAGTAAAACTTGATACCATGCACTTTTATAAATGTATGGATATATATATACAATATCTGTAAAAAAAGTATCGAGATTTTTATTACTTTTTAACACACCTTATATTCTGAAAAAATAATGTTCATTCATTCATATTTTTCAGAATACAAAGTGTGTCAAAACAGTGCCAAGTTTAAAGCTGTACTTACCAAGATATAAATGAACAATGAATGGAACGCAATTTTTATTAGAATACAAGGTGTGTCAAAAAGTACAAAAAATGTCGATACTTATTTGACTAACCTTTGTGTATATATATATTTTTTTGGGGGGGGGGAGAATATGTGCTTAATTGAAGTCGTACCAATTTTGAAAGTTAATTAACAGAGAGCTGATGAGGACTAATAGGCCGAAATGTACATACAGAGATTGATTTTTCTCGATTTGTTTAGCCTTATATTTGAATAGGTATGCCCGCCTAATTAATTAATTATTATCAATTAACTTTCAAAATTAGGTACGACTTCAATTAAGCAATATTCTCCAAAAATTGTCGGCTAAGAAAGCCATATCAAAAACACATTGTTTGTGTATTTACTTCTCATATATATATAATATATATAATATATATATATATATACTATATATATATTAGGTAAGACTCTTAATGAGATTCAGAAAAGGTAGAGAGTAAGTATAGATGCCTATTTATTGCGAGGCAAAGAAATAAAGAAGAAAAGAAAGAAAAGGTCTGAATACACTTCCATTTTCTAGATTTCAATCAGCCTTCGACATTTTGTAGAGAAAGACCCTTGGGGGGGGGGCAATGTAGTTGATTGGTATCAGTCCATCAATTGTTGATAATAATTGAGTTCATGTATGACAAAACCCAGTCGACTGTTACAATCGCTTTCTCAAATGGCTCAATGGGAACGTAGAGAGAGATACGGTTTTCTATTATACAAAACTATTTGTAACATTTTTTCTTGAGTTAGTCATCTTGCAATAGAATCCTAATCTAGATCCGGGTTTTAACAGACGGGGGTGGGGGGTGGGGGTATAAAAACCCTGCGTGTAAATAAAAATTTTGCAGGGTGAATAGTAGAGGGAATTAGAGGGGTGGGGAAATTTACTAGTTTGTATTTTATAATACCTTTTTATTAGGACTAGAAGCGGCTTACCCAGCATCGCCTGGGTAGAAGGGGACGGGAGGGAAAAAAACGTGCTGTATTGATTTGAAAATAGAGGAAAACAGAGGGATGGAAATTTACTAGTTTGCATTTATAAATACCTTTTTAATAGGACTAGAAGCGGCTACCCAACGTCGCCTGTGTAGAAGGAGGCGGGAAGAGAAAAAACCGTGCTGTATTGATCTGAAAATAGAGGAAAACAGAGGGATGGAAATTTACTAGTTTGTATTTATAAATACCTTTTTTTAATAGGACTAGAAGCGGCTACCCAACGTCGCCTGCGTAGAAGGAGGCGGGAGTGAAAAAACCGTGCTGTATTGATCTGAAAAATAGAGGAAAACAGAGGATGGAAATTTACTAGTTTGTATTTATAAATACCTTTTTAATAGGACTAGAAGCGGCTACCCAACGTCGCCTGGGTAGAAGGGGACGGGAGGGAAAAATCGTGCTGTATTGATTTGAAAGTAGGGAAAACAGATGGATGGAAATTTACTAGTTTGTATTTATAAATACTTTTTTAATGGGACTAGAAGCGGCTACCCAACGTCGCCTGGGTAGAAGGAGGCGGGAGGGAAAAACCGTGCTGTATTGATTTGAAAGTTAGAGGAAAACAGATGGATGGAAATTTACTAGTTTGTATTTATAAATACCTTTTTAATAGGACTAGAAGCGGCTACCCAACGTCGCCTGGGTAGAAGGGACGGGAGGGAAAAATCGTGCTGTATTGATTTGAAAGTAGAGGAAAACAGATGGATGGAAATTTACTAGTTTGTATTTATAAATACTTTTTTAATGGACTAGAAGCGGCTACCCAACGTCGCCTGGGTAGAAGGAGGCGGGAGGGAAAAAACCGTGCTGTATTGATCTGAAAGTAGAGGAAAACAGATGGATGGAAATTTACTAGTTTGTATTTATAAATACCTTTTTAATAGGACTAGAAGCGGCTACCCAACGTCGCCTGGGTAGAAGGGGACGGGAGGGAAAAATCGTGCTGTATTGATTTGAAAGTAGAGGAAACAGATGGATGGAAATTTACTAAGTTTGTATTTATAAATACTTTTTTAATGGGACTAGAAGCGGCTACCCAACGTCGCCTGGGTAGAAGGAGGCGGGAGGGAAAAAACCGTGCTGTATTGATCTGAAAGTAGAGGAAAACAGATGGATGGAAATTTACTAGTTTGTATTTAATAAATACCTTTTTTAATAGGACTAGAAGCGGCCTACCCAACGTCGCTTGGGTAGAAGGGGACGGGAGGGAAAAATCGTGCTGTATTGATTTGAAAAGTAGAGGAAAACAGATGGATGGAAATTTACTAGTTTGTATTTATAAATACTTTTTTAATGGGACTAGAAGCGGCTACCCAACGTCGCCTGGGTAGAAGGAGGCGGGAGGGAAAAAACCGTGCTGTATTGATTTGAAAGTAGAGGAAAACAGATGGATGGAAATTTACTAGTTTGTATTTATAAATACCTTTTTAATAGGACTAGAAGCGGCTACCCAACGTCGCCTGGGTAGAAGGGGACGGGAGGGAAAAATCGTGCTGTATTGATTTGAAAGTAGAGGAAAACAGATGGATGGAAATTTACTAGTTTGTATTTATAAATACTTTTTTAATGGGACTAGAAGCGGCTACCCAACGTCGCCTGGGTAGAAGGAGGCGGGAGGGAAAAAACCGTGCTGTATTGATCTGAAAGTAGAGGAAAACAGATGGATGGAAATTTACTAGTTTGTATTTATAAATACCTTTTTAATAGGACTAGAAGCGGCTACCCAACGTCGCCTGGGTAGAAGGGGACGGGAGGGAAAAATCGTGCTGTATTGATTTGAAAGTAAGAGGAAAACAGATGGATGGAAATTTTACTAGTTTGTATTTATAAATACCTTTTTAATAGGATAGAAGCGGCTACCCAACGTCGCCTGGGTAGAAGGGGACGGGAGGGAAAAAACCGTGCTGTATTGATCTGAAAATAGAGGAAAACAGAGGGATGGAAATTTACTAGTTTGTATTTATAAATACCTTTTTAATAGGACTAGAAGCGGCTACCCAGTGTCGCATGGGTAGAGATATTTCACTTCATCGTCTCTGGAATAATGTTTGCCTCTCAAACACACTTTCATGCGACCGAAGAGAGGCAAACATTATTCCAGCGACGAAGAATTGAAATCTGTAGTGAAGAAGTGGCTCAAAGAATATTCTGATGTACGAAAACATGTTCCTGTGTTGATAATTATTTCATCAATCCCCAGATTGTTCTTTAGAATTCTGGGCACAGGAAAAACGACTCATTCTGAATGTATGTAGACATGGCAAGCAGTAACTTGTTACTGTTAATACCAATTATGTCATCGCAGAAAACTTTTATATGCTTCTGTTGTGCCACAAATAACTTTGCCAAGTCTATAATCTACACAAATCTGTTTGGTACAAAGCTATTGAATCCCTCATGCTGAACATTATTTCTTTCCATCTATAGAGTCAGATTTGTTTTGTTTTACGGCATATCAACCTCAGTGGGTCATTTAATGCCGATAAAGTTTTGAAAGAAATTCTTAATGAATACACAATTCTTTTTTATAAATACATTTTTCTATTTAACCCATAGATGGGACCCTAGCAGGTACTACCACTCCGGGTCAGAGTGGACCAGGGAGCAATGGTGATGAAGGAGTGCTCCACATTCTCCAAACCTCCAAAACTGGAACCTCACCATCAGATAGAGTTTAAAGTCATTCACAGGACATGTAGACCCTCAGTCACCGCCTTCTAGCACCCATATGATAAAAAAGGGGTTGGGGCTTGCCATAAGGGCAATGGGGTTGGGAAAATAATATAGGTGCTAGGGCTTGACGTGACCAGCCGATTGATCGGAGGGGGCTACTGTCTATAATAATTTTATAATGTAACTGAGTGAGTTGCATGACTTGGGGAAAGTAATTTAGCAATAGCAATAAGTGTAAAGTGTTTAAATGCCATCCTTGGCCAATTGAAATAGGGCTTAAAGAAAGTCCTATGTTATGGAATCCTTTGGTGATCCTTTGGTAAGCGTATAAGTCCTATCCTGCGTATTGGTAAAGGTCCAGTGATTTAATCCTATGTCCGTCGTCCAAGAACGATACAGTAATTATGACCAGTAGGGTGGATTAAGTATTGTATCAGCCTCAGAGTACTGCCAGTGATTGGCCAAGGAATAGATCATATGATCTCGCTTAGTCTATAAATAGGAGCGATGATCTATACCACAGTATGATAATTTACTTATTACAACGTTTGATATGTTTACCTAAGAGCTATTGCTAAATAGTTCAATATATAAAAAGTATAATAATCTTGATTTAACTCTCTCACTCTTTTTTTCTCCTTTTTTTCATATTTACATTAAGTTCGATTGAAACAGATTAGTGTTATCGCTTCCGCAAGCTCAACCCCTCTCTCTATTTTTCCCTATTCTTTTTCTTTCTTATGTTTTCTGTGTAGCATGTCCCTTTTCTCCCCTTTCTTTATAATAAAAACGGAATGGTCCATTATTTAACTGTGGTAACAACACTCATAAGAAATAACATTCGGCTGATAAAACAAC
>CM042167.1:64972989-64985489 GCA_023376005.1 Doryteuthis pealeii | reverse complement strand
ACTTTATCTATCCCCTCTCTCTCTCTCTCTCTCTCTCTCTCTATATATATATATATATATATATATATATATATATATATAGAAAGAGACAAATAGAAAGAGACAGAGAGAGAGAGATAGTGCGATAGAAACAAAGAGACAGGAACCAACACAATGTATCTCTCTCTCTCTCTCTCTCTCTATATATATATATATATTATAATATATATATATATATGTGTGTGTGTGTGTATATATATATATATATATAAGTGTATGATACCAAGTGTTTCCTTGATAGGATTCAACCACAATTGAGAACTCAAATGTATATATAAAGATTTGCGTATATATTTTTTTTACATATACGGAGTATTATAAATAGATGAATCGCAGAAAAGAAATTTGAAAAAAACAAAAAAACAACACAACAAAAAACAAAACAAAACAAAAACAAAATCAGTGAAACTGGAAAATTATAGCAATAAGACCGGCTAATCTTCGGATTAGTGAAAATATATTTATTCATTTCTTGATTGATATTCAATATTTTAAAACTCAGTTTTAAACACATTTTTACATTCATATTTTTTTCTATTTGACCCTAATAGATACTACCACTCCGGGTCAGAGTGGACTTGGGATGGGATGTACAGGATCGCCACATTCCCGAGAGAACCAGAATGGAAACTTCACCATCACAGAGATGAAAGCGTGCTCCACATTACCCAGACCTCCAAAACTGGAACTTTACTATCAGATAAAGTTTAACGTCATACCCAGGATGCTAATACCCTCAGCTAGCGCCTTCTAGTACATATAACAATGTGTTAGCCATAGGAGAAATAAGGTTGGGACAATCATATAGGTGATAGGACTTGACGTGACTAACTGATTGATTGGAGGGAGCCTCTCCGACCGCTTGTGTAGCCTATGTAAGGGCCAAAGTAGAGTATGTCATGTCATTGACAGCTCAGCCATCATTAAACACCATGTGTGTGTGTGTGTGTGTGTGTGTGTGTTCGGATTAAACTACGAAAATAAAACAATTAACAACAAATAAATATAAATACACAATAAATATCATCGGGTATTATCTGCGTTATTCGGACTATTGTCCCCATCTTCATTGTTATTTGTACAACGTTTCGGCCGATATGCCCTCCGGCCTTCTTCAGGTATTTCTTGTCGGACTCAAGAAGGTTCCCGAGTCCGACAAGAAATACCTGAAGAAGGCCGGAGGGTATATCGGCCGAAACGTTGTACAAATAACAATGAAGATGAGGACAATAGTCCGAATAACGAAGATAATACTAATCTTCAAGCCTCATCTCAAACATTCAGAGGAATAAAAATCATCGGTTCTTGCTTTTGCTGCAAAAATTATGAAGATTTGATTTAAATTCAAAGATATTTAAAAATTAAAATATACATAGAAATAGCATTGAAATTCTACTGAAAAATTCCAGTTTTTGTAAATCTCAATAGTAAACAAATCAATACAACAGAGGGGGGTGTCCTCCTCCCCTACCGAGGTGATGATTGGTAGTCGCTTTCAGTGTGGTAATATATTTCAGCACAGTTTCTGCTCTAAGCTAGAAAATGATTTACACAGCATATTACAATCCGCGTTTATCACAAATGCACCTGCTCAAGCAGAACCACTACTGCACAGCTCCGGTCTTCTTTAGATGTTTTTTTTTGTCGAGCTCTGGAACCTTCTCAAACTCTGGAACCTTCTCGTCGAACTCGGGAGCAATGTTCCACCTTCGAATGAGAGCATGTACCCTTGCATCGTGAAATTCTGTTGACTGTTCTTTGAGCCACTTCTTGACTACAGGTTTCACTTCCTCGTCACTGGAATAATGTTTACCTTCTGACTATCATCTATTCGGTGCCATATGAAAGAGGGTTTGAGTGGCAAACATTATTCCAACACAGCACCTGATTGTTGGGCTTTGCTATTCTGGATTGGAGTATCTGGTATTTCTGAATCGGTTGTTGGACTTGTTGGCTTCTCACCGTTCTTCGAAGTTATTGGAACAATTTGGGACCTCTTGGGTTATTCCGTTAGCAGTTCTTAATAACTTATTCTTTTCCAAATTCTTTATCTTTATCTCAAAACCCAAGTTGGAGAAATTGCATTTTTGGAAGGAGACGTTTTTTTGGTCTCACCACGCAGCCCAAACTCTTCGTCCGTCTTCTCCAAACACCCAGGCCAAAACTCCCAAACTCCCCCCTCTCTCTCTTCTCTCTCTCTCTCTCTCTCTCTCTATCACACACACACACACACACACACACATACACTCGTTCTCGTCTTGTGATGAACTATCAGAAACCAACAGGTCACCTTTCACACGTCATCCCAAAATTTGAGTAACTTTCTACTATTACATAACGTATTACTAAAATGCTGGGTCTTATTTTACACAACACACGACACACCATTGTTGACTCACCAACAAAAACTTACACTCATCGATGTTGGGAATTGTGGGGATTAAAATAGAACTAAAATAAAATTCAAATTATAAAATAACAAACTCCCACGAGCCTCCACCGAAAGAACCCTCCGAGCATGCGCAGGTAAAAAGGACCCACTTCCGACTCCCAAGATAATCTCTCGGCCATTCTGACTTAGGCTTTAATTGTGTCTAGACATTACTACTGGCCAGGGAGAAATTTCCTTGCTACATGGTGGCTATGATCCGTGAATAAAGTCTAAATCATAAAGCCGCCTTTTGTCTTTGTCCCTTCTCTTTTCTTTCCTTGAATTCCTTCCTTTTCCGCGCGACGACCAGTTAAGATCGGGTTAAATGCAAAACCCTAGGAACACGCACCGGGAATAACCACACCCACCTTTAAACCTCAAAACATTAAACCTCTTGCCATCCACAGAATAAACAATAAACGTTTCTGTGATTTCTAAATATTTTGGAGAGCTTTGGATCACCGTCTTATTTCCCTATTTTCTTCCTGAATCCCGTGATTTTATTGTCGGTTGCTATGAAAGCTTCCTTAGTGATTCCCGCCAAAGCTCCCTGCCCAGAAAACACCATCCTCACCGACCTTCTCTACTTAACCTTTCTTTTGTTTTTCTTCTTTTTTCTCCTGCCCCCCCCCCCCAAACCACTTTCATTATTCTTTGCGTTTTGGTCTCTCGCGTGCTATCAATACCATTTTAATTGTTATAATTCCGACAATTTCACTTCAGCTACAATATCCTCCGCCTGCTACCCGTCTTTTCCCCCGTTTAACTCCCTTCTACCAAACACGCCTCTTCCTTTCGTATTTACCGCCCCCTTTTTCCTTGGTCCGACAACGGAAGATGCCGTGACGCAACCCGGACCTTGCTCACTTCCGGATCACGTGATCATGCCTTCTACGCCATCCCCTGTTTGCGTGACATATTTTTTCGCCGCATTATTTCACCACCAACTTCGGGGGGAAAATTTTCAAACGTTTGATTTTCAACAAAATTAGCGATGTTGTTGTTGTTGTTTTTCTTTTTCTTTTTTTTTTTTTTTCCTTTGTTTTTTTTAAAGAGGTGAATGAAAGGTTGAGAGAGAAAAATGTACCGAGTGAAATATGAAATTGGGTAAAGAAAAATTGTTCAGTCGGTGAGTCGGAAAGAACGAAAGAAAAGGCGGGAGAATGAAATAAATATGAGAATGAGGATAATTCTATGAAATGTAAACTATTAATTAGAAACAAATGAAGGAAAGACAAAAGAAAGAAAAAAAGAAAGAAAGAAGAAGGAAAGAATGAATGAAAGAAAGAAAGACTTTGGAAGAAAGAAAAAAGGCTTTGAAAGAAAGAAAGAAAGAAAGAAAGAAAAGAAGAAGGACAGAATGAATGAAAGAAAGAAAGACTTTGGAAGAAAGAAAAAAGAAAAAAAGGCTTTGAAAAGAAAGAAAGAAAGAAAGAAAGGAAGGAAGGAAAAAGAAGAAGAAGAAGAAGAAGAAGAAGAATGAATGAAAGAAAGAAATACTTTGGAAGAAAGAAAAAGAAAAGGCTATGAAAGAAAGTAAGAAAGAAAGAAAGAAAGGCTTTGAAAGAAAGAGAAACTTTAAAAGAAAGAAAGAAAGAAAGAGAAAAAAATGAAAGAAAAGCTTTAAAAAAAAAGAAAGAAAAAAGAAAGGCTTTGAAAGAAAGAAAGAAAGAAAGAAAGAAAGAAAGAAAGAAAGAAAAGCTTTAAAGGAAATAAATAAAGAAAGAAAGACTTTGGAAGAAAAAAAGAAAGAGAGAAAATCCTTAAAAGAAAGAAAAAGAAAAGCTTTAAAATAAATAAATAAATAGAAACTTTAAAAGAAAGAAAGAAAATCTTTAAAAGGAAGAAAAATATAAAGGTTTTGGAAGAAAGAAAAGAAAGAAAGAAAGAAAGGAAGGATTTTCAATGGAGGAAGAAAGAAAAAAAAGAAAACATTAAAAGAAGAAAGAAAGAAAGAAAGAAAGAAAGAAAAGCTTTAAAAGAAAGGAAGAAATAAAGAAAATTCCTAAAAGACAAAATGAGAAAAAAAAAAAGAAATAAAGAATATTTCAAGGAAAAAAATAAAAATAAAAAATTAAATTTGAAAAAAAGAAAGGAAAGAAAGTCAATGAAAGCAGAATTGCAGAAAAATGTCGACAAATGCGCAAAGAATGCTATTGGCGGGAAAAACCACCGATGCAAATTGAAATAAGAAAGCAAAATTAATGTCTCACAACGACGATAGTAAGAAGGCCAAAAAGAGAACGAGATTTCGCGAGACATTGAAAAATGGAGGACGCTCTAACGGTTGAAATGTTAATTCTTTTCTTTTTTTGTTTTTGTTTCATCTAATTTTCTTTGCCAATTTTTTTTTCTTTTTTATTTCCGTTGCAATATGTAAATGCGTTTTTCATTTTGTCAAGGGAGACATTTTCTCACTGCTTTCCTATTTCGTTTTTCTATATTGTTAGGGTAAATGTATTTCACTTTTATTAAGGAACTGTTTTTTGTTTTCTTCCCTAAAACGACTTTTTTCCCCTTCATTTGAAGGTTGAACTTCGTTCATACATTTATTTAAAGTTGATATTTTTCCCTTACAAGTAAATTCTATTGGTTATTATGAAAATATTATCACCTTGGGTTTGAGCGAGAATAAAGATTAGTTTTGTATCTTTATAAAACCTTTGGGTACTCATGCAGAATAGCGCGCATGAGGTAATATAATTAGATTACGTTTTAAAAGCATTACATTTCACTGAAATACACGAAACATTTTAGACACTAGGTTTAGGGTAAGGGTAAGGGTTAATGTTACTTTGTTACTTTTAGGGTTAGGGTTAGGGTTAGTGTTTGGAATAAGATTAGGGTTAGGGTTAGGGTTAGGCTACTTCAGGAGTTTCCCTAATCTAATCCTATTTAAACGTAAAATGCAATTTTAATGATATGATTTTTTGCGCGCTATTCTGCATTTGTGCGGATACATGATGCTGCACAGAGGACCTCCCGAGAATGATGAGCGATAGGGATGGATGGAGAGAGATTGTCATGGATATCCGTGCTAACAGCGCGACATGATGATGATGATTGCGGAGTGAGGAGTTAGTCTTCCATTGCCATTACTCCCAGGTACACTTTGACCCGGAGTGGTAGTACCTGTTAGAGATTTTTTAAAATGAGCTTTAAAAAACCTTTTATTTTAAATTGAGTTGGAAAAAAATTGAATAGCCAAAAAGAATGAATAAAACAAAATGTCTTCGGCATAAAATAACCCAACTAGGGTTGACATGCCGTAAAATCCAACCAACCAAGAACCCAGTTGATTGTGATCCATGGGTAGTGTGGAGTTACGCTTCTATTGCCATTACTCCAAGGTTCGCTCTGAATATAAAACTACTTGCAGAGGGTCCATCTGTGGCTCATATATATTTATTTGAGATAATTTTTCAAAATGGTTTTAAACAAAATTAATTCATTGGCTTTTAAAATATGAACAACTAAGTGTTTAAAATTATAACGAGCTTTATTAATACATTGATATTGTAATTAAGTATGAAGTGTTTATCTATTTAAGATCATTATGAACTTTATTAATACATTGGGTCACTCAAATCTTGTTTGCATACTCCCTCCCAATAAAAAATAATTCCCTAGGGACTCCAAAAGTGGAGTTTTCAAATTTCAAAAGAGGATACCCTAAGCTTTCAAATTTAGAAAGGTAACAATTTTTTCCAGTTCCACCTTATCTACCAGACTAGATCTGGTTTGTATACCCCCCCCCCTAATAAAAAAAATTCTCCAGGGGGTTAAAAAGAGGAGTTTTCAAATTTCAAAAGAAGATACCCTAAGCTTTTAAAAATGACAAATTTAGCTTGGTGGTAGCAATTTTTCCCAGTCCACCTTATCAACCAGACTAGATCTGGTTTGCACCCCACCCAATAAAAAAAATTCCTAGGGGTGTAAAAAGAGAGTTTTCAAATTTCAAAAGAGGATATCCTAAACTTCAAAAATGCAAATTTAGCTTGGTAACAATTTTTCCCGAACCACCTTCTTATCTACTAGACTAGATCTGATTTGCATACGCCCCAACCCACCAATAAATGTTTTTTTCCACAGGGCGGCGAGGGGGGTGTCAAAAAGAGGAATTTTCAAATTTCAAAAGAGGATACCCTTTTTTTTAAAAAAATACCAAATTTAGCTGGGTAACAATTTTTCCCGGTCCACCTTATTATCTAGCAGACTATAAATTCCAACTCTGTCTAGTTCTAACACACTCCTTTCTACATAAACAAGAAAACCAGCGAGAATGCATAACATGTCAAGCACCCTATCCTGTTAAATGCATACAAATGGAATGCGGTGATTTTGCTGTCATTAGACAACGTTATTACGACATAAAAAGCAGGAGAGATATATTGAAAAATATCAGTATAGATGACATTTTGTTCCTCCCGAAAAAAAAAAAATTATACCAAAAAATATAACAATAAACTTGAACTTTACCTTAAAAAACCGATCCCTCAAAGTGACTCCCAATCTATTTAGCAACAAACAACTGCAGACAATTTAATGTCAAAATTAAGAAAAATCCTTGGAAAAAAAACAAAAACATTATCAATAAATCTGACCATCCCTCACAAATTACGGCTTGGCATGAGATAATACTAGACGGGTATTATTCATTGTTCTTGGCAGGTCCTTCGCGCTGCATCCAGTATCCGTACTGGGTCCCAGCTACTAAAGCTGCCACCCACCCGTCCTTCGGGACGGGGGTCCAGTGAGCTTCGGCCTCTGCACCGGTGGGATGCTAAATTAATAGCGTCGATCCCAGAGGGCTGTCCCTCCAGGCAATACCTGCCTCATTGTACTTAAAGGGGCAGGGCTAGGTTTATTTCCCAGCGCCTGGGGCGCCTCCTTGAGGGGGAATGCCGAAGGGATCGACGCAATTTTTCTACCTACCACCCCATAAGTCTCGGCTTGTGGGTGGTCCCCACATAAAACGACCTTGTGCCATATCGTGTGAAAGTGGGACACATGTAAATACCAGTATCCGTACTGTGTTGGACGGTCCGCACAGGCATTTCCATGTGCTGGCTCCAGAAGATAACGGCACAGATTGTATTATACACCAGTTTCACTGAAAAGTGAATAGTTCAGTTTCCAATCCAGTTAGCAATTTGAAAATAATAATAGTATTCGGTTTTCTCTATATTATCCTTTTTTAAATTGCTAAGAATTTGCGATTTTTTTGTTTACAACATTGAAAATAATATTTTAAAAAGTAACTTGTGAATATTTTTAATTATTTTTTCTAAAACTTTTTCGTACGTGAGACAATTTTTAATTAGATTTTTAAATGCTTGTCGAGTTAGAAATAAAATAATATCGTAATTTATTTTATTTATTTTTTTTTGGGGGGGGGGGGGGCTAAAACAAAAGTAACAAAGAAGCTGATAACTAAACATTAGCTTATTTGTATGTTGATTTTGTGAATAGTTTCTTTTCAAAAGTTTTGAGTTTCGGTGATTAAAAATGGATATATTTTATTCTAAGAAATATGAAAGTATTCATTAAAAGAATATTGATGAAAATGTTGTATACTCTTCTTTTCTTACTTCTATTCTTCTTCTGCTCATCTTTGGTATCTTACGTTCATCTTCTAGCGTCTGGACTTCTCTATGCTACTATTTCTCTGTTCTTGCTGGTTGGTCGTTCTTGATTCATTTCTTCTTTTAGATCAGTCTTGTTGTCAAGACATTCATCAACCACAAAACCATATTGTTTATGTAAGCTTTTATTTACTTAACTAAACATTTCATGTAACTAACATAACGCGCGTGTGCAGTGAGCTTCAGCTAAGGCAGAAAGACCTTATCTGCCTTATGTCCAAGCGGAAACTGAGAGCCAACCAGGTCCCACGTGACTTCACGTATTTCGCGGGCTTTCTGTAATATTCCATGGAAAGTCTCGCCCGTGATATGAAAAGGGGCCATCCCTTCAGAAATACAGGGGGTTGACAATAATCTATGCATAGATTATGTAACAAAAATGTTTTCATTTAATTTTTTTTTGTTCGTATATGTAATTTTTTTTCGTATCATAATTTCATTTTTTTTTACATTCAAATACAATTAACTTTAAAGAAATATTCACTATTTTTTGTAAAAAAAATAAAAAATAAAAAATATTCAAACCATCATGTACATATAAGGAATTAAATATGAATTTTTCTTGGTTTTTTATTTTCCGTTTTTTTTATGTTGTTTTTCTTTCTCTATTTTTCTCTCTTTCTGTTTATTTTTTCTTTCGTTCTGTTTTGTTAAAATAAAATTAAAAAAAGAGAGTACATAGATATGTAAAAAGAGAATGAACTGACTTGTCTGTTTGGAAGAAAGAAAGAATCGCAGAGAAGGCGAAAATGGATGATGGAATTTGTCAAGAGAAACATATCGATGGAAGCATTATCTCTGTTAATTCCATGACACCGATTCTATAATGCAAAATGGAAACTCCAGAAGTGCCTTTCCAATTATTTTTCAATTATATCAAGCAAGCGTATTGCATCCTGCTCAAATGAATCACAGTGGAATTCAAGAACTTCTCTTGGAGAAAAGTTGATTTTCTTTTCGTTAGTTCACAAAAAAAAAAAAAAAAAAAATTAACAGTTCTTACTAAATTACAAAACAATTGCACTCAAAATAATGTTGGCTTTTTAGTAAAATAAAGCAACTTCTATTAAGAAGGTCAAACTAACGATTTTCTGAAAGCATCGTATAGCTGCTGTTGCTGCGGTTGTATCAGCATGAGCTTGTCTTGGGTAGCTGATATAGCCAGGAGGCAAGCTCCTACTGATACAACAGCATTAGCAGCAGCTATACGATGCTTTCCGAAAATCGTTTGGTTTTTGATTAATTAATTAATTATATATATTTACCAACCCCTCCGCACGGGCAGGATGTGACTCAAGGTCAATTTTTTAAGCGGAGTTCAACGGGTTTGAATTCAGAGTTTTCCTTCTCCTAGACCGGTTGCCTAATCAAGGTTAAAGAGCCCAGTCTGCCCTACTATTTATCCATAGCTGGAGGGAGAGTAGGATTCATACCTTTCCCAAGGGTATTAGCGCTAAATGAAATGCAATTACCACGCCCAAGATTTGAACTCGGGGCGACAATATAATTAATTAATTATATCCCTTAATCAGAGAATTCAATAACCAAATTTGGTGTGTTTCTTAGTTATAAGATTATTAAGGTGTATGCAAGATTTCGAATCTGAGGGACGTCTCTTTTTGGATTTATGAGTCGACACGTACATGCCAAAATTTCTGTTATATATATAGATTATTACCTTATTTCATTTTGTATTTAAAATAATGATAAATTGAATACATTGTTGGACATCCTCTTCGTCGAAACACGTGTCGGCACTCCAATAAACAGTTTTTATCCATTCAACATTTTCTTTCGTTTATTTTATTTTTCAACACACCACACACACACAACACACACATATATATATATATATATATATATATATATATATATATATATATATATATATATATTGGGTTTATATGCTTGGACAATCCTGATTGTACTGGCAGCATATAAGCCCTCAATGTTCTCCATTTTGGCATCATGAACCAACGAGTTGCACCTGGCTATACTCGAGGCTCTCCTCATCAACAGATTCGTCCCGCTCTTTGCATACAAAAATATATATATATATATATAATATATATATATATATATATATATATATGTGTGTGTGTGTGTGTGTGTGTGTTTGTGTGTGTGTGTGTGTGTGTACACACACATATATGTATATATATATATATATATATATAATAGTAATTGATAATTTGTTTGAAGCATTGTTAAGTATGTTATGATATATTAATGATGTGAAGGCAATCACAATGCATATAAAGAATAAAAACAAAAAGATGTTTTTTGTCTTATTGATTTCAAAGTTTGAAATGGATGAGACAAAAAACGTCTTTTTGTTTTTATTTTTATATGCATTGTGATTGCCTTCAAATCATTTATATATATATATATATATTATATATATATATATATATATATATATATATATATAGATAGATAGATAGATAGATAGATAGATAGATAGATAGATAATTAGTTAAAGAATGATAGATTGATAGAACTGAACAGAGATAGATAAAAGATACATCGTTTTCGTTTGACAATACTTGCTAACTTGACACATTTCCTTGAAGTTAAAGCCGGAGATTATTTTTGTCGTTCTAGTAGCACACATTCTATTGCGTTCACACATGCAAGATTTCTTTTTCTCATGATTCTACACGTAACATTTTCTCTACAGCCAGGTCGGTAAGTTCCGCCCTAGGTCGGTAAGTTCCGCCCCAGATCACAACGGCTGCCATTTTCCCAACATGTATATTCAGAAAGGTAATTTATATGTTAGTACTTGTGTTCCTATCATTTTGCAACACCCCTGGTTAAAAAGTGCGATGAAATGCAAAAATTAAATCCTGATTATCTGGTGATGTTGCAAAATGATATGGAAACACAAGTATAAATATAAATTACTTTCTGAATATACATTGGAATGGCAGCCGTTGTGATCTGGGGCGGAACTTACCGTACCTAGGGCGGAACTTACGCGACCTGGCTGTAGAGAAAATGTTACGTGTAGAATCACTGAGAAAAACAATCTTGCAATGTGTGAACGCAATAGAATGTGTGCTACTAGAACGACAAACAATAATCTCGCGACCTTTAACCTTCAAGAAATGTGTCAAGTTAGCAGTATTGTCAAACGAAAACGATGTATCCTTTTATCTATCTCCGTTCAGTTCTATCAATCTATCATTCTTTAACTAATTATCTATCTATCTATTATCTATCTATCTATCTATCCTATCTATTAATATAATATATATATATGTTATATATATATATATATAATATATATATATATATATAAATGATTTGAAGGCCAATCACAATGCATATAAACAATAAAAACAAAGACCGTTTTTGTCTCACTCATTTCAAACTTTGACAATCAATAAGAACAAAACACCATCTTTTTGTTTTTATTCTTTATATGCATTGTGATTGCCTTCACATCAAACTTAATATATCAATAAACATACTTAACAAATGCTTTCAAACAATTATGCAATTACTAATATATATATAATTATATATATATACAACTATATGTGTTGTGTACACACACACACACACCAGCACAAACACACACACACACACACACACACATATATATATATATATATATATATAATATATATATATATATATATATTGTTTTTGTATGCAACAGAGCGGGACGGAATCTGTTGATGAGGAGAGCCTCGAGTATAGCCAGGTGCAAACTCGTTGGTTCATGATACCCAATGGAGAAATTGAAGGGCTTATATGCTGAGTACAATCAGGATTGTCCAAGCATATAAACGCCAATATATATATATATAATATATATATATATATATATATATATATATATATATAGTCTTATGTGTGTGTGTGTGTGTGTGTGTGTGTTGAACAAACTAAAATAAAACGAAGAAAATGTTGAATGGATAAAAACTGTTTATTGGAGTGCCGCACGTGTTTCGACGAAGGGATGTCCAACTGTATTCAATTTATCATTATTTTAATACAAATGAAATAAGGTAATAATCTAATATATAATATACAGAATTTTTGGCAATGTACGTGTCGACTCATAAATCCAAAAGAGACGTCCTCAGATTCGAAATCTTGCATAACCCTTACATAATCTTAAATGAACTAAGAAACACACCAAATTTGGTTATTGAATTCATCTGAATTAAGGGATATAATTAACTTAATTATATTGTCGCCCCGAGTTCAAATATTGGGCGTGTAATTGCTTTCATTTTAGGCGCTTAAATACCGCTTGGGAAAGGTATGAATCCTACTCTCCTCCAGCTATGGATAAATATGTAGGGCAGACCTGGCTCTTTAACCTTGATTAGGCAACCGGTCTAGGACGAAAGTTTAAAACTCTGAATTAC
>CM042167.1:64966665-64972889 GCA_023376005.1 Doryteuthis pealeii | reverse complement strand
TCACGACAGAGAAGGATGGGAAAGTGCATTTAGATTTTCAAGAAGGGACTACTTTGGTGAAGAAAATATTTAGTTTGTTGTTTGGATTTTAAATGAATTGTTTGTGACAACAGTCCATTACTTTTTTCAGACACACTCGTACATTACATTTTTTTTCTTTTTAATTTTTTTTTTTTCTTTCCATTTAAATCTGTCAATCCACCATGGTGTCCCTATTTAATTATTTATCATTTTTTTTCTTTTCTTTTCTTTTTTTTTTTTGGTAACACTCTTTTTTTTTCATCCTCTCACTCTCCCCCAGCTTCCTTTTAGTCTCCTCATCTCTCTCTCTCTTCTCTCTCTCTCTTCCCATCCATTCTCCTCAGTCATATCAAATTTGTTCTGCCATCTTTGAACCTTCTAGCTAATTACTGCTGTGTCTCTAATCATTCTCTCTCTCTCTCTCTCTCTCTTATATTATATATATTATATATATATATAATATATATATTATATATATATATATATATATATAAAGTTTGGTAATCAATCCTTTTAGATTATCTCTGTTGAGTGCACACTCTAATCTGTTTGCATCATTAACCCAGAATTTTCACTTGGGACATTTTGGCATTGAAATCTTCCAAAACTCTACAGAAAGAAAAAAAACCCTCCAATCTTTCTTATTCCTCCTTAGATTAATCTCTACTATGTGACTGATGATTTATTTATTTATTTATTAGAGAGAGAGAGAGAGAGAGAGAGAGAGAGAGAGTCTAAGAATAGAGAGAGAGAGAGAGAGAGAGAGAGAAAGTCTAAGAATAGAGAGAGAGAGAGGAAAAAAGAAAGAAAAATAATGTAATCTAAGAACTAGTTGTTGTTGTTATCCTTCCGTCTACTAAAGATTTATTTATTTAATCTACATCTGCACGAGTGGCTGAACAGACCAAGAATTAGTAGAGAACTCCATACATTTAATAGGTATTCCGCCTAATTCATTATTAATTAATTAATTTTTCAAAATTAGGTCCGACTCCAATTAAGCACTTATTCTCCCAAAAATTATCGGCAAAAAGCCATTCTAAACAAACCTTGTTTACAACTTATCATATCGTCGTGTAATAAAAGTCACTAGAAGAGGAATATTAACCTACTCTTACTGCTGGTGGGAAAGCTTTCAGTTTCCTTGGCACTTCTGTTTATTGGTGTTGAGATTTTCAATAATCATCGTGTTCCTTAATTATACGACTGTTATAATCTTGCAACATATCGTCCAAGATGAAATGAAAACATTTAAATCCTGATAATCTGGTGTTGTTTATCGGCCGAATTTTATTTCTTATGAGTGTTATTACCACAGTTAAATAATGGACCATTCCGTTTTTATTATAAAGAAAGGGAAGAAAAAGGACATGCTACACAGAAAAAGTAAGAAAGAAAAAGAATAGGGAAAAATAGAGAGAGGGGTTGAGCTTGCGGAAGCGATAACACTAATCTGTTTCAATCGAACTTAATGTAAATATGAAAAAAAGGAGAGAAAAAAGAGTGAGAGAGTTAAATCAAGATTATTATACTTTTTATATATTGAACTATTTAGCAATAGCTCTTAGGTAAACATATCAAACGTTGTAATAAGTAAATTATCATACTGTGGTATAGATCATCGCTCCTATTTATAGACTAAGCGAGATCATATGATCTATTCCTTGGCCATTCACTGGCAGTACTCTGAGGCTGATACAATACTTAATCCACCCTACTGGTCATAATTACTGTAGCGTTCTTGGACGACGGACATAGGATTAAATCACTGGACCTTCACCAATACGCAGGATAGGACTTCTATGATTACCAAAGGATCACCAAAGGATTCCATAACGTAGGACTTTCTTTAAGCCCTATTTGGCCAAGGATGGCATTTAAAAACTTTACACTTATTGCTATTGCTAGATAACTTTCCCCAAGTCATGCAGATCTCCAAAGTTAAGCTGCGATGAACCGACCCAGTACTCAGATAGATGACCACGTGGGAACAACAGTAACTGGAAGGAATCTAGATCTGGTGTGCATACATCCCACCCCAATAAAAATCATTTCCCCAGGGGCTCAAAGTGAGGAGTTTTCAAATTTCAAAAGAGGATACCCCAAGCTTTCAAAAAATACCAAATTTGACTTGGTAACAATTTTTTCCCGGTCCACCTTCTTATCTACCAGACTAGATCTGGTTTGCATACTCACCCCCCCCCCCCTTCGATAAAAAAAATTCCACAGCATTTCAAAAAGAGGAGTTTTCATTATAAAATTATTATAGACAGTAGATGAAAAAAATAATGTTCAACATGAGGGATTCAATAGCTTTGTACCAAACTGATGTGTGTAGATTATAGACTTGGCAAAGTTATTTGTGGCACAACAGAAGCATATAAAAGTTTTCTGTGATGACATAATTGGTATTAACAGTAACAAGTTACTGCTTGCCATGTCTACATACATTCAGAATGAGTCGTTTGTCCTGTGCCCAGAATTCTAAAGAACGATTGGAGACATCATCATATTCCCTCTGATTCACTTTCTGGGGATTGATGAAATAATTATCAACACAGGAACATGTTTTCGTACATCAGAATATTCTTTGAGCCACTTCTCCACTACAGACTTCAATTCTTCGTCGCTGGAATAATGTTTGCCTCTCTTCGGTCGCATGAAAGTGTGTTTGAGAGGCAAACATTATTCCAGAGACGATGAAGTGAAATATCTCTACCCAGGCGACACTGGGTAGCCGCTTCTAGTCCTATTAAAAAGGTATTTATAAATACAAACTAGTAAATTTCCATCCCTCTGTTTTCCTCTACTTTCAGATCAATACAGCACGATTTTTCCCTCCCGTCCCCTTCTACGCAGGCGACGTTGGGTAGCCGCTTCTAGTCCTATTAAAAAGGTATTTATAAATACAAACTAGTAAATTTCCATCCCTCTGTTTTCCTCTATTTTCAGATCAATATAGCACGGTTTTTTCCCTCCCGCCTCCTTCTACGCAGGCGACGTTGGGTAGCCGCTTCTAGTCCTATTAAAAAGGTATTTATAAATACAAACTAGTAAATTTCCATCCCTCTGTTTTCCTCTACTTTCAGATCAATACAGCACGATTTTTCCCTCCCGTCCCCTTCTACGCAGGCGACGTTGGGTAGCCGCTTCTAGTCCTATTAAAAAGGTATTTATAAATACAAACTAGTAAATTTCCATCCCTCTGTTTTCCTCTACTTTCAAATCAATACAGCACGATTTTTCCCTCCCGTCCCCTTCTACCAGGCGACGTTGGGTAGCCGCTTCTAGTCCTATTAAAAGGTATTTATAAATACAAACTAGTAAATTTCCATCCCTCTGTGTTCCTCTACTTTCAAATCAATACAGCACGTTTTTTCCCTCCCGTCCCCTTCTACCCAGGCGACGTTGGGTAGTCGCTTCTAGTCCTATTAAAAAGGTATTTATAAATACAAACTAGTAAATTTCCATCCCTCTGTGTACCTCTACTTTCAAATCAATACAGCACGTTTTTTTCCCTCCCGTCCCCTTCTACCCAGGCGACGTTGGGTAGCCGCTTCTAGTCCTATTAAAAAGGTATTTATAAATACAAACTAGTAAATTTCCATCCCTCTGTTTTCCTCTACTTTCAGATCAATACAGCACGGTTTTTTCCCTCCCGCCTCCTTCTACGCAGGCGACGTTGGGTAGCCGCTTCTAGTCCTATTAAAAAGGTATTTATAAATACAAACTAGTAAATTTCCACCCCTCTAATTCCCTCTACTATTCACCCTGCAAAATTTTTATTTACACGCAGGGTTTTTATACCCCCCCCCCCCCCCGTCTGTGGAACCCGGATCTAGATTAGGATTCTATTGCAAGATGACTAACTCAAGAAAAAAATGTTACAAATAGTTTTGTATAATAGAAAACCGTATCTCTCTTCTATGTTCCCATTGAGCCATTTTGAGAAGCGATTGGTAACAGTCGACTGGGTTTTGTCATACATGAACTCAATTATATCAACAATTGATGGACTGATACCAATCAACTACATTGCTCCCCCACCCCCCAAGGGTCTTTCTCTACAAAATGTCGAAGGCTGATTGAAATCTAGAAAATGGAAGTGTATGCAGACCTTTTCTTTCTTTTCTTCTTTATTTCTTTGCCTCGCAATAAATATGGCATCTATACTTACTCTCTACCTTTTCTGAATCTCATTAAGAGTCTTACCTAATATATATATATATATATATATATATATATATATATATATATATGAGAAGTAAATACACAAACTATGTGTTTTTGATATGGCTTTCTTAGCCGACAATTTTTGGGAGAATATGTGCTTAATTGAAGTCGTACCTAATTTTGAAAGTTAATTGATTAATAATTAATTAATTAGGCGGACATACCTATTCAAATATAAGGCTAAACAAATCGAGAAAAATCAATCTCTGTATGTACATTTCGGCCTATTAGTCCTCATCAGCTCTCTGTTAATTAACTTTCAAAATTAGGTACGACTTCAATTAAGCACATATTCTCCCCCCCCCAAAAAAAAATATATATATATACACAAGGTTAGTCAAATAATTATCGACATTTTTTGTACTTTTTGACACACCTTGTATTCTGATAGAAATTGCGTTCCATTTATTGTTAATTTATATCTTGGTAAGTACAGCTTTAAACTTGGTATTGTTTTGACACTCCTTGTATTCTGAAAAATATGAATGAATGAACATTATTTTTTCAGAATATAAGGTGTGTCAAAAAGTACTAAAAATCTCGATACTTTTTTTTACAGATATTGTATATATATATATCCATACATTTATAAAAGTGCATGGTATCAAGTTTTACTTTAATAGGATTCAAGCAAAATTTAAAACTGAAACGTACGTATAAAGATTTGTGTATATATATTTTCACATATACGGAGTACTATAAATAAATAAATAAATTTATATTTATTATATATATATATGAATTTATTTATTATATATATATATATATATATTATATATATATATATATATATATATATATTATTCCTCCAGCTATGGGTTAAATAGTAGGGCAGACTGGGCCCTTCAGCCTTGGGTAGGTAACCAGTCTAGGAGAGGGATAACTCTGAATTCAAAATTCTCTCCATCTATGGGTTAAATAGTAGGGCAGACTGGGCCCTTCAGCTTTGGGTAGGTAACCAGTCTAGGAGAGGGATAACTCTGAATTCAAAATTCTCTCCATCTATGGGTTAAATAGTAGGGCAGACTGGGCCTTCAGCTTTGGGTAGGTAACCAGTCTAGGAGAGGGATAACTCTGAATTCAAAATTCTCTCCATCTATGGGTTAAATAGTAGGGCAGACTGGGCCTTCAGCTTTGGGTAGGTAACCAGTATAGGAGAGGGATAACTCTGAATTCAAAATTCTCTCCATCTATGGTTAAATAGTAGGCAGACTGGGCCCTTCAGCCTTGGTTAGGTAACCAGTATAGGAGAGGGATAACTTTGAATTCAAAATTCCTGAGGTCGGTCGTTGATTGGGTTTGTGGCAATCCTTGATGCACCAATTCTTTCCTATCGACTGTGCCAAAAAGTGTGGATGGTCCAACACAAGCCTTCACCACTATAAACAAGTCACTGTGTGGGTGTTCATTGTGTGTGTGAACCCTCATCCGTCGAATATCGACGAGAGAGTCCATAATGATATATATATATATATATATATAGAGAGAGAGAGAGAGAGAGATTTATTTTGATTATATATATATATATATAAATTTATGTTTATTATATATATATATATATATATATATATATATATTCTTATTATAATGGAGATTGTGTGTTTGTCTGTCTGTAACCGAAACTATGTTACTATACAAATCACAATTCCCTTCGTTATTCACATCACATTCTCCATAATTTTATTTTTATTTAAACCTCAATTATTGATAAAATTGTTTTACATCATTAAGACTGTTGACCATATCTACATACGCAGAACATGCAATTGTATTTATATATACAACAAAATAGCAGATTATAGTGTGAATGGGAAGGCTGATTTTGCATATTGATCTTAAAAATTTGATTTTAATAAATATATACTTAGTATTATTGATTTCTAATTGTTTGGTTTTATCTTATTGAATATGAGAAAAAATCTCGGGGACAAATCTTCAAAGAAATCCATTAACAAGAAGAAATAACTAAT
>CM042167.1:64954165-64964165 GCA_023376005.1 Doryteuthis pealeii | reverse complement strand
ATATATATATATCAAATAATCTAAATGACTAGTAAGTAAGGGATGATTCTATTTGGGATCATTAAAATCTCACTGTATGCTCATGTAGGTGCAAACTCAATATGAGTCTAGTCTCATCAGATAGAAATTACAAAATTTATCTCTCTCTCTCTCTCTCTCTCTCTCTCTCTCTCTCTCTCTCTCTCTCTCTATCTATCTATCTATCTTTTCTTTTCTTTTTCTTTTTTTAATTTTTTTTTTTACAATTTGCCCTTTTCTTTATTTCTTTTTTCTTCTTGCTTGTGGAAATTGGAGCCTTTATTCAGTGACGTGTACTTACTATCTGAATGTCTTGAATTGTCAACCTGATCCCAGCCGTTTCTTTCGGCTGGGAAGTTCTCAACAGTCCATATCTGTCAGTAACGCGTCTTGCCCCCCACCTCAACTAATATTCGAGCCCACACAAATATACCGATCTTTTTTTTTTCATTCCCCTGTCCCACAAACTAGCACATGGAGAAAATTGATTACTTGCAGCTAAAAGGATATTCAGTTTTTAAAAATCTTATTCTAATTTTTCCAATTCTTCTTAAACATAAACATTCGTGTTTACATGGAATCATCTGGGAAAAGAGCAGGTAACTATAGCAACATTTTTTTGCTGATCGGCTGCATTTTTAAAAGATCTTTCTTTACATTTTTTTTTTATTATTTTTCTCAAAATACCTTCGTGTTCATTCTTTTCTCTCTTGTTTCTTTCTGTTAATCTTTCTTTCTTTCTTTCTTTCTTTCTTATAAAAAACACTCTTTCATTCTTACAACTGTTCTTTTTCTCTCTCTATCTTTCTTTCTCTCATATAAAAACAGCCTTCTATCACATATTGTTATATAGCGGCTTCCAATTCACGTTGCTAAATCGTCTAGTTAGTATATGTTGCGGGTATGTAATATCACGTGGCGAAGTATGTAGTCGGACATAAGAAACCACAACACATGGGTATAGTAGGAGTTGACTTTATTTCTCTTCTCGGGTGGTGGGTGGCGAGCGTTGACAATGAAATGACCGAGGGTTGACAATGACTACTACTGCTGTTGGGATGACTGGTAAAGGTGTGGCTAGTGGCGTCTCACCGCCTTTGGCCGCGACGGACCGTATCGACGGTCGCTCCTTGTGCTCTGTACGCCGTCCGCTGTTTTCACAAACACATTTTCCTCTACCCAGACATTTTTCTTTCTTTTTTTCTTCTCCATTTTTCATTCTTTCTTTCTTTTTCATACATAATCCTTCCTCATAAGTACTTTTCTTTCTTTCTTTCTTTCTTTTCTTTCTAATATCACTTCTTTCTTACCTACTAACCTTCATTCTTTCTTTCTTTCTTTCTTTTCCCTTGTTTCTTTCTGTATTCTTACCTTTCTTTCTTTCTTTCTTTCTTTCTTTCTAATTTTACTTCTTTCTCACCTTTTTTCTTTCTTTCTTCTTTCTTTCTTTCTTTCTCTTTCCTTCATTCAAATCTCCCCTTTTTCTCACCCTCTCTTTTTTACAAACCGCCATCTTTTAATTTTCTTCTTTCAATCTTCTCTAGCAACGTAATTCAATTAAACAACAAATGATTATTTTTGTTTTAATTCATCAACTTCTTTCTTCTTTCTTTCTTTCTTTCTTTCTTTCTTTCTTCCCTACTCCTTCCCGTATTTAACTCTTTCCCTGTTCCTTTAATCTGATCCCTTCCTCTCTTCCTTCCTTTCTTTCTTTATTCTTTCTTATTTTCTCTATTTCTTTCTTTGCCACCACTTTCTCTTTCTTTAATTCTTTCTTTCTTTCATTCCGTCAATTCCTTTCCTCTTTTCTTCCTTCTTCTTTGGCTTTCTTTCCTTTTTTCCTACTTTCTAATATCTCTTCTTTCTTGTCTACTTTCCTTCCTCCCGTCTTTCTTTCTTTCTTTCTTTCTTTCTTTTCCCTCGTTCCTTCCAGTATTCTTACCTTTTTTCTTTCTTTCTAATATCACTTCTTTCTTACCTACTGTCCTTCCTTCTTTCTTTCTTTCTTTCTTTCTTTCTTTCTTTCTTTCTTCTTTCCCTCGTTCCTTTCTGTATTCTTACCTTTCTTTCTTTCTTTCTTTCTTTCTTTCTCTCTTTCTCTCTTTCTAATATTCCTTCTTTCTCACCTTTTTTTCTTTCCTATTTTCTTTCTTTCTTTCTCTTTCCTTCATTCAAATTTCCCCTTTCTCTCCCCCTCTCTTCTTTACAAACCGCCATCTTTTAATTTTCTCCTTTCAATCTTCTCTAGCAACGTAATTCAATTAAACAACAAATGATTATTTTCGTTTTAATTCATCAACTTTTGATAAACACGCACACAATGATTTCCATTTGTGTTTTCGTCGGTTTAAGCGGTTTTGTCAATTTATAAATACCTACCTCTCACTTTTGATTGTCAAAGCAGAAAGAGGCGGCAAAAACAACAACAACCATTGCCCTTTTCCCGCCGTAATCAAGCGAAATGGCCGTCGTGTGTGAAAAGAGAGAATCCAAAGAAAAAGTTCACATCGACTTTTGAAGTCGGTAAAACGTTTATTTTCGCACGAGAATGTCAAAAGAGAAAAAAGAACAAAAAGAACAAAAGAATAAAATAATTAATTTAAATAAAAAAAAACAAGAACAAACAAACTATGTAAGTAAGAAACATGATTAATGATCATTTAGGTTTAATATTAATTTGGGTTTTAATTTTGGAAAGAAACAAAAAATAAAAAAATAAAATGTGAGGTGATGTGGAAGCTGAAATTTTGAGTGTGATGAGGAAAAAAGGAAATGATGGAGAATACTAAAATAAAGAAAGAGAGAGAGAGAAAGAGAGAGAGATTGAGAGAGAGAGAGAGAGAGAGAGAGAGGAGAGAGAGGAGAGAGAGAGAGAGAGAGAGACATATGAGGATAAAGAGGAATGTTTAGTTTTAATATTATTTCGGGTTTTAATTTTGGCAAAAAAATAAATGAAAATTTAGGGGAGATGAAAGCGGAATTTCTGAGAGTGTTGAGGAAATAGTATAAATGATGGAGAAGACTAAAAGGAGAGAGAGAGAGGGGGGAGAGTGTGAGAGAGAGTGGGGGAGAGAGTGTGAGAGAAAGAAAGAGAGAAAGAAATAGACAAAAAAGAGAAACAAAGAGAGAAACAAAGAGAGAGAAACAAAGAGAAAAAGAAAGAGAGACAAGGAAATAGAGAAAAGACAGAGAGGAAAGAGAGAAAAAGAGAAATAAAGAGAGAGAGTAAAAGAGAGAGAAAGATAGAGAGGTGCAGTCTTTGTATTCTAAAGCCCCAGCCGACAGGACGGAATGTCGTGTTGTAATGTAAAAGCTTGCAAGGATGTGGCAATCAGTGAGGAAGAGATATTCTACATTCTCCAGAGCTCCAAAAATGGAACCTCACCATTTGATAGAGTTTAACGTCATAAACAAGTCATTAAGACCCTCAGCCACTGCCTTCTAGCACATATATGATAAGAAGGTGCGTGGTGTAATGGTTAATCGCAGGAAATAAATTCGTCGATGCGAGTTCAAATCCTGGACGAAGCTGTTTGCATTTCACATAACCTTTGGGGAAGGTAAGTATCAAACGACAATAGGGATGGGACAATTATATGGGTGCTCCCCAATCGCCTGTTTAGTCTATCTAAGTGCTAAAGTGGAGTTTTGCATGTCATGGACTATTTAACGACCAGGAATACGTCCTTAAGCATCACGGGTCGCCCAATCCCTAATCAGAAGTAATGTACGGTTGACATGCCGTTAAATCCAACCAACCAACCATCAAACTAGAAATGATTTCAATAATATGTGTTGTGTAAATTTTGTTTGATGTTTCTGTATCGAATTGATACGAGTGTTGCATGTCATGGACTATTCAACTAACAGGACTCCGTCCTTAAGCATCACGGGTCGCCCAATCCCTAATCAGAAGTAATGTACGGTTGACATGCCGTAGAATCCAACCAACCAACCAACAAGCAAACTAGAAATGATTTCAATAATATATGTTGTGTATATTTTGTTTGATGTTTCTGTATCGATGTTATAAAAGTGTTGCATGTCATGGACTATTCAACCAACAGGATTCCATCTTTAAGCATCACGGGTCGCCCAATCCCTAATCAGAAGTAATGTACGGTTGACCTGCCGTAAAATTCAACCAACTTACAAAGTAGAAATTATTTGAAGAATATGTGCGGTGCATATATTGTTTGATGTTTCTGTATCGATTTGATACAAGTGTTGCATGTCATGGACTATTCAACTAACAGGACTCCGTCCTTAAGCATCACGGGTCGCCCAATCCCTAATCAGAAGTAATGTACGGTTGACATGCCGTAAAATCCAACCAACCAACCAACAAGCAAACTAGAAATGATTTCAATAATATATGTTGTGTATATGTTCTTTGATGTTTCTGTATCGATTTGAAACGAGTGTTGCATGTCATGGACTATTCAACCACCAGGACTACGTCTTTGAGCATCACGGGTCGCCCAATCTCTAATTAGAAGTAATGTAAGCTTGACATGCCGTAAAATCCAATCAACCAACAGGACTCCATCTTTAAGCATCACGGGTCGCCCACTCCCTAATCAGAAGTAATGTACGGTTGACATGCCGTAGAATCCAACCAACCAACCAACCAACCAACAAGCAAACTAGAAATGATTTCAATAATATATGTTGTGTATATGTTCTTTGATGTTTCTGTATCGATTTGAAACGAGTGTTGCATGTCATGGACTATTCAACCACCAGGACTACGTCTTTGAGCATCACGGGTCGCCCAATCTCTAATTAGAAGTAATGTAAGCTTGACATGCCGTAAAATCCAATCAACCAACAGGACTCCATCTTTAAGCATCACGGGTCGCCCACTCCCTAATCAGAAGTAATGTACGGTTGACATGCCGTAAAAACCAACCAACCAACCAACCAACCAACAAGCAAACTAGAAATGATTTCAATAATATATGTTGTGTATATTTTGTTTGATGTTTCTGTATCGATTTGATACGACTAGAGGGATGTGAGTTTATGGCGGTACGCGTTCGGCGCTGTGTATTTTTATTTTAATTTAGAATTTTAAAAAAGATGAAAGGAAAATTTTATTTTTATTATCCGCTTCGAAATTGTCTTGTGTACAAAATGCTGTTTCGGCAATCGTAGACAGAGATAAATCATTCTATGTTTTAGTTAGTCTCACCGTTATTATCCCAAAGGTACCTTCAATAATTTCCATTGAATCTCTTACGTTTCACGACAAAAGAGGGTGCTCTTCCAATATGTGATCTACCAAAACTAGTCCAATATATGGGTAATTTATGAGGAAGTGCGTCCCGGTCTCCTGATGCAAGAGTTGCTGCCTGGTGACTATTAAAATAACGACCCAGCTCAGTCTATTCAAAACTATCCATCTATCTATCTATCTCCATTTGTTCGTATCTATCTATATTATTTTGTTTGTTTATCTATCTATCTCAGTTTATTTAAAACTATATATCCATCTTCATATCTAAACAAGAATTACGACAAATTACGATAAATAAACAAGAATTACGATGAGCTGGGGTTGTTATTTTGATAGTCACCGGGTAGCGATTTTTGAGGCGGGAGACCGAGACGTACTTCTTCATAAATTACCAATATATGATCTATCGAGTTGTTTACATTCCAATATGTGATCTACCCATTAACTACGCATCATTTTCCCATTAAACTAACCCTAACCTTAACCCTAACCCTGTCTTCTTTTTTCCTAGTAGATCACATGCCATGAATAGTAGATCAATAGTAGATCACAAACCAATATATATAGACCCGTCCCTCGGGGCGGGGTACCAGTGGCTTCGGCCCTGAACCATAGCTACAATTATCAGCGTTGATCCCAGGGGGCTACCAACCCGGGCAATACCCTCATTTAAATGGGCAGAGCTGGGTTTATTGCCCAGTGCCAGGGAATGCCGACGGGATCAACGCAGTTTTTGCATCCGCCACCCATGGGCTTCGGTTCGTGAGTGGTCCCACATTAATAGGGCCTTGTGCCTAACCCGTACACGAGGGGAACGTGGTAAATATCTAGTAGATTACAAACCTTCGGTCGATCACATATTGGAAGAGCATTCAAAAGAATGTCCCATCTTGGTGTGATGGCCTGCAAATGCATTACTACTGAATAATGTGGACTATTGTTGCGTAGCGCCTTCTTCGCTACGCTGAATCGAATACGTTGCTGATATACTGCGGGTATCGTCTAACCCTTAGATGATATATGTAGTGGTCGCTTAATGAAATTTACAACACATGGTATAATAGGAATTTTGACTTATATCTTCTCGGCTGTACGTGGTGGGCGGCGAGTGTTGACAATGAAATGACCGAGGGTTGACAATGACTACTAAGGCTGCTGTTGAGATCTGGTGACGTTGAGGTAAAGGGGTGACTGGTGGCGTCTCATCCTCCTTGGCCGTGGCGGTGCGTGACCACGTCGGTCGCTCCGTTCTCCGTCCGCTGTCTCTCTGGGGTCTGTCTGACTGCTGACTGCTGACTGCTGACTGTTGGGATGAATAGCGTTGGGGAGGCGGGAGGTGGCTACGTGAGTCGGTCACTCACTTGTTCTCCGTTCGCTGTCTCTCTGGGGTCTGTTCACTACTGACTGTCCCGTCGGGTCGAACCGTCTTGCCTTTTGTATATCTCAAAACGCCTACGCGCCTCCTCTGTCGCGTTTTATCAACGATCAAATCTATTTCCGGCATTTTAACCCATTTGTCATTTTTATCGTCTTTTCTTTGCGTTGTTTAATCTAACCGGAAATTCCTATTTCCGTTTGTACAATATCCAATACTATGTTAAAGTTAGACAATCCCCAAAATTGATATGTAAAAAAAATAGAGAGATGCAATACATTTCGGTTATTTCCGTTAACTCCAACCTAAAAAAGGGGAACCACTCTGATTGACTGATAAATTATTTATTTATTTATTGATCTACTAGGAAAAAACAAGACGGGGTCAGGGGTTAGGGTCAGGGGTTAGGTTTAGGGTTAGGGGTCAGGGTTACGGTTAGGGTTTAGGGTTAGTTTAGTGGGAAATAATGGGTAGATTAATTAACAGATACAATTCATTCGGAGTGGTTCCCCTTTTTTAGGTTGGAGTTATAGGAAATAACCTACATTTCCTTTGTAGTAGATAAACATATGTTTTATTTAAATCATTTAAATAGAAATGCCATAACAAGACTATTTCAGTTCCAGTGATCTTTTGAAAAAGAGATTTTATCTCGAAAATTCAAGAATAAAATACAGGTTAACACACAACACCATTGTTACCGTATTATTATTTTTTCTTTACGTCTGCATTGTGATAGCCTTCTAAATCAACCTCCTAACCAATATGTTTTATTTGTATATTGTTATCATTTCCAGTTTACAATTTCATAATGAAATGTGGTGCTAATATTGAGCTTTGTATATTGTCAGAATTTTGCAGGAAATATTGATACAAAGGAAATGTATTATTTCTATATCATTTCAAATATATCCAACTACCAAAATAATCCTGATCATTTTAATTGCACTCTGGCTGTTATTTTGCTCCATATAGACCTTATTCAATGGCTGACATGGAAACATTTAAAACATAAAAGTGCAAAATTTTAACTGATTTTGTAGCTTCGGTTCTGAGTAAAAACCAAATTATCTTTTTCATGTAAATATTGTACAATATATGTAAAATAATAAAAGAAAAAATGTTATCATTGATGCAGTGCCACATTGGGAATTTTACATAAATTTTACATAAATTAATTTACATAAATTTACATAAACTAATTTTACATAAATTAATTTTACATAAATTAATTTACATGAATTAATTTACATAAATTGCATAAATTAATTTACATAAATTACATAAATTACATAAATTAATTACATAAATGGATTACATAAATTACATAAATGGATTTACATAAATTACATAAATTAATTTACATAAATTACATAAATTACATAAATTAATTTACATAAATTTTACATAAATTTTCATGCAAATATTGTTCAATATATGTAAAATAATAAAAAGAAAAAATATTATCATGGATACAGTGCCACATTGGGAATTTCCCACCCATTGATCTTGCTATGAAAAAAATCAGAAATCATTAATAACTTAAAATTGGTTAATTTCAAGACCTTTTTTTCATAACATTTTTGTATTCCTTGGGCCAAAAAGCTTTTATAAATCAATTTTTAGGAGTAGGGAAGCTCTAGAACTTTTTTTACAGACAAAAATAGATTACCAAAAAAATCACCATCCCCCCCCCCCAATTTGGAGAGCTAAAAACCAACAAAACTCAATCAATTTTTGGATTGGAAGCTCAAATTTTGGGGACTGTCTTACTTCAACATAGTCTATACCTGGACAACATTTCAGAAAAATTGAAGGGAATGGGTGACAAATTTTCTTTTTTCTGAATGATGACATAAATCACCCATTACTAAAAATTCTCATTGTGTTTGTATGAATATAAGATGTGATCAATACTGTATTTTAAACAATTAACATTGCAGGCAATATGATTGATACAAGGAAATGTATTGCTTCTTTATTATTTCAAATATATCCAACCACCAACATAATCCTGATGCACTCTGACAGTTATTTTGCTCCATATAGACCTTATTCAATGGCTGAACGAAAATACTTAAAACATAAAAGTGTAAATTTTTTATCTTTTTAGTACAAATAGTTTTCAATACATGTAAAATAATAATAGAAAAACATTTTTCTTGATGCAGTGCCACATTGGGATTTTCCCACCTATTGTTATGAGAAAAGGGCCGGTTTAGCTCAGTCGGTAGAGCGTTCGGCTAGGAATCACAAGGTTCCTGGTTCGATAGCGGCCCTCGCCAACTCAGCGTATGAGTAGCAAAGGGATCTGTGCGGTAAAGTGAGGAGCCGATGGTAGGTGTGGCGCTCCACCTCAGACGCAAAAAAACAATTTCCCTGGTCTAGTGCTAGGGAAAAGGGGATAGACTCCATCATTGATAGACTGATACCGACTTTAGGCCACCCCGACGACTTTTTATGAAAAAAATCAATAATCATAAATAACTTATCCCTGCAGAGGTACAGTCGATGCATTCTAAATCACTAAGAGTGTATAACTGTAGACCGTAATTGTTAAACTGATATCGGCATAAAATAACCTAACAAGGGTTGCCGTGCCATTAAACAATTCAAACCGAATCAGGTTATCTCTCTTAAAATCAAACTCGACAGCAACTTTCCCATTGCTAGTGTACTTAAAATAATTTCTTTTAGAAAGGTAAAATAAATAAAAAAAAAAACAACAAAACAAAAAAACAAAAACAGAACTTCATATAAAAAATATCTTTTAAATGTTTTCAAATTAAAATCCACCTTTTCCTGGCAGTTTTCCCTTTCTCGGAATAATCCAGTCCTTGCGGGCCGCTTCTCTCCCCCCGAAATTTCGTTTTACACCATTCCCGGACCCCACACACCCCGCCCGTACACCCTAAAGAAATAAATCAGTTTTACTTACCTACGGCAACAGAATGAGTAATTCGGATTACCATAAATTTGGATATTGGAATTGCTAATCATAATACATCAGTGTCCAAAAAATAAAAACAGACCCACACAAATATGGCGAACGAGGATCTCGCTTCTGCGAGGAGAAAAAAATATACGTGGTACGGTTATATACTTTACTTATATATGTACACATAAAACCAGTGTTGACTAAATAGACACACACATATATAGGAACACAAACTCTTAAATAAATACGGGAATACATACACAGATGTACATACAGATGCACACACACAATACACGTATACAAACATATGAAAATTATACAACGAAACATGCACATACACACATATACACCAAAGACATACACACACAAACGATGAACACGCATGTATACCGTGGTATATTGAGCCTGTGTTAGCGATCTCCTCTCTTTT
>CM042167.1:64927134-64944634 GCA_023376005.1 Doryteuthis pealeii | reverse complement strand
GTAGAGCGTTCGGCTAGAAACCACAAGGTTCCTAGTTCGATACCGGCCCTCGCCAACTCAGCGTATGAGTAACACGTGCATATGTGCGGTAAAGTAAGGAGCTGATGGTAGGTGTGGCGCTCCACCTCAGATGCAAAAAAAAACTCAATCTCCTTGAGCTAGCGCTAATGAAAAGGGGCTAGACTCCCTCGCTGATTAGCTGATACCGACTTTAGGCCACCCTGACGACTTTACTTTTTTTTTTACTTATAAACAAGGAAATTACTAAAAACTACCACTGCAACATGGTATGGGCATTCGACCGCTGGGAGTAAAGTATCCTGATATTTTCTTAAAGATATACATCTTGATGAAGGACACCCTGACATAAAACCTGCGACTTCAATAAGATTTAGGCCGGCTTATCTTTTTGTATGAACCTTATTGAAGCTTCGTGACTTGAATTGACCCAGTGGGTCGTTTCTCTACGCAATAAAATGCTCTAGGTACAAGTATTGTTTGATACCTTGTAAAAATGATGTCGTGAGTTGGCCATACCTGAATTCTAGGTGTCACACACACACGCACGCACACACACATATATATATATATATGGTGATAGGATGTATGATATATATATATATATATATATATATATATATATTATATATATATGTGTGTGTGTGTGCGCGCGTGTGTGTGCGTGTGTGTGTGGTGTAGTTGGAGTGTAGAATTGTGTTATGATTGACCTGAATTGACCCAGTGGGTCGTTTCTCTACGCAATAAAATGCTCTGGGTACAAGTATTGTTTGATATTTTGTAAAAATGATGTCGTGAGTTGGCCATACCTGAATTCTAGGTGTCACACACACACACACACACACACACACACACACATATATATGGAGATAGGATGGATGTATATATATATATATATATGTGTGTGTGTGTGTGTATACGTGTGTGCGTGTGTGCGAGAAAGAAATAATACATCCTCAGCGCCTCTCCATCGTGTGCAGCATGCTTCAGCGCAACCTTCAGCGCAGGTGATTTAATCACGTGGTACATCCACGGATGGCTTTGTTCCTTTACCAAGAGATGTCCCCTCCCTCTTTTTTACTGTGAGGGGGGGGGGGGCAACGAAAAGGTTGGCGTAGAAAGAAAGACTCGACGTGACTAAACTCTAATCTCACAGTCAACCTTTCTCTGCCGTCAATAATTCTCTGTTTCAACACATCAATCGATTTCCGGTGTGAAAAATCGATAAATCAAATGCGATCGAACTGTCAGAAAACAGCAGAAATCATAACACAAATCTACACTCCAACTACACCACCACCACCACCGCAACCACCATCGCCCTCACACTTCTTCTTCTTCTGATTTTTTCTTCTTCTTCTCACATAATCTTCTTCTTCTCTTCTTCTTCTTCTTCTTCTTCTTCTTCTTCTTCTTCTTCTTCTTTCTTTCTTCTTCTTCTTCTTCTTCTTCTCTTCTTCTTCTTCTTCTTCTTCTTCTTCTTCTTCTTCTTCTTCTTCTTCTTTCTTCTTCTTCTTCTTCTTCTTCTTCTTCTTCTTCTTCTTCTTCTTCTTCTTCTTCTTCTTCTTCTTCTTTTTTTCTTCTTCTTCTTCTTCTTCTCACATAATCTTCTTCTTCTTCTTCTTCTTCTTCTTCTCACATAATCTTCTTCTTCTTCTTCTTCTTCTTCTTCTTCCATAATCTTCTTCTTCTTCTTCTTCTTCTTCTCACATAATCTTCTTCTTCTTCTTCTTCTTCTTCTTCTTCTTCTTCTTCTTCTCACATAATCTTCTTCTTCCATAATCTTCTCTTTCTTCTTCTATAATCTTCTTCTCTTTCTTCTTCTTCTTCTTCTTCTTCTTCTTATTATTATTATTATTATTATTATATTATTATATATTATTATATATAGTGTACGTTTCTTCTTTTTCTTTTTCTCTCCATCATCATCATCATCATCATCATCATCATCATCTTCTTCTTCTTCTTCTTCTTCTTCTTCTTCTTATTATTATTATTATTATTATTATTATTATTATTATCAAGAATATGTGCCCTATGGGCGTAAGTATTTAAGTTTTAATGTAATGAAATACATTGAATTAGAAAGACAAACGAAATTAAATAGGAACGCATATACAAAAATTACTCTTATTCAAATTATATTGTAATCGATTTCTATATAAATGATTCATGGGATTGATTTTAATATATTGGAGAATAAAACAATGGCATTACAGATAAATAATATCAAGTAATTATTTATAAAACCCGGTTACATTAGCTTTATTTGTTAGTGATATATAAGACACATTGCAGAAATTTAATAATATGGGCCGTTTTGAGGCAAATCTAACTCAGATTTTCATAGAGACCTCGTTAATAAATAAGCATTTATTCGATGTATTAATGCATTTGACTATAATAGCAGATAGATAGAGCTATGCTTATTTCAAGCCACACAGGAATTGGAGAAAATAAAAAATAGTAGTGTTGTATATTGTACAAACGGAAATAGGAATTGTCGGTTAAATAAAACAAAGAAAAGATGAAAAAAAAAGACAAAGAAAAATATAAAAAATATATATTTAAAAAAAGGGGAAAACAAAAGCGAGGCTTTCCGGTCAAGGAAGCAGGGAGAAGATAAAACAAACGTCCGTTATCAGATCAAAAGTTAAAGATGCGTAGGCGTGTCGTCAATACAAAAGCCAGAGGGTCGAGCCGACGGCAGTCAGGTGAGGAGTCAGACAGGATACAGCGAACAGAGCACAAGGAGCGACCGTCGATACGGTCGATCGCTGCCAGCGGGCAGTGAGGATCGTCCACCCCTTTACCCAACATCGCCAGTCATCCCAACGGTAGTAGTAGTCATCGTCAACCCTCGGGCACTCTGCGCCTTCACCACCCACACACCGAAGAAAATAAAAAGAAGGGTCCTCTCTTTGTACATACGTATCTGTTGTTTATTGAAGTCCAGTAGTCGGTAGTAGCTGACTACTAACATACATCGCTTTGGGTACAGTGAAAACCCCAGTACTAACGTACACGATTTAGAGTAGCGAAGAAGGCCGCTATATAACATATAGACATTTGATGCCAGTATACAACAAGTTATCATCATGTAGCTGACTACTAACATACATCGCTTTGGGTACAGTGAAAACCCCAGTACTAACGTATACGATTTAGAGTAGCGAAGAAGGCCGCTATATAACATATAGACATTTGATGCCAGTATACAACAAGTTATCATCATGTAGCTGACTACTAACATACATCGCTTTGGGTACAGTGAAAACCCCAGTACTAACGTATTTTAGAGTAGCGAAGAAGGCCGCTATATAACATATAGACATTGATGCCAGTATACAACAAGTTATCATCATGTAGCTGACTACTAACATACATCGCTTTGGGTACAGTGAAAACCCCAGTACTAACGTACACGATTTAGAGTAGCGAAGAAGGCCGCTATATAACATATAGACATTTGATGCCAGTATACAACAAGTTATCATCATGTAGCTGACTACTAACATACATCGCTTTGGGTACAGTGAAAACCCCAGTACTAACGTACACAATTTAGAGTAGCGAAGAAGGCCGCTATATAACATATAGACATTTGATGCCAGTATACAACAAGTTATCATCATGTAGCTGACTACTAACATACATCGCTTTGGGTACAGTGAAAACCCCAGTACTAACGTACACGATTTAGAGTAGCGAAGAAGCCCGCTATATAACATATAGACATTTGATGCCAGTATACAAACAAGTTATCATCATGTAGCTGACTACTAACATACATCGCTTTGGGTACAGTGAAAACCCAGTACTAAGGTATACGATTTAGAGTAGCGAAGAAGGCCGCTATATAACATATAGACATTTGATGCCAGTATACAACAAGTTATCATCATGTAGCTGACTACTAACATACATCGCTTTGGTACAGTGAAAACCCCAGTACTAACGTACACACATTTAGAGTAGCGAAGAAGGCCGCTATATAACATATAGACATTTGATGCCAGTATACAACAAGTTATCATCATGTAGCTGACTACTAACTAACATACATCGCTTTAGGTACAGTGAAAACCCCAGTACTAACGTACACGATCAAGCAGCGTGAATTTGAAGATGCCGCTATATAACATATAGATATTTAGTGCCGGTAAAGAACGCGCTATGCAACAGTAGAAGCCCTGTCTTCTGGGGCTTTAGAATACACCGACTGCACCTCTTTTTATCTTGTGCGTGCTAGAAGGCTATGGCTGAGGGTCTTCATGTCCAGGGAATAACGTTAAACTCTATCTGATGGTAAGGTTCCAGTTGTGGAGGTTTGGGGAATGTGGAGTACCCTTTCATCACCATTGATCCCTGGTTCACTCTGACCCGGAGTGTAGTACCTGTTAGGGTCCCATCTATGAGTCAATAGATAAATGTGTTTATTAAAAAATGAGTATCCATTAAGAATGAATTTATTCCTAAACTTTCTCAGCATTAAATGACCCACTGAGGTTGATATGCCGTAAAATTAACAAAACCAAAGCAAAAAAAGGAGATTTAGCCGCAAAAACAACCCGATGTCGGCTCTTCCTATCATTGCGAAGCAGAATTCGCCAAGCGTTGGATTGTTCACCCACTGACAGGGAACATGAGCTGGGTTTAGACCGTCGTGAGACAGGTTAGTTTTATCCTACCGATCGGCACGTGTGTTACGTCGGCCGTGGCCACGGCTATCCCGTCTAGTACGAGGGGAACCGCGGGATCGGAGCAACGGTTCGCGTGCTCGCTCGAACGAGCGGCGGTGCCAAGCTGCCTCCGCGCGATAGCGGCTGAAAGCCTCTAAGCCGGAACCGCGACCGGTGTCGCCACGGTATTACGAAAGGCGTCTTTTTTCGTTCCGCTGGAGCCTGCCATAACATAGAAATGTCAAGATCCCATATACGGACCTGAAAAAGGGTGGAAATAAACAATTAGATCCAGCAGGAATGGCAAAAGTACTGGAACAATAATACAAGTAATAAACTTCGATCAAACCGATCCTAGGAGAAAAAGTTCAAGAAGGATAAGGAGCGCCACTCCTACCACCAGCTCTTTACTTTGCTGCACATATCCTACGCATAGGTCACACACATCCCACCCATTCAATTTTGCTTAAAGGGAAGATCATCCAGTGTGCACAATATGCCAAGCTGCACTTAAATTGAAATGCATCTTCACTAAATGCACACACCTTGTTCCTACACAACATAAATTCTCGGAAGAAAATAATATAAAGAAACTATTATAAAATATGGAAATCGACAATATAATCTAATATCTCAAAGTAATATATATATATATAATATATATATATATATATATATACGTTTTTTTTAAGCCAATGTTATAAAATTCCAACTGCAGTTTCTTGCCGCAGCAATTCTTTAGGGAATTCCCTGAAGAATTGCTCCGGTAAGAAACTGCAGTTGGAATTTTATAACATTCGCTTAAAAAAATGTATATTTAGCTCTTTTCATTGAGCACTTTTTAACTCGATTTTATTAACCCACAAGTAAATTTGTTTGTTTCGTGGATTGGCAAAAATCCGTATATATATATATATATATATAATATATATATATATATATATATATATATTACGGATTTTTGCCAATCCACGAAGCAAACAAATTTACTTGTGGGTTAATAAAATCATTCTTCTGTAGACGCCATGGGCATGCCAGTGTGGGCCGTCCAGCCAAGACACACATTGACCAGTTCTGTGCGCATACTGGATGCCGTGAAGAAGATCTCCTGGTGGCAATGAATGATAGAGAGGCTTGGCGAGAGATTGTCATGGATATCCGTGCTGCTGGCGCGACATGATGATATATATATAACAAAGGCGAAGCTTGAATATAAGTAACAAATACAAATTTATTTCCGCCGATATCTCGTATTTGAGAGAATCGTATTCTTCAGACTGGTTTACAAATTACAATTGGAAAAGATTTGCTGAAATTTATTTAGGGTCAGGGTGGAGCTGGAAGTAATGTTGAGGAAGGGGTACTCCACACTTCCCACAACTCCAGTATTGCAACTTCCCCACCAGAAGCAGTTTAATGTCATACCCAGTACAGTAAGACACTCAACCACTGCCTTCTAGCATATATATGATAAAACCGGTTATGGGTTTTGACATAAGGGCAATAGGGCAGGACAATCATATAGACGCTAGGACTTGACATGAGCAGCCGATTGATCGGAGGGGACCTCTCCGACCACCCGTCTATTCTAAGTAAAGGTCAAAGTGGAGTGTTACATGTCATGGACTGCTCAGCTACAATGATTCCGTCCTTAAGCATCACCGGTCGTCACCAACGGCCAACGTGGCCCAATGAGGAGGATTTTACCCCTCTGCAGAGATGCAGTCGGTGTATTCTAAAGCCCCAGCTGATAGGCGGGAAAATATCTTGTGAAATGAAAGCGATTATTCCCTATGATCAGGGGGCGCCCCAAACAGTAGCAGTTAGTCTAGTCAGACCTTTGGGACTGGATTTGAAATTATACCTTAAAGCATCAATACACATTGCAGTAAAATTTACGAGAGATCTAATAAAAAGAAATACAAAAATAACCACGAAACTTGTCGAATTTAAGTCGACAGCATTAACAACGGTAGGGGTGGGAAGCCGAGTCACGTCCTACAGAACTCTTCAATATTGGAGACATGATCTTTAGATTTTTTGACTCATGCTCGGATGTGGTTTAATTAACCGGAAGTGACGCCATTCGTTGACTCGGAAAACAAAAATAGAGAAAATGTCGGCCATTATGGATTTTCCATTTTATTTTATTTATTTATCTAGTTTCTTTCTTTCTTTCTTTCTTTCTTTCTTTCTACATGTTATATATCTTTCTTCTTTTTCTCCCTCGATTGTATCAATTCTCTTTTCCCATTTCTTTATTACATTCTTTCTTTCTTTTCGTAAAATATTCTTGCTGTTCTGATTTTTCTATGATACACTTTCTTGCTTTATTTCTTTTTCTTTCTTTTCTTTTTTTTCTCTCTTTTTCATTTTGATTTCTTATCTGATTTGTTATCATATATATTTCATTCTTTTTAATATGAGGCTTCTTTCATTCTTTCTTTCATTCTTTCTTTCTTTCTTTCTTTCTTTCTTTCTTAGTATCTCTTTTATTTATACATTACCTATCTCATTCTTATTTAATCATGTTAACCGGCAATTTGTTCATTTTTCTTTCTGATTTTTCTATAATATTCTTTCTTTCTTTCTTTCTTTCTAATTCCTATTCTTTCTTTCTTCTTTCTTTCTTTCTAATTCCTCTTCTTTCTTTCTTTCTTTTTCTTTCTTTCTTTCTTTCTTCTTTCTTCTTTCTTTCTTCTTTCTTTCTCTTCTTTTTCTTTCTTTCTTTCTTTTCTTTCTTTCTCTTTATTTATACATTACCTATCACTTCTTTCTTCTTTCTTCTTTCTTTCTTTCTAATTCCTCTTCTTTCTTTCTTTCTTCTTTCTTTCTAATTCCTCTTCTTTCTTTCTTTCTTTCTTCTTTCTTTCTTTCTTCTTTCTTCCTTTCTTTCTTTCTTTCTTTCTTTCTTTCTTTCTTAGTATCTCTTTATTTCTACATTACCTATCTCTTTCTTATTTAATCATGTTAACCGTCAATTTGTTCATTTTTTTCTGATTTTCTATAATATTCTTTCTTTCTTTCTTTCTTTCTAATTCCTCTTCTTTCTTTCTTTCTTTCTTTCTTTTTTGCTAATTCCTCATCCTACCTTCTTTTTTTAATTATTTCATTCTATTTACTCTTTTGCCTTTTTCTTATTTTCTTCTTATTTGTATAATATAGTAAAATAATTTCGTCTCGTATTTCAAAACGAATAACACCGGAAATTGGGCCCAGAAACATCAAACGCGACAAAGAGTGTACAATCATATCTCTGTCTGTAATAACTACATCAGAATATATATATATATATATATATATATATATATATTATATATATATATATATATAATATATCTTTACTTTGACAATAATCTAATTACGCTGTGTCTAAGGCATCCTATAGTTTCATGTAAACTTGTCTCTGAGACTAAAAACGACTAGATCGGCACAAAGTATGCTATGTAAAATAATTAGGTAGAAAAACCAAAAATTGTACATAAGAGTGGAGAGTTACTCAAGATTTTGGGATGACGTATGAAAAGCTACTTTTCGGTTTCTGATTGGTTAGCACATGCAAGAATGTGTGTGTGTGTGTGTGTGTGTGAGAGAGAGAGAGAGAGAGAGAGAGAGAGAGAGAGAGAGAGAGAGTGTGTGTGTGTGTGTGTGTTGAGAGAGAGAGAGAGAGAGAGAGAGAGAGAGAGAGAGAGAGAGAGAGAGATGAGTTGGCAGTCTGGACTGAGGTTTCAAGAGAACAGATATAAGATGAGTGTCTGTTCTCCAAGGCATTTTTACTTGGGATAAAACGAATGAGCTCAGAAAAAAAAGTCTTGTGTTTGTTAGTTAAAACTATCAACAACACATGACAAGATATCCCAAAAGATTCCCAGGTAATATTTGTATAATGCATGGTTCTAGAAATCCAACTATATTCACATATGGCACAGTTATAGGAATATGACTCTAGATAGTACGGTTATATTTTAAAAATGTATACATTTTTAAAATATATTACTGAATATATATATATATATATATATATATATAATTATTATATATACATACATATATATTTATATATTTTATATGTATATATATATATCATTATTCTCAGGTCGCGCATGTAGCATATATATTCATGACAATTTCGCCCATCGGGAGGTCTTCTGTGCAGCATTCATAATCCACACAGAGCTGATCTATGTAGGTCCTTGTTGAATTGGCGTGTCCGCGTGCAGGTTTCCTCCGGAGAACGTCATTTATTTGTTCGTCCTTGCTTCTTCAGTAGTGTACAGCATGTCTAGTTCGTCTTTCACCTGTCATTATAGTATGTGGCCTACCTTTTTGATTCTGTTATAGTATGTGGCCTACCCGGTTTGAATGTGTTCTACCTTAGTAAGAGTATATTTATAGATATAAGTAGTAGGTAATTTATTGAAACTAATTATTTTTCACATATATTCAATTGCAAGAAATGCAATTCAGTTATAAGCTGTATATAGTAATTAAGAATAATTAAAAAAGAATGTATCCATACTTTACATGAATCAGAGATCTATTTAATTCTAAAATAGGGTTAGGCTTAGCAAAATCTTTTTTAAATAAATACTTTTTAATATTTAACTATTCGTAGAGGCACATGGAAAATAAATAAACATGTCTTTCGTTTTAAGTTTTATTTTTAAAATATTAACAATATTAGTTTATCTTTAGGGCAAAATTAATTTTTTCACATATGCTAACTTTAACAACATGAAATAACTAATTTTTTTTCTATTACAATAAAAAACTATTTTAGTATAAAAATGTAACAGGTTTTTATCGTCCGGCTGTTTTATTTACTAACAAGCGGTGAAAAGCAAAATTCAGTTCCTTTCAAAACGGGTTCCTTTCAAGCTGGGGTGCTTATTGGTGTCAGGGTCCGTTTTTTTTAATTAGTTGCTAACCCCCACCCTTGTACTTAGTAGGTGTCCAAAATTTAGGAGGCACTCCCTTCAATAATGATATTGAATATCCCTTTAAGAATAATTAAAAAATAATTAAAAAGTGTGTGATAGGGGGTTAGTGTCCATAAAGCTGCTTTTTGTGGGGTGTTGTTTCCTCGATTTGTTTAAGATAGTACGCAGCAACATATTAGTTGGTAACCAGTCTAGGAGAAGGAAAATTAACCATGTGTCACATCTGACTACTACAAACAACGGAAGAGAGGTGAGTCCATTTTTTTTACCAGAGGTAGTATCATCTAACCTGTAATAATAAATAGAACATACTATCCCTAATTATAAGTATAAATGTCATTGTGTCAATGTGTCACATTTTTCAACAGGTATAGGTAAATAGTAGGGCAGACAGGGCCTTTAAACATTGTTTTGGGAAACCGTCCAGAAGAGGGAAAACACTGAATTCAAACTTGTTAAACTCCGCTTAAGAAAGTGACCTTGTGACACATCTTGTTCGTGTGGAGGAGTCGTTAAATGTATAAATGTATAAATGTGTATGTGTGTGTGTATTTGTGTGTGTGTATGTGTGTGTGTGTGTGTGTGTGCGTGTGTAAATATATAAGATATAAGATAAATATAGATGAATAAATATACTCACCAGATACACCAAGAAGAATAGGTGGACTTCATAACAACATCATATATACTATATATATATATAATATATATATATATATATATATAACTATATATATATATATATATATATATATATATATATAACTATATTGGTATATATATATATATATATATATATATATATATATATATATATATATATATATATATACTTATTGGTAAACTCTTGCTGTAAGAAAAAAACCGGTAAATAGTTTGATTGTAAAAATACTACCAAACTTCAACTGGGGAAAAATGAAAAAAAGAAAAGGACAAAAGCATTGTACCAACCGAAAATAATCGGTTAATACTATAATATATATATATGTGTGTGGTGTGTTGTGTATGTGTGTGTGTGTGTGTGTGTGTGTGTGTGTGTGTTCGTGTGTGTTCGAAACGGAGAACATTGTGATATAAACAAAACTGTTTCCAATGTTTAGAACCAGGGGATTTTTTTGCTTTTTGACTTGGGGTCATATTTAATGACCCCTAATGTCAAAAACACGTCGGTCTATGTTACAAGAGGATGTCTTATGAGACCTCATGCCAAAACTTACTTCAAAAGTTATTTTGTTTTACAGCCAAAGAAAAGAAAAACGGAAAAGAAAGAAGAAAAAAAAATACCACACGGGACTCATAATATTAATCTCTGTCTGTCTGTCTGCCCCCCCTCTCTCTCTCTCTCTCTCTCTCTCTCTCTATATATATATATATATATATATATATTATATATATTGATAATATACATTCTATCTCCGTCCTTGGAGTACTTGAATAGGAATCCCAAGGTCCCTGGTTCGATACGGCCCTTGCCAACTCAGCGTATGAGTAGCACAGGGATCTGTGCGTTAAGGTGAGAAGCTATAGTTGTAGTATAGTATAGAGGTAGTTGTGGCGCTCCACTTCATATGCTAAAAAACAATGTCATGGTTCTGTTCTAGCGCAAGTGAAAAGGGGATAGACTCTCTCGCTCTCTTTTTACTTATTATTAGTAACACACAAATCACACACACACACATAGATACAATATATATATATGTGTGTGTGCATGCCTGTGTATGTGTGATGTGTTATATATNTGTCCGTGTGCGGTTGTTGAAAGGAAAAACGAAACAAAGGAAAGTAAATGCTTGAATGGATGAAATAGATTTATTTTACTAACATGGTTGTTTAGCTGGGAGTTTGTCATGTACACATGTATTCTATTTATTATTATTTTAATATGAATTAAAATAATATAAGAAGAAATATGAATTAAAATAACAATAAATAGAATACATGTGTACATAAACAAACTCCTGGCCAAAAAACACGTGTTAGTTAAAAAAAAATCTTTTTATTCATTCAGCATTTTTTCTTAGGGGATGTTTATTTTCCTTTACATACGTCGGAATTCGCTATCATTTTCACTATCCGAACAATCTCCAACTCGCGCAGGAGCACGCGCGAAACGAGCTTGAATAATCTGCGGAAATCTGCAAAATTTAAACATTACGGAGTAAACGAAAAAGAAAAAAAAATTCAAAATATAGCGGCGTTCCTCAACTTCTTAAAACAACAGATGATCACAAGCTAATCGCCGTGGTTAAGTATACTAAAAAAAATACCTAGTACTTTAAAATAACTCTTGATGGAATTTGTATTTTCCGAAATATTTAGGAAATTAATAAATATAATTTTTAGGACACAATGATTGCATAGTAATTGCTTCAAAAATCTTTAGTATTGACAGGCATACGCACAATGCTTCAAACATCACTATTAAAAAACCTTTTATATATATATATATATATATATATAATATTATATATTAATTACGTGAGTGTCATGAATTAGGAATAACAAATCAGAGTGTCTTTGTTAAGTAACAATACTTCTTTGTGACTTTACTTACTTGTGTTCTTTATTGTATTATTATATTTTTAAATTCTATATTTTTTAGTCTTCCTTTTGTCTAAAATGCTGGACATACCTCTCAAGTTAATGTTGTCATAAAAAAAAACAGCCGGCCATCCCTTTCATTTTTTTTTCTTTTTTATCCAATCTAACCATCTCCATCCGCTCTGTAACATCCATTGGACCATCTTCTATTTCTCAACGCTATGGTCATCTCCCCTGAAACACTCCCGCCATATTTTTCCAAACGGAAGTAGAGACAAGTCTCTGATGGCGGTAGGCTGGTCACCATGTCAGCGAGCTACAATGTGCAGGAGTGAGTCCGGAGGGACAACCGGACGGTCTCTCGTGGGAAGACGCCGGAAACGGTTAGTGCTCGCATAAAACTGAACTGTGCCCTGGCTCACTTATATATTATAATATATATATGGTGATGTTGTGTATGTTGTGTGTGTGGTGTGTGTGTTGTGTGTGTGTGTAGTGTTGTTTGTAAGCACTGATTGCGTAGCTTACGTTGGACATTAGACACAATACAGGAAACATATCACAGGATGTTCACACATTACACACCAGATATCTTATCATAGAGTCACAACACACACACCAAACACACACACACACACTACCACACAACATATATATATATATATATATATTATATATATATATTATATAAAGTAGTAAAGTCGTCGGAGCGGCCTAAAGTCGGTATCAGCCAGACAGCGAGGGAGGTCTATTCCCTTTTCAATAGCACTAGAACAAGAGATTGTTTTGGCGTCTGAGGTGGAGCGCAACACCTACCATTCAGCTCCTTACTTTACCGCACAGATCCCTGAGCTACTCATACGCTCGAGTTGGCGAGGACCGGTATCGATACTATAACAATGTGTATGGTTGGCACTATTAGGACTTGAAGAAGCGGTAGTAACCAACGTTCAGTGTTATTAGAAGAGTGCTCAATATCTGTGATAGACGTTAATAGATAGAATAAATAAATTAATAATTTTTAGTTATATATTAATTTACATGGAACAAGTCAAACGCACATATTTGACCATATTTATATAATTTCTATAATTTTCACAACATTTTTTCGCTACCGATGAATTGCTCCGCTTAAAAACTTAGCTACATAGACAAGAAAACCAATGGTAGCAGATTGTTCCCTATATAAAACTAAAATATTTATTTATTCTCTCTCTCTCTCTCCTTCTCTCTCTCTCTCTCTCTCTCTCTCTCTATTATATATATATATATATAATATATATTTATAAAAGTTATATTTTGATAAAAAACTTTCTTTTATGCATGGTTTATTGAACTCAACGCGACATTCTTATCTGACGAGTTTTTTTTTCGATCCTTTCTAATTGCCTGGACATCTTTTAATATTTGGGTAGAATTGGTGTATGAATCCATAAAAGGTTTCTACACGAGTACTTTCTGTACCACTTTGTGCCATCATCAGGTGGAACAATGAAATATATCACCAGTTCTACACACCTGATGATGGCACTAAGTAGTGCAGAAAGTAATCGTGTTAGAACCTTTGGTGGATTCATACACCAATTTCCACCTGGATAATATTTATATATATATATTATATATATAATATATATATATATATATATATATATATATATATGAGTATAAGATAAAAGGATATTAAAACATCACAAAATGCTGTTAAAGTAAAAAACATTTATAACATATTCAAGCTGATATGAACAATATTTCGATTTTTATAAAATCATCTTCAGAGCTTGTTTATATCTCCGTGTTGTCAAGAACGGAGACAAAAGTTATATGAGTTTAAAAGAAAACCTTGATGTTGCAAAAAAAAAAAAAAAAAATATATATTATATATATTATATATTATATATATATATATATATATATATATATATATATATATTATATATATAATTAAGTCTATGGTGTGATATCTGTGGTGCAATGTGTGCAGCATCCAGTAATGTTTTTCCGTATTTGTCTAATGCCCAACGCAAGCTACACAATCTATGCTTAAACTTTTGTCAGTTTCCAGTTAATGGTGAGTCACTGAAGAGTTCTCGACCCAACCAAGAATCGAATAAATTTGTATTTAGTATTTTTCTTCTAAAACGATGGATTAATTCTATCCCTTTTATGGCTCTATCTCAGTTCGTTTATTGGTCAATTCTTCATATATATATATATATATATATATATATATATATATATATATATTATATATGAGGAAAGAGGATTGGAATGAATCCGACCAGAATGTGGTAGAGAAATGAGGAAGACAAGAACAAAACTCAGACAAACGTATGTAGGATATATTTCGCTAGAGCGTTGAGCTCGGCATCATCAGTCGCTTTAATGTTGTGTTCTTGTGTTCCTCATATCTCTACCACACACACACACACACACACACACACATATATATATAATATATATATATATATATATATATATATATATATATCATAATGGAGATTGTGTGTTTGTCTGTCTATGACCAAAACTATATCACTACTCAAGTCACAATTTCCTTTTTTTATATACGTCATATTTTTCATGATTTTATTTTTATTTGAATCTCAATTATTAATAAAATTGTTCTATATTATTAATATTGATGGCTATATCTTCGTACTAATAACACGCAATTGTATTTATATATACAACAAAATAGCATACAATAGTATTCATGTATATAACAAAATAGTGGTTTACAGTGTGAACAGGAAGGCTAATTTGCATATTGATATTAAAAATTTGATTTTAATAAATCATCATCATCATCATGTCGTGCAATTAGTACGGATATCCATGACAATCTCTCGCTAACCTTCTTTATCATTCATTGCCCCAGTGAAGTCCTCTGCGCAGCATCCAGTATCCGCGCAGAATTGGTAATTGTAGGTCCTTGGTGGTCAGCCCACGTTAGCATGTCCATGTGCTGACATCCACAGGAGAACGTCGATTATGAGTTCGTCCTTGCTTCTCCTGCAGTGTTCAGCATGTCTTGTCCGTCTCACTCGGATGGTTTGTGAAATAGGGGACAGGTGGCCGTACACCTGCTTCCTTGTGGGGTGCTGTTTCCACGACTTGTTCAAGACCGCACACAGCATTTTTGTGCAGCTCCCATCTATTTTATTCTCAAGGCGTCTCGTTAGGGTCCAAGTGGTGCAGCCATACAGCAGCACTGATACAACCACAGCTTGGACGAATTGTCCTTTTAGCTTGTCAGTGAGATCGTATTTCCATATAACTGATAATCTGTTTATAGCCGACAATGCCTTTCCTATTTGTGTATTAACATCGCTTTCTGTGGAAGAGACATTACTACCTAGGTATGTGAATTGTTCTACTGGATTTAGAGACAGTCCCAAAGCGTTTCGAACCGCGCAGTGAGATGTCGGCATCTTAGGAACGAAGGAGCTCTGTGACTGCTCCTAATTAATTGCCGAAATCTAACTAACTTTATTTCCGTTCTGAGGTCTTTCCATTGGCGGAAGTCGGGTGGGTGTTAAAGTTAAGGTAATTGCCCATGAATAATACAACTCCCTCCGATTTTGAATCTTCAACAAACTTTAATTCATAATCTAACTACACTTATATACATAATTCGTAAGCTACCCACGAATTCTGTAACAAGGTATTCCTAATTAATACAGATGATTTTTATAGGACGCTAACATGTACTACGACTCTGGTTGTAATAACAACGTAGGAGTATTTACTCATAGCTGGTGAGGAAAAAGAAGGACCTGCGACTTCCCCTGTGTATTGTGGTGCATGCTAGGTACGTGAGCAATTTTTACTATTACTTTATAATTCTATGAAAACTAACTATACAGAACTTTGTATGTAATCCTAACTTTTTTCATAAGATTGTTTCCAAAAGTTTTGATGGGCACCAAAACAGAACAGGGCAGAACCCCATTAAGGATATATGAAATGACTTCGATGTACGACATCGGACCCGGCTCTGAGTTCTTGGGAATCTTCAGGGAGGTTTTTCTCAAGATGGAATTGGTATGGAATATAATGCCTTTTTGCAATTTCTCTTTCTTCGATACAAAGAAATTTCTTATCTTTTGCAATCGCTAAGGATTTGGGAACTGACGAGTTCCTTTTGGTCATCGTTGCATTTCATATATATATATATATATATATATTATATATACATATATATATATATATATAAATACACACACATATATATACATACATACAAACCCACACACATTTATATACAAACATATAGACACATATATGTACATATGTATATATACATACATACAGACACACACACATACATACATACAAACACACACACACTTAGATATACATACACACACACACATACATAGACATAATACAAACACACACACATACATAGGTATACATACAAACACACACGCAGACACACATACAAACACACACACATACATACATACAAAAACACACAAACACATATAAAACACACACATACATACAAACAAACACATATACAAACACACACTTATACATACACACACATACAAACACACACACATACATACAAACAAACACACACATACATACAAACACACACACACATATATACAAACACACACTTATACATACACACACACAAAACACACACACACACATACAAACAAACACACACATACATACAAACAAACACATATACAAACACACACTTATACATACACACACATACAAACACACACACATACATACAAACAAACACACACACACACATACAAACAAACACGCACATACATACAAACACACAAACACACATATACAAATACACACTTATACATACACACACACGCACAAACACACACACATACATACATACGAAAACACACACACACATACAAACACACACACACATATACAAACACTCACTTATACATACAAACACACACATACACACACACACACACACACACATATATATATTATATATATATATATATATATATATATATATTATATATATATATATATAATAGAAACTGAGATGGACCTCTGCATGATTCTGAAAGCCTAGAGGTAGATCTTTGCTACAAAGGACGGGTACTCTCCAAAGACGAAGCTTTGGGGATTTTTTTTAGATTTACTTTTTTTCTTTTCTTATCTTTTAGGGTGAATATTAAGACTTCGACCCGTGCCATATTCAAAAGTCAATACTGAGATGCATTAACAAACGTTTATTAAAACTAAAATGCGCATGCGTGTGCAGATGCCCTCAGCTAACGGTTTTATCCTGTACGCATATATATATATATATATATA
>CM042167.1:64899634-64922134 GCA_023376005.1 Doryteuthis pealeii | reverse complement strand
CAATGATTTTAAATGGATGTCGCTCAATATCAGTGATTAAATAGTCAACCAGCCATACATTCTGGCTGTTGATTGGCTGAGGTTTAAATCACGTGACATCGGTTAGTATATAAATTTAAGTGGTGTATTGCAGCACACCTTATATAACAAAAATTCCAACACAGACACACATACATTTACACACACAGATACACACACAAACGCACGCGGACACACTCATAATACTCACTCACTCACAGACACACACTCACAGACACACACTCATGGACACGGAGACATATACACACCCAACTACACATCCACGCATTCAATTTACTTCATTACCATAAAAAACACAATGTTTAGTGGTAATTGATATACTTTTTAAACAAACTCAGACATACACAAACATACACACTCAAGCACAAAGATATACACGCACACACATACGCACTCACACAAAATCACAAAGATACACACACAAATATACTCGATAACTCGTGCTTAGCGTGACGACCATTGTCATGAGGAAATTATTCATATTAAATAAATAAATAAACAATAAAAAAAATAAACTCAGGTTGATGCGTCCATTTCCTAAGACTCTAACCATTATGCCATTATTCCACGGAGACTCCACCATGAGAACTCCATATCAATCAGGAACTCCTTTTTTTGTTTTAGATTGAAGTCATTAACAAATTAAAGGGAATCTTTTCGGTTTTTTTATTTAAAAAAAGATCCTATCATTCTCTTGGATCAAGTCACCAACAGGCACCCCAGTTGCTAGCTGTTTTCAAAGGAACAACATTTTGCTTTTCATCGGTTGTAGGTAAACAAAATCAACAACATGATCTTTTGGCATTATAATTTCATACAAACTAAAGTCACATTTTTATACTAAAATGGTTTTTGATATTAATTCAAAAAATTAATCATTTCAGAGATCTCTATTGGATTCGTATTCTGATTAAATAAAAACTATTTTAACATAAAAACGGGTCTTTCGTTTAAAATTTAACAATTAAAAAATAATAAATAACAATATTAGTTTACCTGAATGTTTGAGATGAGGCTTGAAGATTAGTATTATCTGCGTTATTCGGACTATTGTCCCCATCTTCATTGTTATTTGTACAACGTTTCGGCCGATATACCCTCCGGCCTTCTTCAGGTATTTCTTGTCGGACTCGGGAACCTTCTCGGACTCGTGATGACTCCCGAATACGACAAGAAAGTTCCCGAGTTCGAAAAGAAGGTTCCCGAGTCCGAGAAGGTTCCCGAGTCCGACAAGAAATACCTGAAGAAGGCCGGATGGTATATCGGCCGAAACGTTGTACAAATAACAATGAAGATGGGGACAATAGTACGAATAACGCAGATAATACTAATATTAGTTTATCTTTAGTGAAAAATTAATTTCTTCACATATGCTAACAACAACATGAAATAACTATTTTTTTAAAATTAAAATCAAAAACTATTTTTGTATAAAAACGTGTCTTTGGTTTGTATGAAATTCTAATGCCAAAAAATCGTCAGTTGATTTTGTTTACTAACAACCGGTGACAAGCAAAATTACGTTCCTTTGAAAACAGCTCGCAACTGGGGTGCCTATTGGTGACTTGATCGATTCTCTTTAAGTAGTCCATCTATTTTAGTTGCAATATTGTTTCGTTTGTTTTGTTTTTTTGTTATTCTCTTAAAAAACTAATATACAATAACTATCATGACATGGGCAACATCCAACAGCAGGTATGATAACTAAACTAAGGCCTTCACATGAAGTGAAGCTCAGTAAACAACACCTATAATATTATGTATGTATATATATAAAAGTGTTTTGTAATTTGCTTGAAGCATTGTGTTTATATTGGTTTGTTGGTTGGTTTTGAAGGCTATCACAATGCAAGTATAAAGAAAAAAAGAAGGTAACTGTGGTGTTGTTTGTTAACCTGTGATTTATTCTTATTTATTCTTTTTAAGAATTGAGAATAAATCACTGGTTAACAAACAACACCACAGTTACCTTCTTTTTCTTTACACTATGCATTGTGATAGCCTTCAAAACCAACCAACAAACCAATATATATATATATATATATATATATATATATATATGTATAAGTATTAACTTACCGGTGGGTATAAGAACGATCGTTGGAAGCGCACAATATCCAGAGGTTATGGTTGAGAAAAAACAAATACAAAGTGCTCAATACAATGTAGAGCATAAATTTATTTTACGAATGGAAAGGAGTAACCTACTCGAGTTTCATCGATTGATTCTTCAGGGTTACTTTAAATTAATCGAGTTTTCGATTAATCTTAAGTGTTATAAACATGCCCGTTGGAATGGCCCATTCCAACGGATGTTTATAACACTTAAGATTAATCGAAAACTCGATTAATTTAAAGTAACCCTGAAGAATCAATCGATAAAACTCGAGTAGGTTACTCCTTTCCATTCTTAATATATATATATATATATATATATATATATATATATATATATAATATGGCTTATAAGTATATATATATGATATTATGGTGTGTATATATATATGTGTGTGTGTGCGTGTGTTTGGAGAGAAAGGTAGACAAACGCGGGATGTTGGACTGGATGGAATTTTATTACTAGTGGTAATGTCGGTGCCATAATATTTCGGTCTTTCAGAGCGTCAACATTACCACAACATCCCGTGTTTGTCTGCTTTTCTCTACATACTGTCGGGTTTATTCCCTCTTTTTACTCCCATATATATATATAAATCGTCAGCTTGCCTAAAGTCGGTATCAGCCAGACAGCGAGGGAGTCTATCCCCTTTTCACTAGCGCTAGACCAAGTAGATTGTTTTGGCGTCTTAGGCGGAGCGCCACAACTACTATCAACTTCTAGTTTTACCACACATATCCTGTGCTACTCATACGATGTATATATATATATATATATATATATATATATATATATATATATATATGGTTTGGAGGTTGGTTTTGAAGGCTATCATAATGCAGGTGTAAAGAAAAAATAGGTTAACAATGGTGTTGTTTGTAAACCTGTGATTTATTCTTAATATTAATATTTCGAGATATCTTCAGAAGAACACTGGAACTGAAGTAGTTGTCGTCTTGCTATGACATTTTTAGTTAAATTAATTAAAAAAAAAATATGTTACAGATTATAAAACCCTTATATATATATATATATATATATATATATATATATATATATATATATATATATATATTATAAGGATTTGTTTTTTTTTAGGTTACAAAAAACGAGGGCCTTAAATAAACCTACAAAGAAACGATGATCAAACAGGAAGCATGGATGGTTGGTTGTTTTTTTTAAGGCATATAAACCCTTTTCGGGTCATTTAATGCCGACTCAACTCATTTTAGATATTCTGTTTATTTCAATAACTTCTGTTGAATAAATGGTCACCCATCTGAATATTGAAGAGGAATAATACAAAAAGTTGGTAATTTAGTTTTGGCATCTTAGGTGGAACGCCACGCCTAGCATTAGCTACTCCTTTTACGCTGTTTCTATATATATTAAATTCTAACATAAATCAATTTGAAGATAAAGCCTTTTTAATGATTTCAGATATTTTTTTAATGAAAAACGTCTCGACATTATTTTTTATCTACTTATGTGTGTATATATATTTTTATAATGTTTTATTTTATTTATTTATTTGGTTTTTTTTTTAGGAAGTCAGTTGAACAGAAAACTAAGATATACATCGTATATTTTATAGCTTATTTTTTTATTTTATTATTTTAAACTTTATATTTGCTATCTGACTCCGTTTTATGAGGATGGGCTCTTGAGAATTTTTTCAAATTTTTAAAATTAAAAAAAATCTTTTGGGTCTCTGGCCGAAATAAATTATTATGGGATGACGGTTTGTTAAATTTTTTCTTTCTTTGAAAGTTAAATATTGCTCTGTATATAATTTAATTTATTGATTATTATACATTGAGCCTTTTTGAGGATTTATACAAATCCTTGTATGAATATATGTATATACAGCATGGTTATACAGTGAGATTTCGAAGATCCCAAATATAATAATCCCTTACAACCAGTCATTTATATATATATATATATATATATATATATATATATATATATAAATTAACAGTTCAATAAGTTTTAAGTTTTTTTAAGGTTACAAAAAAGAAGGCGGACCTTAAAAAAACATACGAGAAACAAGGATAAAACAGGCAGAATAGATGGCTGGTTTGTTTGTTGTTTTTTTTTTTTTAGTTTTAAAGCATATAAACCCTTTTCGGGTCATTTAATGCCGAATCAAGTTATTTTAGATATTCTGTTTTTACAGTACCTGCTGTTGTATAAATGGTCACCCATCTGAATATTGAACTGGAATGATAGAAAATTTAGAAACCAAAGAAGAGGAGAAAAAAAGACGCAAAGACTGTAGTAAAGGGAGAGAACTCTAAAAGACAAACCACCGACGGTAGAGGTGGAGGTGGAGGTGGTGACGATGTCGGGCAAGGCTTAAACTTTGCTATGATGGACGTTGTTTGAAAATGCCACAGACGTCGGCCAGTTTATCGATGGTCAGCAACGAAATTACATCCAGCTGACGGATAGGAATCATTTGCTTGATGGACAATGCCGTTAAATTCAGAGCTTGGACAACAAAAATAGATAAATAAAATAAACAAAAATAAACAAAAACAACACCAAAAAACAACCTAAGACTTTTATGGAAAACAAAAAATAAATAAATAAACAAACGAACAAAAAGACAAAAGACAAAAAAAAAAGACTAAAACAAAAAAAAACTTAAGACTTTTATGTTTTATCCAAACACACATAAACTTTCTACTAGTACACGTATTAGTTTGTGTTGGGGTCTGGTTAAGGATTAAAATAAAGATACAAGAGTGCCAATGAGTTAAACAAATATATTAACAAAGTACAGTAGTACAAATATATGCCAATGAGTCGGTTACACGCGAAGCTGTCTTATCGGCTATCCATTGAAATATTAACTCTCTTAGGGGCCAGAATAAAGACACAACAGTGCCAATGAGTTAAACAAATATATTAACAAAGTACAGTAGTACAAATATACCAATGAGTCAGTTACACGTGAAGCTGTCTTGCCGGCTATCCACTGAAATATTAACTTTCGGTTAAGCACTGAATCTGCTGATATCTTTAGTGGGAAGAGATCATGCGTGCATGGTAAATTACCATAACAGTTAGTTAGTTGGCTTTTTACGGCATGTCAACCCTTGTTGACTTATTTTCTGCCCAACACATTTTGTTTTATTCATTTGAGTACTCATTTCTTTTTTAAAACTCAATTTTTGTTTTTAAAAACATTTTAAAAAATCATTTGTTCTATTTAACTCATAGATGGGACCATAACAGGTACTAACGCTACGGGTCAGAGTGAACATGGGAGTAATGAGAACGAAGGGGTACTCCACATTCGCCAGAGCTCCAGAAACGACCCATCAGAGCCGACAATAACGTCCTTGTTCCTCGTAAATAGGGTCGCATCTAGTCTCACGCATCCAATCGCGTCTACAGGAAGAGGTGAAGTTGGGGTCATCTTCATGCCAATCATAATCTCAACGGCTATGGAAAATTCCCCACCTCCGATTCTAAATCTAACGAACTTTATTTGAATATTCTAACTACAGGTACGTACATAATTTATAAGCTGCTCATAAATTATACAACACAACTACAATGGGTTGACCAGGCTGACTACTGAGATGATTGTTAAATCATAAAACAGAATGTATAATTATCAGAAAAAATATTTCCGTATATACTAGTTCTTTTTTTAAAGAGAAATATCATCTAAACTTCTTATCATCATCATGTCACGCTAGCAGCACGGATATCCATGACAATCACTCTCCAACTGTCCATAACATTCATTATCCCGAGAAGTCCTCTGCACAGCGTCAAGTATCCACGCAGAGTCGGTTGTGCTGCTATTTCTTAAAAAAAAAGGATCCTTAAAACGAACTACCAAACGAAGCCTCATCAATATACAGTGCAGCCATTGGTCTAGCTATGAATATCATAGCAAATCACAAAGCTTCCAAATGTATTGTATGCACAGACACTAAATCATTCCTGCTAGCACTACAGAACAAAGACACATCATCTCCTCTGATCAAGAAGCTCCTAAACAAACTAAACACCCTCTCTAAAAATAATAACATTATATTCACCTGGATACCAATTCACACTAGTATCCAAAGAAATGAAAAAGCAGAGAAAGCCCCCCCCCCAAAAAAAAGAACACTTTAATCAGATATGAGCAAATCAAAAATCCCATATACAGATCTGAAACCAACCATAAACAAATTTATATTAGACAAATGGCAGAAATCATGGGACAATCAGACCCAAAACAAACTCCACGAAATACAAGAAGCTATTGGAGAGTGGCCGACAGAGGAAATAATACTCGCCAGATTGTGTATTGGGTACACCCACATTACCCATTTGTACCTGTTAAAAGGGGAGGATGCCCCAGTGTGCCCAATATGCAAAGTACAACTTTCAACCAAACATACCCTTCTAAATTGTAACAGCCTTGAACATATCCCCACTAATTACTATCAAGCAAGAAACCTGAGGGATATCTTTAAGAATACAAACTCTGAAAACATTTTAAATTTTCTAAAAAAAAAAAAAAAAATAGCCACCTTTTCAACAAGATATAACAAAACATAACCGAATATCTCCATATAACCACTACTTAAAGACTGAAGTCCCAAATAACCTTTTTGGGCATTAAATGACCCACAGAGATTGATATGCCATTAAACAAAACTCAAATTCAAACTCAAATTAACTTATTAGTGGGCTCGGATTTGCATATAACTGAAAAATACAGTTCCGAACTGACCAGTTGTTGTTTTTGTTTTTTTTAACGGAAATATCATCTCGACTTCTATTTCAGTAAAAAAAAAAAGATATTCAAATGTTTTTTGTTTGTTGCTTCCATGTGTAATGACCCGCTATGACTGACAACGATATAGCTTTGTCCGTTCCAGGCGATTGCAACTTGAGTTTTTTAATACTGTTTTGAGGGAAACATCGTTTGTGCTTTCTTAAAAGTAATATTTATTGCGAGTTAATATTTGGAACTGTCATTGTTTTCCAATTCCACGTTTTTTTAGTGCTATTAGGAAACCAAGTTCTTTTGTTGGCACGGCCGTTGCGTCTAAATCGGCAATTAAAAGTCAGGGTTGACTAGATCGATCACTTTCATAGACTAGGACTGCATCCTCGCTTGAAAGATTAGCGAAACATATTCTTTCGTTCTTTGTTTGCCCCAATTTACCTTTGGCTGTACTTAGGCAATTTGAATATATATATATATATATATAGACAGAGAGAGAGAGAGAGAGAGAGAGAGAGAGAGAGTAAACTACAGACACGTGTTTCGAGTTATCACCTCTCATCAGTGCAGTTATACCGTTTTAGCAGCTACCTCTGGCCGGGTTCGAGACCCGAACGAACTTACGCTCGCCAATCCTCTTACCCATACGGCCACAGTCAGCTGCCAAGTATAGCAGGCTATTTAATCGCTACATTTCTAAGCGGAAATGAACTCACCTAGAGGTCTCAAACTTTGTAAACAATGTGAGTCTTAGCTGAAGTTGAAAATGGAAGCGAATTCGACGGTATGTTTAAAGGAAAAAGGGATAAAGGAAAGGAAATACTGAATGGATAAAATAGATTTACTAACACGTGTTTCGGCCAGGAGTTTGTTCGAACACTTCAAAATTCTCTGTATTTTGACCGGTTTAATTTCAAATACCAAACACTTTACTCGGATGAAGGCCGTTATTCTTTGTATACTTAAAGATTTTATAGTTTTCAATTATTATTATTTTATTTTATATTTAAAATAATAATAAATACAATATATGTGTGGATGAATAACCTCCTGTCCGAAACACGCGTTAGTAAATCTATTTTTATCCATTCAGCATTTGCTTTCCTTTGTCTATTTATCCTTTCAACATCCTTTGCCGGGATTACACTTGTCAAGTTCATTTTCTATAAAAAAAAAAGTGTCGAATTTTATGCGATACATGCATTGTAATTGCCTTCAAGCAAAAAATATAATATATACTTTATTCAACAATGCTTCTAAAAAACAAACATTTAAAAAATCTTGTATATATATATATATATATATATATATATATATATATATATATATGTTATGACTGATATGATGCGTCACATATATGTTATTTACCATCGACATTAGAGGGGGGCGTTACATTTAGAATATTACTTTTTCACAAACCATTTAGAATATTTCTTCCAATAAAGGTACTCATTAGTCGGAAAGATTCTCATGATTTTTAGTTACCTTTTTTTTTCTTACAATTAGTACTGAATTTTAAAAAAAACATATTTCTGTTGGAATATGGAATTGGAATATGTGAACATCGTGCGTCTTGAGACTTTTTTTTACTAATGAAGAAATGTGGCAAGTCCCGCAAATCGATTGATTTGAATTACTACATTTCATCAGTTAAAATCAAAAATTAAATTTGTACTTTTCCTCATTATAAACATGTTAAATTATTTTTGAAATTTTATTTCAATAGTTCGCATACTATTAAAAAAAAAAAAAAACCCAAAAAACACAGCAGATTTTAAAATTAGGTTAAAAAAAAACACCCAGTGCAACCCAGCTTCGGCAAAATTTCAATCACGAGTATTCTTGTTTTAGGTATGTTTGTCGGTCAGACACGAGATTGCGAAAGGTGCGCACGGTTAGTTACCGAGATAGCTTGAAATATTAGCGCTACATACTCTTCCGTCCTCTGTTTGTCCCAATTTGCCCCTAGCTGTACTTAGGCAATTTGAAAATATATAAATATATATGTTAGCGCTAATACCCTTGGGAAAGGTATGAATCCTACTCTCCCTCCAGCTATGGGTAAATAGTAGGGCAGACTGGGCTCTTTAACCATGGCTAGGTAACCAGTCTAGGAGAAGGAAAACTCTGAATTCAAACCTGTTAAACTCCGCTTAAGAAATTGACCTTGTGTCGCATCCTGCTCGTGTGGAGGGGTTGGTAAATATATATAAATATACATGTTAAAAAAATAAAATAAAATAAAATTTGAATGGGTAAAAATTATTTATTGGAGTGCCGACACATGTTTCGACCAAGAGTTTGTCCTTGTATAGAGTTTATTCTATTTACTATTCTTTTAATACAAAATAAAATAAAACGATAATAATAGAAAAATATTTTTAAAATCCTAAGTATACAAAAAAGCGGTTATCATGAGGGTAAAACATTTTGATATTTTTGATATTTCAAAATATTTTCAATATTCTTGATATTTTGATATTTTTGATAAATATCAAATAGTAATAATAAGAAGAAAAAATAAAGAGAGTAAGAAAAAAAAGGGGTGGGCGTTAGAAAGCGATAACGATAATCTGTTTCAATCAAATATGACGAAAAGAAGGAAAGAAAGACAAAATAGAGTGAATAAGAGTTAAATAAAGATTATTATACTTTTCACATACTGAAGTATTTACAATAGCTCTTAAGAAAATGTATCAAAAGTTGTAATAACTAAAGTATCATACTGTGGTATATCCCCAGGTCCTGTTAGTATAAAACTAATTACGGCAAGAAATAATCTACTAAGAGATAATATCCATTGAAGAAAAAATATCCCATGGAAAAGTTTCCCATACTGCCGAAAATCAAAAAGAAAATCCAGCAGGACACTAAGACCCTCAGTCAACACCTTCTAGCACATACAGGGGGTGCAAAATTAGGTATACAGTTATAAAAAACACATATAATACTCATTGCATTTATCAAACAAGCAAATGTTACATATCTATTAATAATGGAGATTCGCTTCCGGTTTTTGTCTGTAACAAAAACTACGTCACTGCTTACGTCACTATACCCGAAATCGTCATAACATAGAATAAATACACTCAAAATTTGAACATGCAACATTAGACAGTCCTCATTGTTTTTTTAAAACAAGTTTTAATAGATACATCCTCAGTATCATATATTTATATATAATTTGTTTTATTTTAATAGATATTCAAAATTAATAGAACTTAGTTTCGATTTCAAATTGTTTTCTTTTTCTTTTACCCCTTTAATAAATTTCATGATTTCATGATTTATGGTTCAAACTCTCCGACATTTAATTTTTAACTTCCACCTCCTCAAGCAATATCTTTCAAAAATGTATGTTTACATCGCCCGGAGGGTGTTTTTTTATTTTGCTAGTACGTGTAATAACATTAATTATTATTATCAATAACATGTTAATTATTAGTCACAATTAAATATGGCTAGTAACACCAACATTTAAAAAAATGAGAAGCTTAGCTTAGATATGGCACAAGGCCAGAAGTATGGGGCACCCAGTGAGAATCGAACTCACTAACAATGGTCTTCAAATCTACCTTGCTAACCATTACACCACGTGAGGTGCCCTTGAGATTTTTGTATATAGTTATTTACTAAGCTTAGCTTAGATATGGCACAAGGCTAGAAGTATGGGGCACCCAGTGAGAATCAAACTCACTAACAATGGTCTGCAAATCTACCTTGCTAACCATTACACCATGTGAGGTGCCCTTGAGATTTTTGTATATAAGGCGTGTGTTAAATGCCCATTTGTACTTATAGACTCGCCGACAACCATGTAACCAACCTATTGACCAACCACTGGCAGTATTCTGCTGCTGATATTATTATTTATACTGGCTGTTCTAATCTTAGCTACTCATAATTACTTGGATCTTCGTGGACGACGGATCATAGGATTATATCACTGGACCTTTGACACTATGTAGGATTCCATAACTCAGGACTTATTCACTTACCAAAGGATTCTATAACTCAGGACTTACTTACTTTAAGTCCTTTTCAACTGGCCAAGGATGGTGGTCAGAATCTTAACAGAGATAATATGCTACTAATTTCATCTGTGTGATAATGTTGTATACCTACATTTGCACACACACCCTGTATATGATAAAAAGGGTTGGGGTTTGCCACAAGAGCAATTGAGGAATACGTTCAGAACAAGCATATATGTGCTAGGGATTGATGTGACCAGCCGTTTGATCGGAAGGGGTCGCTCTGACCGACCGTCCAGCCCAAATAAAGGCCAAAGTGGAGGAGTGCATGTCATAGACTGCTCAACCATCAAGTGGCTTCGTTGGTGGGAAAGGGGGGGTCTTTCTCTTGAAGCCTAAAGGATGGCCCATAAAATCGTAAGAAGTAATAGTCGTCATAAGCCTCCCATGTGTTGATGTCGATGTTGCATGTCTTCATGTCTCTCTTGCAGACATCTTTAAAGAGTAGGCGTGGTCTCCCTACCGGTCGGGTGCCCTCTACTAACTCACCATGCAGTAGGTCTTTGGGGATGCGGCCTTTGTCCATCCTCCTGACGTGGCCAATATATATATATATATATATATATATATATATATATATATATATATATATATATATATATATATATGAAAGTACGTCTATAACCTTGCTGATGAGACCTAATAGGTCGAAATATACATTCAGGGATTGGCATTTTCTCGATCTGTTTAGCCTTACATTTGAACATTTATGCCCGCCTAAATTCATTAATTATTAACTAATTAATTTTCAAGAATTAGGTATGACTTCCATTAAGCACATATCCTCCAATATATATATATATATATCAGCCAGACAGCGAGGGAGTCTATCTCCCTTTCACTGGCGCTAGACCAAGGACACTATCTTTGAATCTGAGGTGTAGCGCCACACCTACCATTAGCTCATCACTTTACCGAGCAGATCTCTGCGCTACTCATACGCTGAGTTGGTGAGGGCCGGTATCGAACCAGAAGACTTGTCGTTCCTAGTCTTCATTTAAGTAAACTGGTGCCATCTTTTCACCTCATGGTGGTGGTAGGAGACCAATGATTGTGTACTTTAACTACCTAAGGTCTCTGTGCTAGACTAAACAAAGCTAAGTAAATACAAACAATGTAATTTACTTACCTTTATTTGCTCAGGTGTAACATTGTGTAATTTAATCAAATAAGAAAGAGTTTAATTTATTTTAAATCAATCGAATTGAATTAGGAAATTATTTTTACTTTTTATTTGGTTGGCATCCTTCCGTTTTCTAAACACGATGGTGTAGTGTCCACTTTTTTTTTTCTTTTGTCTTTTCTTCTTTTTTTTTTTTTGCCTAACAGATCAATTTTTAAATGGCAATCTCTGGTGCAGTGATTGCAAACTAACGTTGATGCTTGCTGGAAATGTTGTTGTCTCTCCTTTCTTTTAACTCCCTTTTCTGCGGCGGCTTCTTTCCTCTCTTTTTCACTCCTTCTCGTACATTGTTTGACGATGAGTCGCCAGGTCGTACGGTCTTCTGCATAAGCCTCCCATGTGTTGATGTCGATGTTGTATGTCTTCATGTCTCTCTTGCAGACATCTTTAAAGCGTAGGCGTGGTCTCCCTACCGGTCGGATGCCCTCTACTAACTCACCATGCAGTAGGTCTTTGGGGATGCGGCCTTTGTCCATCCTTCTGACGTGGCCAAGATATATATATATATATTCAATTCCTAATATATATATATATATATATATATATATATATATATATATATATATATTCAATTCCTAGACGAAGCTATTGGCATTTCACATAGCGCTAATACCCTTGGGAAAGGTATTAATCCACATATTCTCCCTCCAGCTATGGGTTAAATAGTAGGGCAGACTGGGCCCTTCAGCCTTGGGTAGGTAACCAGTCTAGGAGAGGGATAACTCTGAATTCAAAATTCCCGAGGTCGGTCGTTGATTGGGTTTGTGGCAACCCTTGATGCACCAATTCTTTCCTATCGACTGTGCCAAAAAGTGTGGATGGTTCAACGCAAGCCTTCACCACTATAAACAAATACCTGTGTGGGAGTTCATTGTGTGTATGAACCCTCATACGTCGAAAATCGACGGGAGAGTCCATTATATATATATATGTGAAGAAAAAGAAAGTGAATCTGACGTATGTAGTATATTAAGAAGGATTGAAAAAACATAGGTTTAAATGAGTTGAGTGGCCGACGCTGCAGTGTTTCGATCTATTATTTAGATCATCTTCAGGGCATTTGTTGGTATATGGAAGGTGATAAAAAATCTTTATCACAGAATAACGAGAAAAGCGAGTAATAGTCCTTGTTTATCAGTTTGTTTAAAATTTGAAGTCTGACAAATGACATATACCAACAAATGCCCTGAAAATGACCTAAATTATAGATCACTGCAGCGTCGGCCAATAAACTTACCACTCAACTCATATAAACCTGTGTTTTTTCAATTTTTCTTGATAAACTACATATATATATATATATATATATATATATATATATATTAATATATATATATATATATATATATATATATATATATATATATATAAATAATTAATAAGTCATCCACAGACACGTGTTTCGGCATATCAAGCCTCTTCAGTGTATATATATATATATATATATATATATATATATATATATATATATATATATATATGAGTTAAAATAGCGCGGACGTCGAGTCAACATCTGGTTACCGACAGTTTATCGCCAATGCGATCTTCAAACCAACATGTCATTATGCCAACCAATTCAGAGGAATCATTGGGTCGTCCCACAATAATAGGGCCTTGTGCCTAACTTGTACACGTGGGGTATGTGGCAAATATCTAGTATGTAGATATGTTCAACATTATTAATAATGTAAAACAATTTTATTAATAATTGAGGTTTAAATAAAAATAAAATTATGGAGACTGTGACGTAAATAACTAAGGGAATGGTGACCTGAGTAGTGATATAGTTTTGGTTACGGACAGAAAAAACACACAATCTCTATTATATATATATATATATATACCAGCCCCTCCGCACGAGCAGGATGCGACACCAGGTCAATTTCTTAAGCGGAGTTTAACAGGTTTGAATTCAGAGTTTTCCTTCTCCTAGACCGGTTGCCTAACCAAGGTTAAAGAGCCCAGTCTGCCCTACTATTTACCCATAGCTGGAGGGAGAGTAGGATTCATACCTTTCCCAAGGGTATTAGCGCTAAGTGAAATGCAATGACCACGTCCAGGATTTGAACTCGGAGCGACGAGTCCATTTCCCATGACTTTAACCATTACACCACGCGCTTCCTACAGTCTCCATTATAAGAAGATATACTGAGACTATGCTCGTCATTTAATGTATGCAAGTTTATACATCTGTGACGCTGAGAAAACTGTCTATAAAATTCCGAAATCAACAAGGCAACTTTATTCGGTTAACATGCACAACTCTCTGCTCTAAATATATTTCCGGTATTTTAGAAATCACGGCAGATATATTTTTCGAAGATATGCTCATGATTAAATAAAAAGAAAAAAAATAAAATGAAAGAAATCATTTTTAGAATAAAAATCTGGCATCATAATAAATCATAAATATGTTCCTTATCACGGAGTTATATTTTTTTTTAATATATCAAAGTCTGTTTGATTAGTCATATTCAATGTTCTGATAATTTAGCTAACTCTTTTTTGTGCGTTTCGTACTTTACACAGATCATTAGATCTATTTAGAAATATCTTAGTATATTGGTGACAGGGGTTCACTTAGTAATTTTGCATACCAATATTTACCAATATTTGCGTTTTGTTAGAAAAAAAATAGCAGTTTATATATATATCTATTTTTCTATCTATCTATCTATCTATCTATCTATCTCAGTCTGTTCATATCTATCTCAGTTTGCTAGATCTGTGTCTCTGTATCTCTCTCACTCTCCCTATATATATATATATATATATATATATATATATATATATATATGTGTGTGTGTGTGTGTGTGTGTGTGTGTGTGCACGTGCGTGCGTGTGTGCATAATTTATTTATCAATCTATTCTATCTAATCTACTTCCTTCTATTAATATCTATAAATCTCTCTCTCTCTCTCTCTCTCTCTCTCTCTCTCTCTCTCTCTTTCTCTATTATCTATCTATCTATCTTTATGTCTCCTTCTGTCCTAGATAGCTAGCTATGTCAGTTTCTTTACATATATGTATATTTGTATGTATGTGTATATGTCTTTACTTTTGTCCTCTCTCTCTCTCTCTCTCTCTCTCTCTCTCTCTCTCTCTCTATATATATATATATATATATATATATATATATCATAAGAAGAACAAATATGTATATACATATAACAAGAACAATTTGAAATATATATATATATATATGTGTGTGTGTGTGTGTGTGTGTGTGTGTGTGTGTGTGTGTGTCTGTGTCTGTGTGTGTAGCAGTTTGTACTTCTCTATCCGTCTACCCATTTAAGTCTCTCAATATCTCAGTCTGTTCACTTTTATATATATAGATATATGTGTATGTGTATGTGTGTGTATGTATATGTATATGTATATGTATATGATTTATCCATCAATCTACTTCCTTTTTCCATATCTATCTATTTATCTACTTCTGTTTCTATCTAATTATCTAGCTAGCTAGCTAGATATGTCTGTTTATATGTATGTATTTTGTCTCTCCCATGCCACACTCTGATTGCTGTATACGTTACATGAGTGTTCAGAGTGATGCATATACCACGTCTGTCGTCTCGGTCAACACTGATCGTCATGAGTGCAAAATTTGTTCTAAAATGTGCATCAGTCTGTCTGAAGAGTAAACAGCAGCTCACGAACACAATGAATGAAGGAGCGCGCCTTAAATGCTGCTGATACTACATTCACTCTGCTGCTGCTGCCGCTGCTGCTGTTACCCCAAACTTCAGCACAGAATAAATCCTTTAATCTGACTCACGTGCTTGTTCGTCTTTTGTTTCAACATTACTTATTTAGCATTATCTGAGCATACTAAACAATGTAATGTTAATTGAGTTAGACTAGACTGATACTACTAACGAGTTGAATTCTCACTGAGTGCCTCATACTTCTAATCTTGTGTGGCTGCCACAAGATAGCCATTTCCTTGAATCAGTAGGTTCATTTCGCCAACCCTACCCTGTGTTAGGAACAACCGGTCAATTTGTCACCCTGAGGGCCACTTCGCCAAACAAAACAGACCCCATAGTTTAGTGTTACATAATCTATGCGGTTGCATAAGATTATTGTCAATCCCTGTAATTCTGAGGGATGACCCCTTTCATACCATGACCGGGTCCTTCTATGGAAAATTACAGAAGCCCGCCAAATACGTGAAGTCACGTGGGACCTTTTTCAGAGTCCCCAGTTTTGCAGTTAGGCGTCAGGCAGAGCGGTCGGCCATTTTATGCTCTGCCTAAACTGGAACTCACGCGCACTATGTTAGTCAGATATTTAGTTACATGAAATGTATAGTTAAGGAAATAAAAGTTTGTATAATTAAATGTTCTTGTGGTTGATGAATGTCTTGGTAACAAGACTAAGACTAAGAAATGAATCCAGAACAACCAGTCAGCAAGAACATAGCAAAAGAAAGTCCAGACCTTAGAAGATTCCAGACCAAGTCAAGATGATAGAAGAAATACTAAAGACGATCAGAATACTATAGGGATCGGCCCCTATATTTTTACGGCATGCGGAATTGACCAAATTAGAATAATTAAGTTTTCTTAAATAACTAGTTTTACAATGGTATGTCATGAGTTTAGAATTAGGTAAACAAAAGAGAATCGAATGAATATTAGTTTAGAAATATTTTAGAAACAATAGAAACAATGGTTTACATTCATCCGATAATTTATGTCACCAGAATTCCACAGATACCAAAATCATTCGATATTGCATCATTGCAAATCACCTGATATTTGAGAAATATTTTAGCTTAATGATCACAATAGACAATGACCAAAAGAGAATTATAAAAATACCCTTTTAGCTGAAAGACCAGAGAGACACGGACAGTGAGGAGCTTTCGCTCTTCCTGGCTCGACAGAGTTGGAGCGGATGCTCCTAACTCGACAGTGGGAACGTCCGAAAACATCAAATACGACTCAACAGGTCCGTCTATTTTTTCGTCTCTATCTCTCTCTCTCTCTCTCTCTCTCTCTCTCTCTCTCTCTCTCTCTCTCTCTCTCTCTCTCTCGCTCGCTCAACAAGAAATTTCAACTTTCAATCACAAGTTCCAATCACAGACAAAACTACTAATATGTTGACACAAGCAATCACACTAATATAAACACCATGTCACAGTTGTCACACACAACTATGCACAGACACAATCAGACTGCAACACCACTGAAAGAACAATGAAACTATATTAATTGTATTTATGTATATAAAGTTTGTTTCTTTATCAATTTTGTCTTCTTTGTTTGCTATGGAAACTACATTTCCGTAGTCTTATACATATAAATTGTGGGACGCATAACTTCAATCTTCAACTCCTCAACTAAACACTCACCAAACAACCGGGTCCCTACAATACTAAAGACGGCCAAGAAATAGAATTAATGTTGTACCGGCCGTTCCTACAGTGGAAATATACATCGGTTCTCACTATAAATAGTGAGACACCGAGTGAAAAGGTTGTACTGTTACCGTTTAGCGGCAAGCTAGCCGTTCTTGTACCTTATTGTAAATACACTTGTCTCATTTTACCCTACCTCGACTTGACTTCTTTTTTACTGTAGAATTAACATCACAACAATTAAAGAAAGAGGTATGCAACATTAATATTATTAGTGCCAGTAATGAAGAGAGTATGCAACATTAGAATGTCCTAAATAGTCAAAATGTCTTAATGAAATGGCACAAAAAAACATCAATACAGAAAATAGGGGCAGCAATCACCTGTGACACAGAAACAATGAAGACCAGTAGCCACGTAGACTCGTATTCTGGCCCTTAACCAGGCCACAACACGTTAGAACGGCCCCCATGAGTTTGGAAAGAAGACAGGAGGAATTTAAAATTAAAGTAAGAATTGTGACTATCCAGAAACCGCTGGCTAAAAGATTTCTGGAAACCTAAGGAGACTTGCTGTCACACAGACTTCAGTGACTGACCAGTTATCGCTGGTGGGAAATATTCGAATAATAATAATAATAATAATAATAATAATAATAATAATAATGTTAGTAGGCCAGTCGTATTAATTGATTGTTGTTGGGAATCGATATTTTCAAACCTGTTTGGAGTATTTACCCAACCCGTTCGCCGCCGACAGGATGTGACACAAGGACTCAAGTATGGGGCATCCAACAGAATAACTCAGAGTAGCTACCCCACACCACCTAAGGAGGTCACTGAGATAATACCCTAAATGACCGCGAGTATAGGGATGAAAAAAACACAGAATAGTTAGTCTATTTGTTCTGATAAAGGAGAGTAACGTCCCCGAAATATTAATATGGAATAAAACGGGACTTAACTTTCAAAAACTAAGTTTCTTATATTTCACACCCAATGCTTTATACTAAATCCCAAATAATATATAGTATAGACATTATACATATACATAACATATATATGAATATAATATATACAAACTGAGAACCAGACTCACCATATTATATATATATATATATATATATATATATATGTGTGTGTGTGTGTGTGTGTGTGTGTGTGTATACATATATATATATATATATATATATATATATATATATATATGGTTATTGTCAAACCATGTTATACCTAATAACATCTATTAAGCAAAAGTAAAAAATATTTTCTAGAATAAAAAAATTATATAATAGTTCATATTTTTTATGTTTTTTACATACTAATTCGTATCTTTTACATTTTTCATACAAAAGTTAAAATCTTTCGTATTTTTTATTTACCCGTTCAAAAAAATTTTAAAAAACAATTTAAACATTCACTTTGTCTTTTTTGATTCCAGTAATATTCCAAATTATTTTATCAAGAAGAAGAAGAAGAAGAAGAAGAAGAAGAAGAAGAAGAGGCAGAGAAGTAAAGAAGAAGAAGAGAAGAAGAAAGAAGAAGAAGAGAAGAAGAAGAAGAAGAAGAAGAAGAAGAAGAAGAAGAAGAAGAAGAAGAAGAAGAAGAAGAAGAGAAGAAGAAGAAGAAGAAGAAGAAGAAGAAGAAGAGAAGAAGAAGAAGAAGAAGAAGAAGAAGAAGAAGAAGAAGAAGAAGAAGAAGAAGCAGAGAAGAAGAAGAAGAAGAAGAAGAAGAAGAAGAAAAGAAGAAGAGAAGAAGAAGAAGAAGAAGAAGAAGAAGAAGAAGAAGAAGAAGAAGAAGAAGAAGAAGAAGAAGAAGAAAGAAGAAGAGAAGTAAAAGAAGAAGGCAGAGAAGAAGGCAGAGGAGAAGAAGAAGAAGAAGAAGAAGAAGAGAAGAAGAAGAAGAAGAAGATGGCAGAGTAGAAGAAGAAAGAAGAAGAAGAAGAAGAAGAAGAAGAAGAAGAAGAAGAAGAAGAAGAAGAGAAGAAGAAGAAGAAGAAGAAGAAGAAGAAGAAGAATACAGAGGAAATAATAATAATAATAATAATAATAATAATAATAATAAGAAGAAGAAGAAGAAGAAGAAGAAGAAGACGGACAGAAAATGAATGAATGATGTTGAGCAGGAGAAGGAGTGGGATGAGGAAGGGGAGAAGATAAAGAAGAGGTAGAAGGGGAGAATTACAAATCGTTTTAAATAATTTTGAGACATTTTGAAATGCTACACTATGATGTTTTAAAAAACACACACACACACACATACACACACAACACACACACACACACACACATACACAACGCACACACACACAACACACAATACAAAAAATGTATAAATAACAACAAAAAAAAACAACAACACAAAGAAAAAAAAACAGAAATTCTAACTTCTTTTAAAATGCACTTTTCATTTTTTTTTCTCCTTCGGAAGGAGTGGGCGATAAATTCATTCACTTCATTTTCTTTTTTCAATCGGATGTCTCATTGCTTGATCGAACCACGTGACCATGCCTGTCTATGAAAAATTAAGCTCAGTCGATAGAGAGTTCTTGTAAGGAACCAAAGGTACCTGATTCGATTCCGGCCCTCGCCAACTCGAGTAGCACAGGGATCTGTGTGGTAAAGTGAGTGTCTGACGGTAGATGTGGCGCTCCAGCTCAGACTTCAAAACAATCTCCTCGGTCTAGTGCTAGTGAGAAGGGCATAGATTCACTCGTTATTTGGCTGACATTAGGCCACCCCCGACGACTTTACTTACTTATTATTTGTCTCAATATTCGAGTTCGATAAGAAACAGCTGAAGAAGACCGGGATGTACATCGATCGAAACGTTGTGTATGTAGAAATAAAGATGAGGATTACAATCTGAAAAATCCAAATCTTATCATAATGGAAATTGTGTCTTTGTATGTAACCGAAACTATATCACTACTCAAGTCCCAATTCCTTTAGTTATTTACGTCCCATTCTGCACGATTTTATTTTTATTTAAATCTCAATTATTAATAATTTTTTTATACATTATTAATACTGTTGGCCATATCTACACACTAGATATTTACCACGTACCCCACGTGTACGGGTTAGGCACAAGGTCCTATTAATGTGGGACCACCCACAAGCCGTGACTCATGGGTGGCTGGTGCAAAAATGCGTTCATACTATCGGCATTCCTCCTCAAGAGGGTGCCTCAAGCACCGGACCCCCAGTTGAAATCGGAGTTAGAGGTATGAGGGCGTGACACAAGGACATTTTATGTGGGCCTACCCACAAGCCGAAGCTCATGAGTGGTAGGCACACAAATGCGTTGATCCTGTCGGCATTCCCTTCAAGGGGGCCTCAGGAACTGGGCAATAAACCCAGCCCTGTCTCTTTAATTCAAGGGTCAGGTATTGCTTAGGAGAATGGCCCCCTGGGATCAACGATGTTAACTTGTAAGGTCCAGCGGCCGAATCTCACTGAACCCCCGGTCGAAACCGGAGTTTGATATGTTGACCATATCTCCATACTAACAACATGCAATTCTATTATATACAAAAAAATAGTGGTTTACAGAATAAACAGAAAGGTTGATTTACATATTGATCTTAAAAATTTGATTTTAATAAATGTGCTTGGAATTATTGATTTTTAATTGTTTGGTTTTATCTTAATGAATAAGAGCAAAAATCTCGGGGGTAAATCTTAAAAGAAATCCATTAACAAGAAGAAATAACTGTCATTTCATTCTTTAACCTTCTATTTTAACTAAATAGTTAAATTAGAAAAAATATCAATAAAAGACGGGAATGATTGAAGAGTTAGTTTAGCAATGAAAGACGAGAGTGATGGAAGAGTAAGTTTCAGTTTTTCTATTTTTCGATTATATCCCCCTCTGTTTCAAATCTTTTTATCACTGTTCTTATTTAGTTTCATTAGTCTTTCTAATTCAATATAATATTATATTACATTAAAACTGAAATAGCTGCATCTATTTGCTAGTGATACTAATTAGTTAAAATATTTGATATAAAATTCTTATAAATTTCTTCTTCTTTTTTCTTTATAATTCTTTATAATTTTCTTTTTGGATTCTTGGGAATGCTTTTTTTAAATTCTGATTTGTCCTTCTCCTAGATTGGTTTCACAGACAAGGCTAACGAACTTGGTCTGCGCTGCTATAACTGGGAGAAGAAAGGATATAACAGGTCGGTAAAGTAAAGTCGGCAGAATGGTCTATTGTCCGACAGAGTGGAGCGCATACGTACCATGAGCTCTTTACTTTAACGCACAGATCCAAGCTGTTCTACTCATGCGCTAAGTTGACGAGGCCGGTATTGAACCCAGGACCTTGTGGTACCTCTACCGACTGAGCTTAACCGGCCCATATAACAAGCAAATACATTAATAATTTTGACGGACACTGTGTTAGAACTAAACCTCTTCAACAACTAATAATTACTAACAGGACATATGATATTCTAATTATTACAATGTATGATATGTTTACTTAAGAGCTATTGCCAAATACTTCAATATCTAAAATGTATAATAATCTTGATTTAACTCTCTCACTATTTTTCTTTCTTTCCTTCTGTTCATCTTTTTATTATGTTGGATAGGAATACATTAGCGAGATCGCTTCCGCGCACTCACCCTCTCTCTCTCTCTCTCTCTCTCTCTCTACTTCCCCTACTCTCTTTCTTATTATATTTTTCTGTAAAGATTGTATAGTTACGAAATCGGAGCACTTGAAGAATATACAAAAAAGAGCAATTAAAGACTAACAACAGGCATGGTAACATGGTCAAACAAGAAATAAAAAGAAAAGAAGAGAAACAGAAATGGGAAGAAAAACAACTGTATGGACATTTCAAGCGACAAAATATGGAAATTGCATACGAGATGATACATTAATCACAAAGTCTTATTATAAAGACTATGTAGTGCCAATTTCCAAAAGTATAAGACCATTTTACTGAGAATCAACATTTTAAATTCATATTGATATCTTAAAACAAGTGCTTGGCATCCTTCCG
>CM042167.1:64884634-64892134 GCA_023376005.1 Doryteuthis pealeii | reverse complement strand
TGAAAATACTAAGATATATATATATATATATAATATATATATATATATATATATATATATTTACCAACCCTATGCACGAACTTCATGTGACACAAAGTCAAAGTCAATACATACATATATATAATATATATAATATATATATATATATATATATATATATATATATTATAATTATCGAATTTTATGCGATATACGCATTGTAATTGCCTTCAAGCAAAAAAAAATATAAATAATAATATATTCAACCGTACTTCTAAAAAACAAACATCCAAAAAAACTTATTTCCCTTCACCGAAGAGCTTAAGACCTTGTTTGTTATTATTCACTCAACGTCCCCGTACCTATTAGGTTAGAGGCGTATAAGTATCATTAAGGTTAATTTCGCAGGGATTGTTCGGTCTGTACCGTGGCCGAGACAGTATGGTTTCTGACTATGCCTGTTGAGGTCCCGGTTTCGATTTCTGTCGGAGGGAAATCGTTAGTATACATCGCTGATGAGACTTAATAAAGTCGAAATAGTCTGTACGATGTTCTACACACCGAATAATTCTTTACCGAAATTCACTTGTCATTATTATCTTCTATAATTATCGAATTTTATGCGATATACGCATTGTAATTGCCTTCAAGCAAAAAAAAAATATAAATAATGATAATAATAATATATATATATTGGGTCGGTTAGCTCAGTCGGTAGAGCGTTCGGCTAGAAACCACAAGTTTCCTATTTCGATACCGGCCCTCGCCAATTCAGCGTATGAGTAGCACAGGAATCTGTTCGGTAAAGTAAAGAGCTGATGGTAGGTGTGGCGCTCCACCTCAGACGCTAAAAATAATCTCCTTCGTCTAGCGCTAGTGAAAAGGGGATAGACTCCCTCGCTGATTGGCTGATACCGACCAAAGGCCACAGCGACGACTTTACTTTTATATATATATATATAATATATATATAGAGAGAGAGAGAGAGGGACAGAGGGGGAGAGATGAAATATAGAGAGATATACATTAATTAGCCTGAAGATTTACAGAGATTCGATGATACTGTATCCTAGTAAAAAAGATTTTTCAAAATCAAAACATATAAAAATAAAAATTATATAAAAACTTTAAGAAATTAAAACATAAAAATAAGAATAATATAGAAAAACTAAGATGTTCCTGGAAACTGGATCTAATTTTTGCTCCAAAAGAATTGGCTTTCATTATCCAGAGTCTTGAGAGCTGGAATTTCGCCTCCAGTCGAGTGGGAACTACACGAATTGATATTGTAAGCGAATCCTCCATTCTTCCTTACATTCAATTTCAAATCTGTTTTACATGATTTGCCCTTTGCCGCGTTTTAGACTCTCGGCAACATCTAATTAAATAGTCTTTTCTTTCATTTATCGAATCGGTATTGTTTTGCTTTTTTTTGAAGGAATGGTATGTGATAAAGGGCAAAAATGTGTTTTTTACCGCTCAATCCCTATCGCTCGACACGAACACACACGCACACACACACACACACACACACACACACACAGAAGTATACACAAGCACAGAAACACACATATATACAAGGTGTGTAAAAAAAAGTATCGAGTTTTTTTTGTACTTTTTGACACACATTGTATTCTGCCAAAAAAAAAATAACGTTCCATTCGTTTTTCAATTCTATCGTGGTAAATACAGCTTTAAACTTGGTACTTTTTGACACACCTTGAATTCTGAAAAAAAAAGTTCCATTCGTTTTTCATTTCTATCTTGGTAAATACATCTTTAAACTTGGTACTTTTTGACACACCTTGTATGCTGAAAAAAAACGTTCCATTCCCTTCATTTCTATCTGGTAAATACATCTTTAAACTTGGTACTTTTTGACACACCTTGTATGCTGAAAAAAAATAACGTTCCATTCGTTCTTCATTTCTATCTGGGGTAAATACAGCTTTAATCTTGGTACTTTTTGACACACCTTGTATTCTGAAAAAAAAAAGTTCCATTCGTTTTCAATTCTATCTTGGTAAATACAGCTTTAAACTGGTACTTCTGACACACCTTGTATTTTGAAAAAATAACGTCCCGTTCGTTAAATACAGCTTTAAACTTGGTACTTTTTGTACATTCGTTTTTCAATCTATCTTGATAAATACACTTTAATTTTTGAGACACCTTGTATTCTGAGAAAAAAAAGTTCCATTCGTTTTTCAATTCTATCTTGGTAAATACAGCTTAAACTTGGTACTTTTTGACACACCTTGTATTCTGAAAAAATAGTTCATTCGTTTTCAATTCTGTCTTGGTAAATACAGCTTTAAACTTGGTACTTTTTGACACACCATGTATTCTGAAAAAAAAAAACCAAGGTTCCATTCATTCTTCATTTGTCTTGGTAAATACAGCTTTAAACTTGTTTTTTTTTATACACCTTGTATTCTAAAAAAAGAAATGAATGGAACGTTATTCTTTTTCAGAATACAAGGTGTGTCAAAAAGTACAAAAAGTCTCGTTACTTTTTTACACACCTTGTTTATATATATATATATATATATATATATATATATATATATAATATAAGTTAGGTTGGCGTGGACATGAAGTCAACATCATGGTTACTGACAGTTTCTCGTCTATGAGATTTTCAAACCAAGTGCTTAGTTTGAAAGTCACATAGGCGAGAAACTGTCAGTAACCTAGCACCATTGATTCCATGTCCACGATACCCTAAATTTTATATACATGCTCTATACAAGATATTGAGGGCTATTTCCTTATATTTATCTATCTAATGCCGTTAATATCTATCTATCAATCTATCTGATCACGTTAATATCTATCTATCTATCTAACTGTCTGTCTGTGTATATCTCACTTTATTCCTACCTAGCTAGTTATCTAATGGTCTGTCCGTTTATTCTTTTCTTTTTATCTATCAAGTCACTCAGTCACTGTATCTGTATGTATGTCTGAGAGTGTCTGTCTTGGTTTCTCTCTCTCTCTCTCTCTCTCTCTCTCTCTCTCTCTCTCTCTCTCTCCTATATTTCACAGCCGCATGGGTAAAAGACATGGCAGACGAAAATTCATTCAGGTCTCAAACCCGGCTAGAGGCAGCTGTTAATGTGTAGCGACACTGATGAGAGGTGAAACCTTGAAATACGTGTCTGTGGATAACTTATATATATATATATATATATATATATATATATATATATATATATATATATATATCAGTCTTATATGTATAATAAAGCTGATTTTTGATTTTTACTGGTTTTTTCCTGTTTAGTTTAATGACAAAAAATTCTTACTAAAATATTCCTTACTTTTAGGATTAAGTTATGTTTGAAAATAATCCATTTTAATTGGTTTTAATTGGTTTTAATTGGTCGTAATTAGCAATTAAGTCAAAAGCTGACCCGTCTCTCACTCACATTCTCCTATCACTTTAACCCTCTCTATTAATATCTTGATAACCTCTTCTTTATATATGTTACTTTCTCTTTATGAGTAAGAGAGATATGGGAAAGTAATTGTGATAGAGACATTTAACTACTCCCTTCATTTGTATGTTAAGATTCAGCGATGAGCCTGTAGCTTAATAAAATTCCCATGTTCCATTTCAATTTAAAATAGGTCAAACGTTTCCTTCTTAGAAATCTTACAAAATGATTTTAATGTGTTTTTTTTAACTCTCCGGTCTTTTTTCCTTTCTTTCTTTTTTTTATTCAATTCACTTCTTCCAACTTTTAGACATGGAAGAGGCTCTCTGATGATCTGGGGTGGGGGCTTATATCGTAGAAATCTGCTGGCCCATGGCAGAATCAGATGTCAAGACTATTTAAATAAAATTTCCATGTTCCATTTCAATTTAAATTAGGTCAAACGTTTCCTTCTTAGAAATCTTACAAAATGATTTTAATGAGTTTTTTTTTTTTTTTTAACTCTCCGGCCGTTTTTTCTTTTTTTATTTTTATTCAATTCACTTTGCAAACTCTTTTTTACTTAATCCTCAAAGAATGTTATTTTCTTGGACGAGTTATCCTTTACCTTATTTCCGAATTCTGGTCGGGTATACGTGTGGAAACAGACTAAAGAAACATATGACCCAGACTGTCCTCTTCCAACTGTTAAACATGGAAGAGGCTCCCTGAGATCTGGGGTGGGGTGCTATATCGTAGAAATCTGCTGGCCCAATGGCAGGATCAGATGTCAAGACTATTACATATTAGCATTATCTGCGTTATTCGGACTATTGTCCTCATCTTCATTGTTAGCTGTACAACGTTTCGACCGATATGCCCTCCGGCCTTCTTCGTGTATTTATTGTCGGCTCAGGGATCTTCTCGGACTCGGGAAACTTCTTTTCGGACTCGAGAACTTTTTGTCGTAATCGGGAACCTTCTTGTTGTAATCGGGAGCCATCACGGAACTTTGAACCGAGTTTCCGAGAATGTTCCCGAGTCCGACAAGAAATACCTGAATAAGGCCGGAGTGCATATCGGCCGAAACGCTGTACAGCTAACAATGAAGATGAGGACAATAGTCCGAATAATGCAGAAAATACTAATCATCAAGCCTCGTCTCAAACTTTCAGAGAAATTGTATTTAAATATTTTATCAGATCAAATTCATCCTATGTTCGCGGAACTGTTTCTGGAGAGAAACACCATTTCAGGATGATAATGCACCGATTCCCATAGGTTGCTTCTAGAACATTCTCGTGAAATAGAATATTTTATCAGGCCACCACAATCCCCAAATCTTAATATCATTAAAAATGTATGTTGCATCTTAGAAAAACAAGTAAGAAGTCGATATGTTCCACCATCATCGCTGAAAAAACTTGAGATTGTTTGGGTAGAAAAATGGACAAAAATTCTTTGAAAACCATTCAAACTTTTTATGGGTCCATTCCTCGTATAATTCAACCCATTAAATTGTATTAAAATAAAATTATTTGAAATTACCAGGTGTTTCCATTATTTTGTCCAACTCCTGTATATACAAGGTGTGTCAAAAAGTATCGAGATTTTTTTGTACTTTTTGACACACCTTGTATCAAAAATAACGTTCCATTCATTCTTCATTACTATCTTCGTAAAAACAGCTTTAAACTTGATACTTTTTGACACACCTTGTATTATAAAAAAAGTTAATGAATGGAACATTCTTTTTTCAGAATACAGAGTGTGTCACAAATTACAAGAATTCTCAACACTTTTTGACACGCCTTATATATATATATATATATATATATTATATATATATATATATATATATAGTTAGGTTAGCGTGACATTAAGTCAACAGCATTGTCCAACTCCTGTATATACAAGGTGTGTCAAAAAAGTATCGAGATTTTTTGTACTTTTTGACACACTTGTATTCTGATAAAATAACGTTCCCTCCATTCTTCATTTCTGTCTCGGTAATCACAGCCTTAAACTTGTAACTTTTTTGACACACCTTGTATTATGAAAAAATTAATGATTGGAACATTATTTCTTTTCAGAATGCAAGGTGGGTCAAAAATTACACAAAATCCTGATACACACCTTGTATATATATATATATATATTAATATATATATATATACGTCATCCACAGACACCATGTTTTGACGTTTCACGTCTCTGCGGTGTGGCAAGACACGGCAACTAACTCCGATTAGAAGCGGAACCCGACTGACTTTATGTCTGCTCGATCCGTTAACCTCTAGGCCATCGGCAGCTTCCGTTAAGGAGCACTATTTCTTAACTGTTTTAAGTACATACATCTGTGTATATACTTTACGATCACCACAGAGATCAAATCTATAAACAGATGCTCAACACACACACACACACATATATATATATATATATATATATATATATAATATCATATACCTATCAAGTCTCTTCAGTGTAGACATTTTGTAAGCTACCTAGAGCCGAAATTGAAATCCGATCAGTTGGCTGTCAGTCCGGCACCTTATCTTCACTTACAGAATGGGAATGAGATTTTAACTGTTTTAATACACACTCGTGTATAAAGGCCGTCACAGAGTGCTCCATTCCTTATATAGAAAAAAGCGTCGATATATAATATATATATATATATATATATATATATATATATATAGAGAGAGAGAGAGAGAGAGAGAGAGAGAGAGAGATGATAGATATAGATATATATCCTGCTCAATAATTTGCAATACACTTTTGAAATGATCAACTTTGAAAAGTTCACTGACTTAATTTTATCTAAGTAAAAGAACAAATAGGAAACCATCTTTCATTTAAATGCCAAATTCAATAACACTTTCGCCTGGGATGTGAATAATTTCACTATTTTTAAACGTAGACTTAGTAGCCCTCATTAGCTCAAACGTACATATTAAAATGAAGTAAAAGAGATTGAAAAAAACAACAAAAGAAAACCCAACAAACATTTCCAGTCTTTAATTTGGCTAAGATTGTTCTAGGCAACTTTGACTATTTTAAATATTTAATTTTCCCGCTTCAACAACAACAAACGAATTCAAATAACGTCTTTTCTTTCTTTCCTTTCTTTCTTTCTTTCTTTCTTTCTTTCTTTTTTCTACATGTATTACATAATAATCTATCTATCTATCTATGGTCATCTCTCTCTCTCTCTCTCTCTCTCTCTCTCTCTCTCTACTTATCTATCTATCTATCTATCTATCTATCACAGTCTGTTAATATATAAATCTAACTATTTATCTATCCAATCTGCCAATTTCTATTTCTTTATTCTATATCTAAATCGCCTTTCTTTCTTTCTTTCTTTCTTTTTTCTTTCTTTCTTTCCTTCATTTATTCTACATCTATTATATGATAATATATCTATCTATCTATCTATCTATGGTCATATCTATCTATCTATCTATCTATAACAGTCTGTTGATGATCTTCTATCTATCTATCTATCCAAATATGATAATTTGTATTTCTATCTCTATATCTTTCTTTCTTTCCACATCTACCAAATAATAATCAATCCTATCTATCTATCTATCTATCTATCTATCTGTTTATATATCTATCTGTTTATCTATCCATCTATCTATCCATCAAAGGTGAATACATTGTTTTCTTTGTTAGGTGCAACTTTGTACAAACTTTGATGATATATAAGAAATGATGAAATTCCACGGACAAAATAATTTTTTTTTTTTTACTTTTACAATAAACTCCCCGAAGCGTGAATTTTAGAGCGAAAAATCACAGTAAATTTTCTGTTTGTATAATTAGTTGAATGAACTTGTCAAAAGAATGAGTAGAAAAAATATGCTAAATAATATCAAGTGTAATGAAGAAAGCTAAAATTAAATTCATAGGCTTATCTAAACATATATAAAGGGCAGTTGTGTGTATGTATGTATGTCCGGAGGAAACTACGAAAATAACACAATTAACGACAAAGTAAATGCATGTACATATTCACTGTTACTGAGGTTAGATCTTTTTGTGCAAAATTATGGAGATTTCATTTATATTCGCGAAGATATTCAGAAAT
>CM042167.1:64859634-64877134 GCA_023376005.1 Doryteuthis pealeii | reverse complement strand
ATAATTCCCAGTGGATCACCTTCCCAACTCAGTCGTGTCTAGTTTTGTATTCAGTGCATATACCACAGTATGATAATCGAATGATTACAACGTTTGAAATCATATTAGTTTGGCACTTTATTTGCACACGAAATTTGCCATTTTTGCCCACTCTCAGGGGGTTATCAAGCCACGAAAATCACCTAAAACTCTTAATTGAGCACTTTTTTCACCATCTGTAAATTCAAGGCATTAGAATCCATGAGAAAACACAATAAAATCGATAACGTACATTTTCATCAAAATACGTAGTCTTATAATTATATTATATTATATTATTATAACGTTAAGAGCTATTGCAAGACTAGAATCTTTTAAAAAGTATAATAATCTTGATTTAACTCTCTCTTACTTTTTTTCTTTCTCTCCTTCGTTTCATTATGTTCGATTGAAACAGATCGGCGCTATTAGCCACTCTCTATATCTTTCTCCTACTTTCTCTCTTTCTCTCTTTCTTTCTTTCTTTCTTTCTTTCTTTTCATATCAATTTTTTCTCTTTATTTCTTTATAATAAAAATGGGAATGGTCCATTATTTTGCTGAGGTGGCGACACTCATAAAAGATATGAATTCTACAGATAAACCACACAGGATTTACATTTTTGAATTTGATCTTGGCTGATCTGATTTTTAACCAGAGGGTGTTGCAAGATGATAACAAGCGTATTATTATATAGATAATCAGTCCACGATATTAGAGAATCAGTACAACGTCGTTATCTTCTGTTGAGGGCTTGCATGATCCCCCACGAATGGCGAAATCCACGTATAATACATTTATTAGATATAGTAAGCCATTTATGGCTTCTCTCTTGGCATATCAGAAGTGTCGACAACCTGTGGTCAAGTCATGCTTAACAGAAACGGTTCCAGATAAGGCATTAAACAGCGATAAATTCGCTAAATAAATAAAATACTAGTATTATTATTATTATCATAAACAGAAGTTGATTCTGAATGATAGATATTGCCTGAACATTTCAGAGGTGTTGCTATAATAACAATAGTCATTCATTTCTCTGAATTTTTTTAGATGAGGCTTGGTGATTTGTATTATCTGCATTATTCGGACTATTGTTCTCATCTTCATTGTTATCTGTACAACGTTTCGGCCGATGTGCCCTCCGGCCTTCTTCAGGTATTTCTTGTCGGACTCGGGAACCTTCTTTTTCGAACTCGGGAACCTTCTTGTAATCGGGCACCGTCTTTTCGTAATCGGGAGCTATCAACGGTCGAAACGTTGTACAGTGTACAGTGGGGTGGGAATAAAAAATTCAATGTCACTTCATTAAAGGATTAAAAAACAAAACAATTTGAAATGTAAACTTTAAATATGTATTAAAATAAAACAAACTATATATAGATATATAATACCAGTCATGTATTTATTAAAACTTGTTTTAAAAAACAACGAGGACTGTCTAATGTTGCATGTTCAAATTTTGAGTGTATTTATTTGAGTGTTATGACGATTTTGGGTAATGTGACGTAAGCAGTGGCGTAATTTTTGTTACAGACAAAAACCGGAAGCAAATCTCCATTATTAATAGATATAACTAAATATAGATTTAGTAAGGGTATTCAAAATTATATTGTTTTATACTCTGTACTGGAAATTGAACTTATATTATTAATACTGTAGGGGATTATCTTCCTTTTGCTGGAAGAGTTATCTTCTCGCTGCGTTGCTGTTTGTTCCCACTAGGGGGACCTCTGGTAGTTAAGCGCGTTCATACAAATGCTGCTTCCTCTTTTTAGCTAGATCTTTCAACGAACTGCTATGGGCTAGAGTCTATCTACCCTCTTTCTCGGTGGGGCTTTTGCCCCCCCTTACATTACTGTAAGTCTTTTATACAGCATGGACTATCCTTTAGTTCCATGTCTGTAACATTTATATGTTAGGTACATTTGGGTATCTTGTTTATATCTAAATATTGTATATGTATTTACATGTTCTATTCTCCTGTACATTATGTATCTTATCGTTTCCATGTGCTGTTATATATATTAAATGTTTTGTCTCACAACGTGTCGGAATTGTATGTTATTCAATTTTCAACCTTGAATCTTACAATACTAATAAAAATAGTCCATAGTTAATTATCAAGATATCATCATCATCATCATCATATAGACCCCCTCGCTGTGGGTATATTGTCTAGTTCTGGTAAGGAGGGAACTTCAGGGAGATTGTCAAAGACAGTGGATCAGTGGGATTGCTTTTATTTAGAAGGTGTGGGTAGTATTCAGTCTAGTATTTATTTTTTGTTGGTGATAAGCCTGGATCCATCTGCACTTCTAACGGGGCAAGTTGGATTTCTGTGTGGCCCATATGTTCTTTTTATGGCGCTGTAGAATTCTTGCTGGTTCCCTGTATCATCAAATCCTTGAATTTCCCCTGCTAGTTTGATCAACCGCTCATTTTGCATTGATCTTGTCATGCGTTGAAATTTGCACCTAGCATCGTCAAAGGTTGCTCGTGTCGAGGTGTTCTGGGTTGTTAATAACTGCTTGGTGAGACTTCATCTTGTCTTCCAGTAATTGATGAATGTTTGCTGCCTGTTCGTCAAACCAGTCTCGGTGTCTCCAAAAAATAAAAAAATAAAAAACATGAAAATGGTTTGAAAAATAAAACAAATTCGACAAAAATATGTCAGCAGTCACTGAAGAAAACACATCCAAGTTTTTTTTAATCATATTATATTTATTTAGTATTATTTGTATTATTCGGACTATTGTCCTTATCTTTATTGTTATTTGTACAACGTTCCGGCCGATGTGCCCTCAGGCCTTCTTCATGTATTTCTTGTCGGAATCGGGAACCTTCTCGGCTTCGGGAACCTTCTCAGACTCGGGAACCTTCTCGGACTCGAGAAACTTTTTGTCGTAATCTGGAACCATCACAGAACATTGAACCTAACCTTTTATTCAGTCCACGCGGTTTATCTTGTTCTGGTTCCGCTAACAATAGCTGGGGTACAGGTGTTAAGCTGTGTTAATTATTATTCTACGTTACTGCTGCCCCTGACCAGGATTGAACCTGCAGTCTAGAGATAACTGTCACTTAGAACTGTCTTGACCTACTCCTTTATCCACTAGGCTATGTGTCCAATAGTCCGAATAATACAAATAATACTAATTATCTCAAAACTTCAGAGAAAAATCTATTCATTTACCTTTTTTTTATTTTTTGAAGGCTATTGCAATGCAAAAATAATTGTCCCTTCTTTCTTTTGTATTTTTCTGTATAGCATGACCTTTTTCTTCCCGTTCTTTTTTATGATAAAAATGTAATGGTCCATTATTTAGCTGAGGTGGCAGCATATTTCAGTAAACGGTAAAGAAGAACGAGCGATCTTTGATGGAATTTCTTGAAATTGAATAATATCTTCAAGAATCTTGAAAAGTTTGTCAAAGTTAGGAGTTTAATTTCATTTTTAATTTTAAAATTCTTACTTCTTGAGATTTTTCTAAATTATTTTAAAAAATCTTACATTGTGGAGATTTGCTTGCTGAACGAAAAATTAAAAAAAAAGAAAACTGATTAAATAAATTAATAAATATTAATGAAGACAAATTGTGTTTATTTTTTCAAATGTTTGAAAATAAGAGAATTCAAAATGGCGACGAAGAGAGCGATAACGAAAAGGCGGGAAAAAGAAAAGAGCGGGAAGAAAGATGCTAAGGTGAAAATTTGATCTCTTTTAGATCTTAATGACTGACTAGTAAGAAAATCAAATAAAAATAAATTTAGATGCATTGGTCTGACAGTTAACGGTACAGAAAACAAATTCGGCAAAGCGTGTTCTAATAGCGGTTGAGGTAGTTGATTTGTTTGCTTGTTTCTTTTTTTTTTTTAGTTGGTTGGATTTTTACCGCATATCAACTTAAGTTTCGTTTTTTTCTTTCTTTCTATATTTCATCCTTTTTTTCATAATTTCTTTTTTCTTTATTTCATACTTTCTTTTCAATTTCTTCTTTCTTTCTTTCTTTCTTTCTGTCTTTCTTTCTTCTTTTTTCTTTCGTTCTTTTTTCTTTCTTTTTTTCTTACTTTATTTTTTTTTCTTTCTTTTTTCTTTCCTTTTTCTTTCTTTCTATATTTCATCCTTTTTTTTCATAATTTCTTTTTTCTTTATTTCATATTTTTCTTCAATTTCTTCTTTCTTTCTTTCTTTCTTTTTTCTTTCGTTCTTTTTTCTTTCTTTTTTCTTACTTTCTTTCTTTTTTTCTTTCTTTTTTCTTTCTTTTTTTCTTTCCTTTTTTCTTTCTTTCTTTCTTACTTTCTTTCTTTCTTTTTCTTTCGTTCTTACTTCTTTTCTTTCTTTTATCTTTTTTGTATATTTTCTTTCTTTCTTTTTCTTTTTTCTTTTTTCTTTTTTCTTTTTTTCTTTATTTCATACTTTCTTTCTCAATTCTTCTTTCTTCTTTATCTTTTTTCTTTCGTTCTTTTTTCTTTCTTCTTTCTTTTTACTTTCTTTCTTACTTTCTTTCTTTCTTTCCTTTTTTTTTTTGCTTTCTTTCTTACTTTCTTTCTTAATTTCTTTTTCTTTTTCTTTTCTTTCTTTTCTTTTTCTTTCTTTTTTTGTATTTTTTCTTTCTTCTTTTTTTTTTTTCTTTTTTTCTTTCTTTTCATTCTTGGGGTTACTTTTTTTTCTTTATTTCTTTCTATATTTCATTCATCCTCTNGGGGGGAATTTTATTTATCATAGGCCAATTGGGAAACCAGGGGAACCCATTTTATTTTTTACCCCCCAATTTAACAAGAATTAATTATTTTTTCAGCGGTGGCCCTTTTCCCCACCAATTCAAGGGGGGGAAACAAAACTGGGCGGGGGAGGGGAACTTTTGTTTACCCCAACCTCCGGGGAAGATAAAAAAGTTAACCCAATTTGCCAATTTGAAATTTTTGATTTTTGGGGGCCGGTTTCCAAATTCAAAAAAAATTTGCGGGGGGGAACCCGCGTTTTTATTGGGGTGGGGGTTCGTTACACCTTTCCCTTTTTTTTGGATGTTTACAACTTGGTAGCGGGGGGGCCATTTTTTTGGGTTCCGACGGTTTTTCTAATTGGGGGCTGGGGGGGCCAATGGAAAGGAGGGGGCCCTGGGGAATTCGGGGGGTTTTTGGAAACCATTTTTTTAAAAAAAAAAAGAGGGGGACCCCCAAAAAAGTCCCCCCAGGGCAGATTTTGGAAGGAGGGGCTTGCGGTTTTCTTGGACCAAAGGGATTTGGAGAAGGCTGGGTTTCTTGGGACCCCCAGGGAATTTTGGAAAAGAAAAAGCTGGGTTTTTACTGAAAACCAAGGGAAATGGGAAAAAAGGCTGGGTTTCTTGGAAACCAAGGGATCGGATAAAAAGCTGCTTTTTTTCCTAGCGGGAATTTTGATTAGTTCCATTTTTTCTTTCCATGGCCCTTTTGTTCCCCAAAACCGGGGTTTCCCCTTTTGCTTGTTTTCCATCTTGGTTTTAACTTCAAAGTTCCTGAATTTTGAATCAAAGGAAAAAAACCCCAAAAAAAGGGGCATTAATTAATTCGCCCAGTTCAGGTCCAAACCCCCCCCCCCCAAAAAAAAAAAATTAACCGACTTTTTTTCAAACTTCAACCTTCGGGAATTACCCCTTTTTGGATTTTTTGTTTTGGGGTATTTAATGTTTTTTTATTCACTGTTATTTTGAATTAATAAAAGGGTCTTTATGTTTTAAAAAAAAAAAAACCCCGCTGTTTCGTGTTTAAAATTTTTGTGGGGGAAAAAAAAACCAAAAAAAACCTGGTTTTTGAATTTTTGGGGTTCAATTTTTTTCAGGTTAACAGCCCGGAAAAACCCCAAAGTTTAACCTTTCAAACTTTCCCTGTTGGGTCCCAAAAGGGGGGGAAAAAAAAAAACCCCAACCCCAAATTTTTCCGCGTTGGGGTTTTCGGACCGGCCGGGGCCGGGGACCAGGCATTTTTTTAAGTATTTTAACCAATTTGGGTTTCCCGGTTGTGGGGACCAAAAGATTCATTCTAGGGGTAATTTTTTTACATTTTTTTTTTGGCACCCCGGGGGGGGAAACCCCAAAAAACCAAAAAAATTCGTAACTTACCCCCCCCAGTTTTGTCTCGGGGGTTGGCCGCGGGTGGAGCAAAAAAAAAAACCCCGGGTATTATTTACATTTTGGTTTTGGGGCACCCGCACGTTTTGGGGACCAAAGCAAAGCCCACCAAAAATTATTTATACAGGGGTATTATTTTTTTCCTTGGTTTCCGGGAAATCGGGAAGTCTCTTTTTCGGGGAAAAAAAAAAAAACTTTCTTTGGGGAACCTTTTTTTTTCTTTTTTTTTTTCGAAAAAAAACTCGGGGGGGAAAAAATACCTTTTCTTTGTTTAAATCGGGGGCAAACCTTCTTTTCGTTTTAATCCTGAATGCCTTATTTCAAAAAACGGGACGAAAAAAAACGTTATTGTTAACAAAAGTGTTTTAACAAAGTGGTGGGGTTTGGAATTAAAAAAAATTTTCCAAATGTCACTTTCCATTTAAGGGGGATTTAAAAAAGAAAAAAACCAAAAAAAAAAAAGAAAACCCAAATTTTGAAAATTTTTTTTAAAAAAAAAAAAAACTTTTTAAAAATTTAATGTTATAAAAGAAATTAAAAAAAAAAAAAACCCCCAAAAAAAAAAACTATTTTATATTTTAAAAAAAAAAAGGCGGGGATATAATTAATTAACCCAGTTTTCATTTGATTTAAATTTAAAAAAAAACTTGTTTTTTAAAAAAAAAAAAAATTTAAATTTTAAGGGGACTTTGTTCTTAAATTTGGGTTCCATTGTTCAACAAAATTTTTGAGGGGTGTTTACAAATTTTGGACCGGGGTTGGGGGGGGGTTTATAATTGGGGTGGACGTTTAAAAAAAAGCAAGTGGTGCCGTTTAAATTTTTTTTTGGTTTTTTTTTTTTTTAACCAGAACAAAAAAAAAAAACGGGGGAAAAAAAGGGGCGAATCTCCATTTTTATTAAATTTAAGATATTTTTTAACTAAAAAAATAATTTTAGAATTTTAGTAAAGGGGTTATTTCAAAAAAATTAATTATTGTTTTTTTAATACTCTTTTTTTTTTTTTTTTTTTTTTTTTTCTCCTTGTTACTTGGGGAAAATTTGAAAACTTTATAAATTAATTAAAAATTTTTTTAAACTTTGTAGGGGGGGGGGGGGGATTATCTTCCTTTTGCCGAGGGGGAAAAAAGGGAGTTTTGTCTTTTCTCGCTTTTTTTTGCGTTTTTTTTTGGCTGGTTTTGGTTTTCCCCCCCACCAATCGGGGGGGGGGACTCTCCCTAATTTCAAAGGCGGTTTCATTTTTTACCAAAAAAAAAATTGCTTTTGCTTCCTCTTTTTAAAGCTAGAACTCTTTCAAACGAACTTGCTTTTATTTTGGTCTAAAACTTACCCCTTTTCTTCGGTGGGGGGGCTTTTTGAACCCCCCCCTCTTTTACATTACTTTGTTAAATAAAAGTCTTCTTATTTTTTACCCAAGGCATGGGGACTTACCCCTTTTAAGTTTTTCCATTGGGGGTCTGGGTAATAATACATTTTTTTATATTGTTTTAGGTACATTTGGGTAAAATCTTGTTTTTTAATCTTAAATATTTTGTATTAATTTGTAATTTTTTTTTTACATTGGTTTTCTATTTTTCTTTTTCCTGTACATTATGATTTTTTAAATTCGGTGGGGCATTGTTTTTTTGCTTTTTTGTTTTATAATTTAATTTTAGTGGGGATTGTTTTGGGTTCTTCCCAACCCAAAAAAAATCTGTCCCTGAAAGCCCTATTGTATTTCAATAACTCCCCAAACCTTTGAATCTTTCCCAAATTTTACTAATTTAAAAAATGTGTGAGGGGGTCCCATTTAGTTTAAATTTATTTTTCAAGATTAATCCATTTTCCATTTCATCCCATTTTTTTTTCATTTCATTTATTTAAAAAGGGACCCCCCCTGCTCTCGGGCTGTTGGGGTATAATTTTTTTGTCTTTTTTTCAAAGCGTTCTGTTAAGAGGGGAACTTTCAGGGGGGAAAGGATTTTGGTCCCCCAAAAAAACAGGGGGACAGTTTGGTGGGGTCCAAGTTGGGGAATCTTATTTTTAGGGAAGGTCTTGGTGGGGGTTAGTTGTTTTTCAAAAAAAAAAGGGGCCCCAAAAAAACGGGATTTTCTAGGTTATTTATTTTTTGTTTGGGGGGATAATAAAGCCCTGTATATTCCCATTTCTGGCCATCTTTCGTAACGGTGGTTAAGTTGGATTTTTCTTGTTTGGTTTTGGGGGGCCCCCTTTTTATTTTGCTTCGTTTTATGGGGGTACTTGTAGGGGGAAAAATTTTCTTTTTGGCTGGTTCTCTTTGTTTTCATCCCAAAAAAAAAAATCCTTATTGGAATTTTTTCCCTTTGCTAAAGGTTTTTTATTCCCCCCACCAAACCCATTTTTGGGGCATCGAATTTCTTTGGTTCCCATTGCGTTTTGATAAAAACCCTTTTTGGGGAACCTAGCCCTATTTCTTTCCAATAAAATGGGTCTTTTGCCCCGTATTTGCTCCGAGGGTTGTAAAGGTTTGTTAATAAAAACTGGGCCTTGGTTGGGAGGGGGAACCTTTTTCATTCCTTTGGTTTCTTCCCCCAGTTAAATTGATTGGGGGGAAAAATGGTCTTTGCGGCCTTTTTCGTCCAAACCAGTCTCCCGGTTGTGTCTCTCGAAAAAATCTAAAAACACTAGATAAACAGGAACAAAAATCATTTTGATAAAAATAAGAAAAATCATGGGTTGTGGGAAAACAATAAAAAAAACAAATTTTCGGACATAAAAAAAAAACAAAAAACAATATTTTTGTTCAAAGGGCAAAGGGTTTTCCCACTTTGGAAAAGCGAAAAAAAGGGGGAACCCATTTTTCGTTTTTTTGTTTTTTATTTTTTTATTTTATTTCTTTATTTTTATTTAGTATTATTTGTGTATTTAATTTTCGGGGGGGACTAATTTTTTGGGGTCCTTATTTTTCTTTATTTTGTTTTTTGTTTTAAACCAAAACGTTTTTTCCGGGGCCCCGAATGTTTTTGTTTTTCAGGCCTTTTTTCTTCATTTGGTCTTTCTTGTTTTTTTTCGGGAAAATTTCGGGGGGAAAAAAAACCCACAAAACCTTTCTCGGCTTCCGGGGGGAGAATTTCAGGGGTCGGGGGAACTTGTTCTTCGGGATGGTCGTGTTTGTGAAAAACTTTTTGGTCTCGTATAATCCTGGAAAAAACAGCTTAAATTTTGGAAAACCTTTAACCTTTTTTAAAAAATATATTACAGGGGGGTTCCACGCGGGGTTTTAGTTCATGTGGGTCTGTCGCCGCTAAAGAAAACAAATTAAAAGGTGTCTCGGGGCGGTTTTTAAACAGGGGGGTTTTAAAGCTGTTGTTAATTATTTATTTCTACCGTTTAACTTGACTTGAGCACGCTGACCAAGGGATTGAAACCTTTTTTTTGTGCCAAGTCTTAGAAAAATAAAACTTGGTTTCAACTTTTTTAAGGAAAACTGGGAAAAACTTTTTGGTCCTAATTTTCCCTTTTATTTCAATTGGGGCTATGGTGGGGCCTCCCCAAGATTTTTAGGTCCAATATCGAATAATACCAAATAATTACATAATTAATCTCAAAACTTCAAGCGACAAAATCTATTTCATTTACCTTTTATTATTTTGTTGAAGGCTAATTGCAATGCAACCAATAATTGTCCCTTCTTTCTTTGTATTTTTTCTATGCTATAGATGACCTTTTTCTCCCGTTCTTTTATGAATAAAATTACTCGGTCCATATTTAGGCTGAGCGGTGGCAGCAATATTTCGACGGATAAAGAGACGAGCGATCTTTGATTGGAATTGCATTGAAATGTGAATAATTCATCTTCAAGAATCTTTGAAAAGTGTTGTCAAGTAGGAGTTTAAATTTCATTTTTAATTTTAAATTCTTACTTCTTGAGATTTTCTAATTTATTTTAAAAAATCTTAGCATTGTGGAAGATTTGCTTGCTGAAACGAAAAATTAAAAAAAAAAGACTGATTAACTAAATTAATAAATATACTAATTGAAGACAACATTGTGTTTTATTTTTCTTAAATGTTTGAAAAGGAAGAATTCGAAAATGGCGACGAAGGCAGAGCGAGTAGGTAAGAAAAGGCGGGAATAGAAAGACGCGGAAGAAAGATGCTAAGGTGCAAAATTTGATCTTTTAGATCTTAATTGCTGACGATAGTAGAAAATCAAAAATAAAATGAATTTAGATGCATTGGTCTGAACAGTTAACAGGGTACAGAAAACAAATTCGGCAAAGCGTGTTCTAATAGCGGTTTGAGGTAGTTGATGTTGTTTGTTCTTTTTCTTTTTTTTTTATTAGTTAGTTGGATTTTTACCGCATATCACTAAGTTCTGTCGTTTTTTTCTTTCTTCATATTTCATCCCTTTTTTTATAATTTCTTTTTTCTTTTTCATACTTTCCTTTCTCATTTCTTTTTTTCTCTTTCTTTCTTTTTCTTTCTTTTTCGTTTTTCGTTCTTTTTTCTCTTTTCTTACTTTCTTATTCTTCTACTTTCATTCTTTTCTTTCCTTTCTCTTTACTATATATTTCTCTTCTTTCTTACATTTTCTTTTTTCATTTCAATTTCTTCTTTCATTTCTTACTTTCTTGTTCTTCTTTTTTTTCGTCTTTTTTCTTCTTTTTCGATTCTTTTCTTTTTCTTTCTTTTTTCTTATCTTGTTTCTCTATCTTTCTCTTTCTTAGTTTTCTTCAGTTTTCGGTGCTTCTTTCTTTTTTTCTTTTCTTGTATCATTTTCTTTCTTCTTTTTTCTTTTTTTTCTTTCTTTTCTTTATTTCATACTTCTTTCTCAATTTCCTTTCTATTCTTTTCTTTTATCTTTCTTTCCTTTTTCTTCTTTTCTTTCTTTTTCTTTCTACTTTCTTCTATCCTTCTTTCTTGCTTTTTTGGCTTTCTTTCTTACTTTTTTCTATTTTCTTATCTTTCCTCCTTTTCTTCTTTTACTTTCTTTTTTTCTTTTTTTTTCTTTCTTTTTCCTTTTCCTTTTTTTTCTTTCTTTCGTGGTTTTTCTTTATTTCTTCTTTTCCTTTTCAATATTCTTTTTTATCATATTTTTTATTTTCTTTTTTCTTTTTCTTCATCTTTTTTTTTCTTATTCCTTTTTTCTTATTTCTTTCTTCTTATTATCTTCTTCTTTCTTCTACTTCTCTCCTCTATTTTTTCTTCTTTCTTTTTAGCTTGCTTTTTCTTTTTTTTTCTTTTTCTTTTTTCATTTTTTCTTTCATTCTTGGTGGTTTACTGAAATTCTTAAACTCATATTTTTATTTTAACACAATTTTGTTAACCATATTCTTCTATTATAACAGCACTAACGCTTCCGGGGTCAGAGTGAACCTGAGGGTAATTGTTGATGAAGAGGGTACTCACATTCCCCAGGAGCTCTCCAGGTAAAGTCAGAACTTCACCACTAGATGCAGTTTACGTCATACATCAGAGACCTCAGGCACCGCCTTACTAGAACATATATGATAGAAAAGTATTGGATGGTTTAGTTAAACCTTTAGTTAACTTCTTGTTACTGAAAAAAGAGCAGAGGTAATATGTATTTGAATTGGAATTAAAAATTCAACCAAAATAATTTTTTGTGAAGAGATCAATTTTTTAATTAATCTCTCATCAGTTCATATAGTTTATTTGTTTAATAATATAAGTTTATTTTATTACAATGGAAAGGATTCAAACGTTGGTATTAGTAGCTCGTCAGGTCCATAGAATGTTGTGATATTCGTCTTACGTATTCTCAACGTAAGACGTCGTCTGATGTAGTCTTGTGTTATAACATGTATTTACATAATGGCTCATCTGTCTTCATGCTGTACCCGATCTGGTCTGGCTGATTTTCAAAACCTTGTCATAGTTTATTAACAGAGCTGATTTATTCGGTATTTACGATCCCAGACACCAGCGAGCCACCTCTTTACTCTCAACTGCACTGCAAAGCATGTTATGGGTTGCTCCGTGGGCTCATCGGGTGTTCCGTTCCCAGAGCAGGTGGGGTCAGCATTGACCACTAGCATCGTGTACTCCCGGTTTATACCAAATAGGGACCATAATGTAAAGATAAGAAACAGCTTTTATTTTATTTGATTATATAATTGTTCTTTATTCTATGTTACTTGACGATTTTGTTGTGAATTGTGACCGTAAGCAGTGGATGTAGTTTTTGGTTACGACAAATAGAACGAATTTCCATTCTGATAGATTTAAAATGACTATTTTCATTTCTTGCCGTACGGAGAATCCAGTGCACCATTCTATTTCAATGGTTGGTTATAGGTTGGTTGGTTGGTGGGTTTTATGGCATATCAACTCTTCCGGGTCATTTAAAAGCTAATAAACAAAGGACTACATTGTCTTAGAGTACTCAGTAGTTACTTTAAATGCTCATCCAATGTGTACCGTATTTGAACGGTATATTAAGACGCACGGGCATATAAGACGCAACCCCACATTTCAGCAGGTTCAGATTCATGGAATAAAAAGCTTTGTAGTGCATTTAAGGCATACTATTGTTGAAACAGTCTAGCTGTGCATTACACAACAGAAACATAGCTGTATAAAATGCAGTACAGGCATAGCATAAACATAACACAGGCATCTCAATAGTAAAAGTCGATCGGGCGGCCTAAGTCGGTTCCAGTCAGCGAGGGAGTCTCCTCTTTCAATAGCGCTAGACCAGGAGGCTTGTTTTAGCATTTGAGGGGAGAACCACACCTACCATCAGCTCATTACTTTACCGCACAGATCCCTGTGCTAACTCATACGCTGATGTTGGCGGGACCGGTATCGAACTAGGAACCTTGCGGTTTCTAGGCCGACGCTCTAACCGACTGAGCTAACCCAGGCCCTCTTCTCATAGTAGGAAATAATAATAATAATAAAATTAAATCTCAATATAGAATTAAAATAATAATAAGTAATAATAATAATAAAATTAATAATAATATAAATAAAAACTTCACCTCACGATGTATAAGACGCAGGGCAATTTTTTGAGCTCAAAATTTTGGAAAAAAAAGTGCGTCCTATATGCCGTCAAATACGGTAAGTATTGGACTAACTCATGGAAAGATCACTAGAGTCAGGTTGTAGCCTTTCCATGGCAACAAGTTGAAGCATAGTCTATCCTTTGCACGCTAGTCTCGCAGATCCGATTACTATAAAAGATAGCGGGTTCTATCCTTGTGGACGCCTCACTACACGACCTTGTATCACATCCTACACATAGCGACCGATTGAAAAAATAAGGAAGATTTCTTATCGTGGTTAGCAAGATTAGTCTCGCAGATCCATTACTATAAAATAACGTGTTCTATCCTTGTGGATGCCTCAACTTACGACCTTGTATCACATCCTATCAATAGCAGCTGATTAAAAAAACTAAGGAAGATTTTTCATCGTGGTTTAGCAAGATAGTCTCGCAGATCCATTATTAGTAAAAGCTGTGTTCGATCCTTGCTGGATGCCTCTATACTTACAACCTTGATTTGTATTGAGGTTTTGTTTAACGGCATATCACCTCTGTGGTCATTTAATGCCAAAAAGTTATTTTGGATTTCAGTCTTTAAAGTAGTGGTTTTATGGGGGTATGAGTTTTGTTTAACGCATATCAACCTCTTTGGGTCATTTAATGCTCAAAAAAGTTATTTTGGATCACATCTTACCCATAGCGAACGGATTGAAAAAATAAGCAAGATTTCCTATCGTGGTTAGCAGATAGTCTCTGCAAGATCCATTATAGTAAATAACGGTTCGATCCTTGCTGGATACCTCATATCTTACGACCTTGTTTCACATCTTACATAGCGAACGATTTGGTAATAAGAAAGGCTTCCCATCGTGGTGTAATGGTTAGCAAGCTAGTCACGCAGATCTATTATTACTAAATAGCAAGTTCGATTGACAGCAATAAAAACAAAAGCAAACAAAAGGAAAACACAAAACCCACCCGCCCTTGTCGGCTGGGGCGTTAGCATCCGACGACTGCCACCTCTGCAGATGGGTAAGAACTCTCCCCGAATGGGGCCATGTTGTTGGCGACCCGTGATGCTTAAGGATAGAGCCCAGGTGGATGAGCAGTTCATGACATGCAATACTCCACTTTGGACCCTATCTTGGGCTAGACGGGCGGTCGGAGAGGCCCCTCCGATCAATCGGCCTGGTCACGTCAAGCCCTAGCCCTATATGATTTTCCAACGCTATTGCCCTTGATGGCAAGCCCCAACCCTTTTTATCATATGGGTGCTAAAGGTCGGTGTGCTGTGGGTCTACATGTGGCTGGGAATGACGTTAAACTCTATCTGATGTGAGGTCCAGTTTTGGAGGTTTGGGAATGGGGGACCCTTCATCTACCATTGCTCCTGGTCACTCTGACTGGAGTTAGTACCTGTTTAGGGTCCAATCTATGGGTTAAATAGAAAAATGTATTTATAAAAAATGTTTATCCATTAAGAATTGATTTATTTCAAACCTTTTATCGGCATTAAATGACCCACTGAGGTTGATATGCCGTAACAAAACAAAACAATAAAACAAAACCAAAACCAAAAAAAACCAAAAAATCAACAGTTTCTATCTTACTATCTAAATCATATAATTGCAAAATGCAAATAAATAAATAAATAAATGATAAATAAAAAAAACAATGAATAAATAATAAATAAAATATTAAAACAAGAGAAAATACTGTCTTGAAATTTTAATATAATAACGAAAATGACACTTTAAAAAATCATGTCAATTTTTTATATTTTCATTTTTAAAAATATCTTTTTTTTATTTTTTTATTTTTGTTTAAATTCTGATCCGAAGTTTATTTTTTTATTTTTTTATATTTTTTTTTTTTTTTATTTAGCAAACTTAATAAATATCGATCAATATTATCGCACCTGGATTATTTTATTTTTTTAAGGACAGAACAAATCGATAAGAAAACCAATACATAAATCAGGTAACATCTTAAACGAAAATCGATTTTGATAAATAACAGGAATTTGAAATTCTGAAAACGAATATTAGAAATTGTTTGTCGAAAGTTGTTCTTGTTTTTCATGGAAAAAATTTTTAAATAAATAATTAGACTCCTCCCCCACCACACAATAAAATAAAAAAAATAAAATAAAATACATAGGCGTAGATTTTTCGACGAACAAAAACTTAAATACAGGCGTAATGAAGAAAACATGTGTATCGAATCCACACGTCACTAAATTATTCATATTTCTAGGATCAAATATCTGGGGAAAAACATTTAAACAATTAAACAGATGAGAGAGAGAGAGAGAGAGACGAGAGAGGAAGAGAGAGAGGGAGAGAGATGAGAGGAGGAGAGAGAGGGAGAGAGAGAGGGGGAAGGATGAGCGAAGGAGAGAAAGAAGGAACGAGAGAACAGAGAAAAGAAACATGACAGAGAGAGAGAGAGAGAGAGAGAGGGAGAGGAGAGAGAGAGAGAAGGAAAGAACGAGAGAACAGAGAAAGAAAAACATGTTCAGAGGAGAGAGAGAGAGAGAGAGAGAGTGAGGAGAAGAGAGGGGGGGAGGAGGAGGAAGCGAGAAAAAGAGAACAGAGAACAGAGAAAAAAATAAGAAAACATGATCAGAGAGGAGAGAGAGAAGAGAAAGAATGGAAGAACGGAGGGAGAACAGAGAAAAAAGGAAATCATAAGAGAGATGAGAGAGAGAAGAGAGGACGAGAGGAGAGAGAGAAGAGAGAGCAGAGAGAAACTTTGAAAATAAAGAAAGAAAGAAAAAAATAAATGTAGAAAGAACGACAGAACAAGTGAAGAGGGAAGAAGAAATTAAAAGAAAGAAAGAAAAGAAAAAAGAAAGAAAGAAAGAAAGAAAGAAGATGAGAAAAGAAATTAAAAGAATTAGAGACACTTGAAAGAAAGAAGAAAGAAAAGAAAAAAAGAAAGAAGAAAGCGAGAAAGATGAGAGAGAGTAGAGATGAAAGAGAGATGAGAGAGAGAGAGAGAGAAACTAAGTGAAAAGAATGGCTGAGATGAAAAAAGAAATGACAGAAGAAACGATAAAAATACCGAAAGAGAGGAAATGGTTGAGATAGAGAGAGGAGAGGGAGAAGCGAGAGAAAAGAAAGAACGAGAGAACAAGAGAAAAGAAAACATGATCTAGAAGAGAGAGACAGAGACAGAAGACAGGAAGAGGAGAGAGAGAGGGGAGAGGGGAAAGAAAACTAAGTGATTAGGGAAGCTAGAATTAAAAAAGAAAGGTAAAAGGACGATAGAACTAACGAAAGAGGTGACGAATGTGAGAGAGAGAGAAAGTGATAAGAGAAGGAGAAAGAAAGAATAAAGAAAGAAAGACCAAGAGAACTTTGAAAAAATATAGAAAGACAAAAAATAAATGTAAGAAAGATACGACAGAAACGAAGTGAAGAGGAGAATGAAAAGAAAAGAAAGAAAATAAAGAAAGAGAAGAAAAAGAAAAGAAAGAAATGATAAGCGGAAAATTAGAGTGAAGAGAGAGAGGAGAGAGAGAGAAAGATAAGAAGAAAGAAAGAAAGAAGAAAGAAGGAGAGAAACTAAGTGAATAAGAGATGCTAGAATGAAAAAGAAAGGCAGAAGAAACGATAGAAACTAACCGAAAGAGTGAGAGTGAGAAAGAGAGAGGAGAGAGAGAGAAAGAAGAGAAAGAGAGAGAGAGAGACGAGAGAGATGAGAGAGAGAGAGAGAGAAATAAATAAACAAATAAATATTTATAGTTTTAATGGGACAAAGTCGCTACATTGTTTCTTGCATATAAGCTTAATGTTTTTGGCACCGGAATTTCATCATGGAATTTCAAGTGCGTTATTTGTTTGTTTCAAAACACGCAGAATAAAGTTGCAAGATGTGTTCCGGATATGCTTGTGAAGGTGATAGTTCCATAGCAATGGGGTTAATCTATAACTACTAAGAGTAAGCTTTTCGGTGCTCATTTCATATTCTGTTCTGCGTAGAATTTTCAATGCGATAGCAGTATCGGATTTTCTGATCTGGAAACATCATCATCTCGCGGTAAAATATAAGATGAGCCCTTTGTGTAGTACTTACCAGATTCACCCAGTTTGGGGCGCCCCATGGGTTAGCAATTTTTTAGGAAAGCTTTGTCTCACAGAGTCCATTACTACTGAATCAGTGAGTTCGATCCTGCTTTGAACAGCCTATTTGCGACCTTTGTGTCCCATGCCTAACCTTGATGAACAGTGTTTGGGGGTATGAAGTAAATTATCTAATGGTGAGGTTCGCAGATCTGGAGGTTTGTGGAATGTGTAGCACCCCTTCATTCACCATTTGCGCTCTCGTCACCTAACCGCAGAGTGGTAGCTAACCTGTTAGGGTCCCATCTACGGGTATAATAGTAAAATGTTGTTTT
>CM042167.1:64849634-64854634 GCA_023376005.1 Doryteuthis pealeii | reverse complement strand
GGCTTGACGTGACCAGCCGATTGATCGGAGGGGGCCTCTCCGACCGCCCGTCTAGCCCAAGATAGGGCCAAAGTGGAGTATTGCAAGTTATGAACTGCTCATCCACCTGGGCTCTATCCTTAACCATCACGGGTCGTCACCCACGGCCAACAGGTGGCCCTATTGGGGGAGTCTTACCCCTCTGCAGAGGTGCAGTCGGTGCATTCTAATACCCCAGCCGACAGGGCGGTGTGTTACTTGGAGTTAAGCCAGATAATTATTATCAACTGAGATAGACAAAGGAATGAGTTTTATCAGTGACAGGAAGTACAGATCTTTTTAAAGTTTACTTTAACCTTTTTACATTAACTATGTCATCCCAGTTTAGTGTGGCATCTTTTGTTACGAGGTGGAGAGAGACCTAACTAATTATGGGTATGAGGTAAACCATTGTAAAATAAAAATAAAATTCCCTTAAAGGGTACTAATTAGCCACTTCACTGACATTGTGTGAAATCTGAATCAATATGACCAATGACATATTGTCCAGAGTAAATTTACACTCTTAACCATTTTCCAGATAAAATAGTCAGATACAGCTGCAGCCAAACAGTGTGACTCATCATGGTGTAATGGTTAACAAGCTTAGGCTTGCAGATCCATTACTAATGAATAGCAAGTTTGATCCTCACTGGATGCCCCACATGTGTCACATTCTACCCATAATGAATGAGTTGGGTAAATACCTACAGCTGCAGCCAAACATTTCTTTACAACTAAGTCTCCTTTTTTTTTTTGCATATCAACCTTCATGGATTATATAATGTGAAAGCCATCCTTGTAGAAGAACAGTATTTTTGGATGAGACAAAAAAAATAATGCCATTTTCTTTATTTCATGTGAAATTATTTTGTTTTTTATAAGGCCTACATTGAGACCGTAACGAGGCTCAGAGCAAGAAACCGACGGGTAAGACCCAACTTGCCAATCGACAATGTCCTCTGTCTGCATGGCAATGCTCGACCACACACAAGCCACAAGACAAGGGAGAAAATCACCTCATTCGGGTGGACAACTTTACCGTATCCTCCATACTCACCAGATTTATCACCTTCAAGCTATCATCTCTTCGGCCCCATGAAAGAGGATTTGAGAATAAAACATTATTCCAGTGACGAGGAAGTGAAATCTGTATTGAAGAAGTGGCTCAACGAACAGTCAACAGAATTTTACGTGGCAGGGATACATGCACTCATTCGAATGTGGAACGTTCCTATTGAGAGAAACGGTGACTATATGGATAAGCAGTGGTGTGATCCACAGGTGACCAGCTTCATTTTGATGTATGATATATGTTCCTGTATTAGTCCTAATAATACCTGTCCTAAACAAAATGGCATTACTTTTTGAAACAGCCTCGTATTAATAGTCGTGTTCCATAAAAGTGCGGCCGTTATCATCTTGCAACACCCTCTGGTTAAAAAATGAGACGGACCAAATCGTTCAAGATAAAATTCAAAAATATAAATCCTGATTAGCTGGTGTTGCTTATCCACATAATTCTTTCTTTTTATGAGTGTCGTTACTTCAGCTAAATAATGGACTATTCCGTTTTTTATTATGAGCAAAGAATGGGAAGAAAAGGGACATGCTAGACAGAAAAATATGATAAAAAAGAAAGAAAGAGAATTGGGGAAAGATAGCGAGAGTGAGTAAGCGCGGAAGTGATAATGCTAATCTGTTTCAACAAAGATGAAAAGAAGGAAAGAAAAAAAAAACAGTTCTAAACAAAATGGAATTACTTTTTGACTCACCCTCTGTTGTGGCCTGGTTAGGGTATTTGCCTGCTCATCCCACTTATGAGGGCTGGACACAAGGTCTCGTTTTTACGTGGGCACATAAAAATTGCAAGGATCTGGGGGGATGGCCCCCTGGATCGATGCCATTAACTGTACTTCACCGGTCCAGAGGCCGAAGCACACTGGACCCCCAGCCGAGGCCGGGTATAGAAGGTAAGAAGTGTCAAAGCATAGAATCTGGAACAGATACTACACTTTGATCCTCCCCTAGTGCCGACCGGAATAAAGATACAAGAGAGGAAATGAGTTAAACAAATATATTAACAAAGAACAGTAGTACAAACATATATAAATGAGAAGGTTACTCGGGAGGCGGTCTATCAACTGTCCTCTGAAATATTAACTCTCACTTAAGAGCAGAACCTGCTGTTGTTTATAGTTGGAAGAGTTCATGCGTGCGTGGTAAATTACCATAACACTCTCGGAGATTAAAAAAGAACATTTAAGATATTGACTCTCAGGATACATAGTTTTCTGAAGAAATACTCTATTAAATAGTTTATTACCTCACAATTCTTCCAGGCCGTAGTCGTATCAGTGCTACTGTACGGCTGCACCACATGGATCCTAACGATGCGACTGGAAAATAAACTAGACGGTAGCTGCACAAGAATGCCGCGTGCAGTCTTAAGCAAGACGTGGAAATAGCACCCCACGAGAAAAAAGCTGAACGGCTACCTGTCCCATATCACACAAACCATCCGTTTAAGGGGAATAAGAGACGCCAGGCACTGCTGGAGAAGCAAGGACGAACTCATAAGTGACGTTCGTCTGTGGAGGCCGACCAGCAAAGACATACATTGACCAGCTCTGCGCCGATACTGGATGCTGCGCAGAGGACCTCACAGGAGCAATGAATGATAGGGAAGGTTGACGAGAGATTGTCATGGATATCCATGCTACCGGAGTGATATGATGATGATGATGATGACAGTCAACTGATCGCTGAAAATTTGACGTATCCAAAATCTATCCCATCCTGTCGGCTTGGGCTTTAGAATGCACCGACTGCACCTCTGTAGAGGGGTAAGACCCCCCAGTGGGACCATCTGTTAGCTGTGGGTTGCGAGCTGTGATGCCTAGGGCCAGAGTCCTGGTAGATGGCCAGTCCCTGACATGCAACACACCACTTAGACACTTACTTAGGCTAGTCAGAGAGGTTCCGATTAATCGGCTGGTCATATCAAGCCCTAGTACCTATATGATTGTCTCAACCCTATTGTCCTTATATCAATCCCTAACTCTTTTTATCATGCATGTGTTAGAAGGCGGTGGCTGAGGGTCTTCATGCCCTGGGTATAACGTTAAACTCTAACTGATGGTGTGGTTCCAGTTATGGAGCTCTGGGGAATGTGGACCACCCCTTCATCACCATTGCTTCCTGGTCCGCTCTGAACCAGAGTAGTAGTATCGGGGATAAATCTTTAAAGAAATCTATTAACAATAATAAATAAGTGTAATTTTATTCTTTACTTCCTATTTTAACTAAATAGTTAAATTAGGAAAATTTAGCAATGAAAGACGAGAGTGATGGAAGAGTAAGTTTCAGTTGTTCTATTTTTCGATTTTACCCCCTCTTTTGTTTCAAACCTTTTTATCTGCATTCTTATTTAGTTTCATTAGCTTTTCTAATTTAATATATTTTATTACATTAAAACTTAAATATTTGCTGCCGGAGGGTGCATCTATTTGTTAGTATCTTTAACGTGTCAAAGCAATTTTAAATAAAACATTATATTTTTCTCTAAACATTTCTTTGCACATGATATATATATATATATATATATATCTTATTATAATGGAGATTGTGTGTTTTTCTGTCTGTAACCGAAACTAAAGCACTACTCAAGTCACAATTCCCTTAGTAATTGACGTCAAATTCACCATGAATTTTAACCTCAATTATTAATAAAATTGTTTTACATTATTTATACTGTTAACCATATCTACATAATAATAACATGCAATTGTATTTATATATACAACAAAATAGCGGTTTACAGTGTGAACGGGAAGGCTAATTTGCATATTGATATTAGAAATGTAATTTTAATAAATATATGCTTAGTATTATTGGTTTCTAACTGTTTGATTTTATTTTAATGAATATAAGCAAAAATCTCTTCAATTAATCTTAAAGGAAATCCATTAACAAGAAAAGATAAGTGTCATTTTATTCTTTACTTCGTATTTTAACTAAATACTTAAATTAGAAAAAATAACAATGAAAGACGGGAGTGATGGAAGAGTAAATTTCAGTTGTTCTATTTTTCTATTATACCCCACCCTCTGTTTCAAATCTTTTTATCTGCATTCTTATTTAGTTTCATTAGCGTTTCTAATTTAATACGATATTTCATTACATTAAAACTTAAATACTTGCACCCGGAGGGTGCATATATTTGCTAGTATATATATATATATATATATATATATATATATATATATATATATATATGTTGTTTGTAGTATATTAAGAAAAAATGGAAAAACACAGGTTTAAATGAGTTAAGTGGTAAGTTTAATGGCCGACGCTACAGTGTTTCGATCTATTAATTAGATCATCTTCAGTGCATACGTTGGTATATGGAAGGTGATAAACATTTTTTTATCACAGAATAACGAGAAAAGCGAGTAATAGTCCTTGTTTATCAGTCTATTTAAAATTTGAAGTCTGAAAAAAGAACGTTGGGAAAAAAGTGGACGGTTTGAAATATGTTGTTTATAACATGATATAATATTTCATTTCATGGTCAATGTTACACTTGATCCATTTTCTTATTTTCTTTTTTAAAAGGTTCACTATAATTGTTTTGTTTTTTTGCAGTGAGATTTCATTACCTGACCATAGGCTTGTGCTTTGATCAACACCACCTGGGCCACTTGAAAGTGTATGATGATGCACTTAATGATCCTTGGATAAAATCACTGGCGATGTGGTCAGGTGCACCTTTCAAGTCTATTTCATGATACACATAGACTAGAAAAAAAAAACTTGATTACTTAAGCTACGGAGGTTGGTTGGTTGGTTGGTTGGTTGGTTGGTTGGTCGGTTGTTTTACGGCATATCAACCCTTTTTGGGTCATTTAATGCTGAATCAAGTCAGTTTCAGAAAAGAATATTCAGGTTGGTTGCTTGCTTTGTTTTACGGCATATCAACC
>CM042167.1:64839634-64844634 GCA_023376005.1 Doryteuthis pealeii | reverse complement strand
CAATTAGCAAAAAGGGAAGCCTTCATTACGTTAAAAGACCACAAGCCGGACTTCAACTACAGACCCACATGCAGGTTAATAAACCAAGCGAAAACAGAATTAGGACTAGAAAACAAAAGACATAGTAAGGAAAATAAACACGGCAATTAGAAACATCACCAATCTATTCCAATCGACAAACACAACAGCAACAATAGACTAGTTCAACAAAATACCAACAGAAAAGCTTCACAAATTCACCCAGTTTGACATTGTGGACTTCTACCCATCCATAAGAGAACAATTCCTATCCAAGGCACTGGAATTTGCAAAAAAGCACACAACAATAAACAAACTAGAAACTGAAATAATCATGCATTCCAGAAGAACACTACTCTTCAGCGAAGGAAAACCTGGGTAAAAAAAAGATAACCCCAACGACGCATTCGACATATCGATGGGTTCCTATGATAGTGCTAACATTTGTGACTTAGTCGGACTATATTTACTCGACTAACTAATATATAACTTCCCAGAACACCAATTCGGGATCTACAGAGACGATGGCTTGTGCCTGTCCCGTAAATGCGACGGACACACCCTAGATAAACTAAGAAAAAATATGATAAAACATATGAACAACATGGGCCTTAAAATCACAATAGACACAAACCTTACAAACGTAAACTTCCAAGATGTTAACCAAGATAGCGGAACATACAAGCCATACCACAAACCAAACGAAAAATTAAAATACATAAACACAGGATCATGCCACCCACCCATAGTATTCAAAAACCTCGTCCACAACATTAGCCGCAGAATCTCAAACCTATCAGACAATAAATAAATATTTAATAAAGCAGCCCCATACTACAATAAAGCATTAAAGGAGAGCGAATTTAAGGACCAAATAAAATACATCGATAGCGAAGACTCCATACCAACTACAAACAGAAACAGGAAAATAAAAATAAGCTGGTTCACACCACCATATGCACTCAACATCAGGGCAAATATAGGCAATAAATTCTTAGAAGTAGTAAAAAAACATTTTCCACCTAAACACAGATACCACAAAAATTTTTAACAAAAACACAGTCAAAACAAGCTACTCTTGCGGACAACCGATAAAGACAAAATTTACAGCCAACATCAATCCCAAGGAAAACCCAACATGTACATGCAGAAGTAAAGAAGACTGTCCATTACAACAAAGGTGCAACATAGAATCCATAATATACCAGGCAACAATTAAGACAAACAACACAAACCAACCGGCGACCAGCGAAAACTACGTAGGGATGGTGCAAGGTAATTTTAAACAACGCTATTACAACCATTTAACATCCTTCAAACACGAAAACAAAAGGAACGTGACAGCGCTATCCAACAAAGTATGGGAATATAAAAGACAGGAAAAACAATTTAATATAGAATGGAAAATACTGGACCAATCGAAACAATACGTAAATGGATCAAAGAAATGCTCATTGTGCACCACTGAGAAATTGCGAATTCTACAATGATTAAGCTCGGAACACGATTTTCTAAATAATAAAACGGAAATATTTAGAGCTTTCCCACACCGAAAAGAAATTATGATATGGAATTGGTCTAACCAAAACCTCAGACCGCCATAATTAGGAATTCACATATATATAAACGCACACAAAATAAATTTAAAAAATTAAAAAAGTAAAAAATTAGAAATTAAAATAAAAATGGAAAAATTTTAAAAATCATCCTAAAAACATGAGACTCAATGACGACATATAGGAACGCCGGTGAATGAAGAAAGCAAAAGCAAGAACGAATAACGGATCCTGTACACACGAGACACGGGTTAAAAAACTGTCCGATTTTTTCAAAAAGTCAACGTCTCTGGTGACGGATAAACATCCGAAACCATTGGTAAGACGAACTTTGTATTAGTGACTATAAATAAATAAATAAATAAAAACAGTTATTAAAGAAATAATTGTGCACTTTATGATCATTTCTCGAATAATAATAACAAAAAAATTAACTATATATATATATATATATATATATATATATATACATATATATATATATATATATATATAGTGTTGAACTCAACGGACAATTCATGTCTGACGAGATTTTGTTCGATCCTTTCTAACTGCCTAGCCATTTTTTAAATATCCGCGTGGATTTTTTTTTTTTTCATATTGACGCCCTGTGCATTAAAACCTAAGCATGTTTATGCTTTTAAATATGAATCTTACATGGTATCATGCTTTACGTTATATAAACACTAAATATTTTTAACCGTCTGAAGATTGCATAATATGCATGAAACTGCAGTTACGGAATATTAACACCATAATATTCAATTTATGATTTTAAACCCACCTCTACTATTTTAGCATTGAGCATCTTTATATGCTAAAACTTTTCAGCTTCCATCCCTATTATATTATATATACTAGCAAAAATAAACACCCACCGGGTGGTGTAAAACTTAATTTTTGAAAGATATTACCTGGCGGAGGGGAGTTAAAAATTCAATGTCAGAGGGTTTGTATCATAAGCAAAACCATCAAATTTATCAAAGGAGTAAAGAAATAAAACAATTTGAAATGAAAACGTAGTTCTGTTCGTGTTGTGGGGTTTTAAGGGGTCAAATAAGAACAAAACGACGGGTAACAAATGTAGGAAAATGTATTAACAAAAGAGTAGACGATTACAGTACAGAGAAGTGGGAATTACGTCCGACAATAGAGTTATGAGCTGACTCGCATTGGCTTACTCTACAAGCCATAATTGTCCCTGTTACTTATAGTAACAGTCGGCGCATTCCATTAGTCTCTAGAGTATATCACCTATAACAGTTCGCCTCAAATAAAAGGTTGCATGCATCTATTAATTATCAATTAGATAATTATTTTGAATATTTTACACATACATTTTACACAAAATCGTAGTATTTATTTATTTGTAAACTTTTGTTGTTAACTTCTTGTTACTGAAAAAAAGGGCGAGAGTATGGTGATATTGGCTTTTGTGACGTAAGCAGTGACGTAGTTTTCGTTACAGAGAGAAAAAAAAACGAATTATCATTATTAATACTAGCAAAATAAAAAGACACTCTCCGGGCGATGTAAAAATAATTTTTTGAAAGATATTGCCTGAGGGGATGGGAGCTGAAAATTCAATGTCATAGAGTGTGTACCATAAGTATGTAAAATCGTCAAATTTATTAAAGGAGTAAAAAAAAAGAAAAAAAGAAAGACAATTTGAAACGGAAACAGTTCCAATAACTTCAAATATTATATTAGAATAAAACAATCTATATATAAATATATATCACTGGGCATCTATTTATTTAAACAATGAGGATTGTCAAACGTTGCATGCTCACACATTTTGAGTATATTTATTTCTATGTTATGACGTTGGATTATGTGTTGGTTAATGTGACGTAAGCAGTGACGCAGTTTTTGTTACAGACAAAAACCGGAAGCGAATCTACATTATTAATACTAGCAAATATATGCACCCTCCGGGTGCAAGTATTTAAGTTTTAATGTAATAAAATATATTAGATTAAAAAGGCTAATGAAACTAAATAAGAATGCAGATAAAAAGATTTGAAACAGAAGGGGGGTACAATCGAAAAATAGAAAAACTGAAACTTACTTTTCCATCACTCCCGACTCATTGCTAAAATTTACTAATTTAACTATTTAGTTAAATTAGGAAGTAAAGAATAAAATAACAGTTATTTCTTCTTGTTAATGGATTTCTGTTAAGTTTTATTGAAGAGATTTTTCTTATATTCATTAAGATAAAACAAAACAATTAGAAATCAATAATACTAAGCACATACATTATCTAAATCAAAATTTAAATATCAATATGCAAATTAGCCTTCCCGTTCACACTGTATACCGCTATTTTGTTGTATATATAAATACAATTGCATGTTGTTAGTACGTAGATATTATCACCAGTATTAATAATGTAAAACAATTTTATTAATAATTGAAGTCTAAATATAAATAAAGTTATTGAAAATGTGACGTTGATAACTAAGGAAATTTTGACTTGAGTAGTAATATAGTTTCGGTTACAGACAGACAAACACACAATCTCCATTATAATAAGATATATATATATATATATATATATATATATATATATATATATATAATATACGTGAGTGTGTGTGTGTGTGTGTGTGGAAAGAGAGCAAGAGTCTGAGAGGGAGAGGGTATGAGAAATAATATCTATGTGAGTCTTACTAGGATGCCTAAGAATAGGATACCTTCTCGAGTACGGTAACAAAAACCTATACAATATCTATGTTTTATGCTTACATAGCAGCAGCAACTGCAGCAAAACAGCTGCACATATTGTGCAAACGTGGAACAAGAAACCCACCCGGGGAATTCATACAGATTGATCAATCAGTTTCCCTGCGTTTTTCCCGCGTCTCACCGGACATTTCGCGAACATCTCAAAGCCCCATTCCACCAAAAATAAAGAAATTTGATTCTCTATTAATTTTTCTACCATTTCGGAAACAATTCTGGGTTCTACGATACACAAACCTTTGGGATTATAACATCGGCTAAAGAAATTTTGCATATATACAATTTTGGGTTATCAAGGATTATAGCAACGAGAAATATAGAACGATTTGGAATGAACCGAGATTGATTCTGATTAGATGCGAAAATCTGTTCCTGGATCTGATCGACAAATATATATATATATTGTTGCAAGATTTTAAGGGGTCAAATAAGAACAAAACGACGGGTAACAAATATAGAAAAATGTATTAACAGAAAGTAGAGAGATGTGGAAATGAAGTCCGACGAACAGAGTTATTGGCATTCGCATTGGCTTACTCCTAAGCCACAATTATCCCTGTTATTTATAGTAACCTGTCGGAGCATTCCATTAGTCTTATAGGGTGTATCACCTATAACACCCCCTCCTAAGATTTTATTCCACAGGAGTCTTAGTATCTCATCCTCGTCGCCAGTTTG
>CM042167.1:64829634-64832134 GCA_023376005.1 Doryteuthis pealeii | reverse complement strand
GTGCAATGAGAGGCAGTACTGACCATGTCATGATCACATCCACTACCAGGCGTGATTTCCAGATTTTCTAGACACAAGTGCAATTAGAGGCAGTACTGACCATGTCATGATCAAATCCACAACAGGCGTGATTTACCAGATTTTCTAGACACAAGTGCAATGAGAGGCAGCACTGACCATGTCATGATCAAATCCACCACCAGGCGTGATTTACCAGATTTTCTAGACACATAGAGCAATAGAGGCATACTGGAACATGATCCATGTCAAATCCTGGTAAAATCACGCCTGGTGGTGGATTTGAATCATGAGAAGTGAGTCAGTGCTGCCTCTCATTGCACTTGTTGTTTCTAGAAATCTGGTAAATCACGCCCTTGTGTGGAGTTTGATCGGGATGGACATGGTCAGTAACTGCCTCTAAATTGCAACTTGGTGTCCACGAAAATCTGGTTAAAAATCACGCCTGGTAGTGGATTGTGATCATGACAATGGTCAATGTGACGTGCTCTCATTGCACTTAGTGTCTGAGAAATCTGGTAAATCATACTGGAATGTGATGATGTGTCGATAGATGCCAGTTCGTCTGGATCTTGGATACATTCAGTTTTATGGATTTCCTTGTGTTTGAAACGGTGTTGGTGATGACAAGTTGGGGGATTCTGTGCAGAATAGATACAAGCAAATTGCCATTGAGTCGGATTTACGCAATCCCTATCATTAAGTCTCCCAGAAAGGATGACTTTGTCAGAGTTTGGAAACAGCACGAAGTGTTTGGTCAAGTTGGTCAGTAAAAAGAATGTTTAATGTTTTGCAGGCACTGTTAGATACATATCGGAGCAATAAGCAGCGCAGAGTACCAATATCTGCCTTTGGCCAGCGGGAAAACCTGAGAGTGAATCAAAGTCTATCACTTGCCGGCTTAGGAAACTGCCACCCCCCTCACAATAATAGGTTTGCAGAAAGACGCATTTCTGACCGCAAAAGCTAACAGCCGGATTCGTTTCTGTCTGTTGAAAGCTTTCTCGGGCTCCAAGTAGAAGGTGTAGCCTGTCCTTCTGTCTCTGGTACTCCATTCTCAAGACGGAATCTGGCTTATCAAAGCGGCAATTCTTTAGCTATTTGGCTTTTATTAATGGCGATCGCCTTCTTTCTGGTCTATTCGTTGGGTCTATCGTGGCATTGTCCGGATGTTCCCGACGCAAGGTTTCAGATCTTTGTAGCTTTGGACCTTTTACTCTGGGCAAGTGTTCTGCCAAGTATGGACATTTATGTTTTTGTTGTTTCAATGGGATTTCGCAGTGTGAAAAGCAGGCAAATTTAGTTTAAAGGAATGCAGCAAGGGTTTGCAAGTTGTTTGTGTGACCCTCTTCCCCCACCGAGAATGGTACCTGAAGCTGGCAAGGGATGTTCTGGGAGATTTCAGCATCTACAAGTGGTCGTGAGTGACTAGCCAGGAAGTATTTAGTGTATACATCACGGACTCCTGCAGTTTGTCATATATCTGGCTATGTCAGGGTTTGTCCTCCCTATACAAATAAACCAGTATATATATAGCTAATAATATATATATATATATATATATATATATATATATATGAAAAAGGAATGGAAGTGAATCCGAACATAACATCTGTTTTGTTTTCCTTAAAGAAAAATAGGGTTTACTTTCATACTGTCGGATTTCATTTTGCCATTCACTTTTTCAATACTGTCTTTTGAAAGTAAGCTGGATATCTACAATCTTTCCGGAAGACTAAACGGTGGTCTACATGCTGGGAATTTTTTAACTTTTTGATTACTGTTCTTATACATTTTTTCATACATATTTACATCAATACTCTTTTGAGTTTTTCTTTGTGGATTATAAATGCTTCTGATTTTAATAAAATAAAATAAAATTTATTTGTATTTTTATTTTGCAAAAACAGACAAGCATTTCAAAATTTTTAGTAGGAGAAAAAAAGGTTAATTCCGGCATTCCGAAGCTCCGAGAGCGTTTCGTTTTAGTGGTACCACTTTTTTGTTTTGTAACGGGCGATTTAACTCTCTCACACACGTCTTCCAGTCACAAACAATTCTCGCTCTGAATGAAGACCACTTTAATAAAAGAGTCGAAACAGATTTCTGTCAGCGAATTTTAACTCATGTTGTTTGTTTTTTCTAAAAAAAGAAAATATTTATTTCAATATATATAATATATATATTATATATATATATAATATATATTATATACTATATATATATAATGAGGTTGAATAATGTTCTTGTATAGATGAAAATAGCAAAGCTATAGATTACCTTATTTAAAACTTAGATAAAACAAGGTCACTAATTGGGGAGAGGGGGTTCATGTTGGGACTACTTTAGGGTTTCGAGTAAAATTTACATTGAAATAGAAATTTTTAAAATCTGGCTTTTTACCAATACTTAAAGCTTGTAGAGAGTGAAGAATTATGAAATTTTCCCAGTCACAATCTAGTTTCGATTTTGAAATCTATTT
>CM042167.1:64827604-64829534 GCA_023376005.1 Doryteuthis pealeii | reverse complement strand
AAACGGCTGTGGGTAAATACCTACAACTTCACCAGTATTTCAAAAAGAGGGTATTCTAACCCCGCCAACAAGGCGAATGAGGATGAATGGTATTGTCAGATTCGATAAAAATAGAAAAAGCACTTACTCAGAATAGAATTGGCTTGAGGTAATTTCGTCTTTGTCTTTCTTTCGGGACGTGGCTTCTCTCAACGTGGTGGTGATAGGGCTTGGAGAAATGCCAAGCTAAAAATACGACCGTTATATTCAGAAATATAAAATATGAAAACCGTTCGTTGGTTGGTTGGTTGGTTGGATTCAAATCATATCAACTCTTTTTATCCCTAAAAGTAGGAATGGTAGATAACTATTAGTACTCAAGTTGGAATGACACAAACTCTATTTCAAAGTTGACTTTTGAATATAAAAACCAGGGAGAGATAACTCTTGTACATCCATGCAGGAAAGTCGAAGATCAGTTCAATATCATATATACTAGCAAGAATATGCACCTTCCGGGTATTTAAGTTTTAATGTAATGAAATATATCAAATTAGAAAGATTAACAAAATTAAATAAGAATGCATTTAAAAAGATTACACTTATTTGAATTATATTTCAATTGGTTTCAATATAAAATCATTCATAGGATTAATCTTAATACGTTTGAGAATAAAACAGTAATATTAGATCAATAACACCAAGTAATTATTTATTAAATCCAGTTTTGTTAAAACTAGTATGTAAATTAACCACACCATATATTATGTAAATGCACTAATAATATAGGCTATTCATAGGATTGATCTTAATATGCTGGAGAATAAAATAATAATTTTTATTGTTTTATTCATTTTTGTTGGGTATTAAATTTTTGTTCAAACTCAATTTAAAAACACGTTTTAATACTTATCTTTAGTTACTTAACCCAGAGATGAGATCCTAACAAGTACAACCACTCTGGATCAGGGTGGACCTGGGAGTAATGGTGATAAAAGGGTACTCCACATTCTGCAGAGTTCCAGAATATACGACCGTCATATTACGAAATATAAAATATGAAAAATGTTGGTTAGTTGGTTGGTTTTAAGGCATATCTACTCTTTTTGGGTTATTTTATGCCGTAGACATTGTTTTATTAATATTCGTTGTGTATTCATTTTTTTTTCAAACTCCATTTTTAAACATTTTTTATCTATTTAACCATGAGATGGTATCCTAAAAGATACAACCACTCTGTGTCCGGATGGATCTGGGAGTAATAGTGATAAGAGGGTACTCCACATTCTCCAGAGTTCCATAATTGGAACTTAACCCGTAAATTCAGTTTAACGTCATACCCAACACACTAAACTCTCAGCTACCGTCTTCTGGCACATAAAGGACAAAAGGATTGGGTTTTACCATAAAAGCAATAGGGTTAGGACAATCATATAGGTGCTGGGGCTTCAGGGGCCGAGCACCGTCTTCTAACAAATATAGGACAAAAGGTTTGGGGTTTGCCATAAGGGTAACAGAGTTAGGACAATAATATTTACCATTAACAAGTCCTTTTATTCAAAAGCCCATTACCAACAATTCATAAAAAATAATCATATCATCATCCTCTGGAATATTTTTTGCTCTCGACTAGGGCTTATTTTAAGGTGAAGGTTTATATTAAAATCATCCTGCAAAGTTTTATTTTGCAGGTAGGTCTTATTTTCGAGGGAACACGGTAGTACTACTATTGTTTTTCTAGAAACATAGCTTTGACATTAAATAACCCACAAAAGTTAATCTGCCATTAAACAACACCTTCGGAACATATTAGCTATTAATAGAATTTCAAGAATCAGATCAATTTAAACTTTCCCTTTTATTAGAAATCTTACAAAATAATTTTAATGATTTTTTAAAAACAATTCTCCAGTCCTATATCTTTTTTAAAAAGTTAATTGGCTTTGCAAAC
>CM042167.1:64820104-64825104 GCA_023376005.1 Doryteuthis pealeii | reverse complement strand
ACGGCATATCAACCTCAGTGGGTCATTTAATGCCAATAAAATTTTGAAAAATAATTTCTTAATGGATAATACAATTTTTTTTATAAATACGTTTTTCTATTTAACCCATAGATGGGACCCTAACAGGTACTACCACTGCGGGTCAGAGTGGACCAGGGAGCAATGGTGATGAATGGGGTGCTCCACATTCCCCAAACCTCCAAAACTGGAACCTCACCATCAGATAGAGTTTAACGTCATTCCCAGGACATGTAGACTCGCAGCCACCGCCTTCTAACACCCATATGATAAAAAGTGGTGGGGCTTGCCATAAGGGCAATAGTGTTGGGAAAATCATATAGGTGCTAGGGCTTGACGTGACCAGCCGATTGATCGGAGGGGACCTCTCCGACCGCTCGTCTAGCCCAAGATAGGGCCAAAGTGGAGTATTGCAAGTTATGAACTGCTCATCCACCTGGGCTCTATCCTTAACCATCACGGGTCGCCACCCACGGCCAACAGGTGGACACATTGGGGGAGTCTTACCCCTCTGCAGAGGTGCAGTCGGTGCATTCTAACACCCCAGCCGACAGGGCGGTGTGTTACTTGGAGTTAAGCCAGATAATTATCATCAACTGAGATAGACAAAGGAATGAGTTTTATCAGTGACAGGAAGTACAGATCTTTTTAAAGTTTACTTTAACCTTTTTACATTAACTATGTCATCCCAGTTTAGTGTGGCATCTTTTGTTACGAGGTGGGGAGAGACCTAACTAATTATGGGTATGAGGTAAACCATTGTAAAATAAAAATAAAATTCCCTTAAAGGGTACTAATTAGCCACTTCACTGACATTGTGTAAAATCTGAATCAATATGACCAATGACATATTATCCAGAGTAAATTTACACTCTTAACCATTTTCCAGATAAAATAGTCAGATACAGCTGCAGCCAAACAGTGTGACTCATCATGGTGTAATGGTTAACAAGCTTAGGCTTGCAGATCCATTACTAATGAATAGCAAGTTTGATCCTCACTGGATGCCCCACATGTGTCACATTCTACCCATAATGAATGAGTTGGGTAAATGCCAAACATTTCTTTACAACTTAATTTCCTTTTTTTTGCGTATCAACCTTCATGGATTATATAATGTGAAAGCCATCCTTGTAGAAGAACAGTATTTTTTGAGACAAAAAAATAATGCCATTTTCTTTATTTCATGTGAAATTGTTTTTTTTATAAGGCCTACATTGAGACCCTAACGAGGCTCAGAGCAAGAAACCGACGGGTAAAACCCAACTTGCCAATCGACAATGTCCTCCTTCTGCATGACAATGCTCGACCACACACAAGCCACAAGACAAGGGAGAAAATCACCTCATTCGGGTGGACAACTTTACCGTATCCTCCATACTCACCAGATTTATGACCTTCAAACTATCATCTCTTCGGCCCCATGAAAGAGAATTTGAGAATAAAACATTATTTCAGTGACGAGGAAGTGAAATCTGTATTGGAGAAGTGGCTCAAAGAACAGTCAACAGAATTTTACGTGGCAGGGATACATGCACTCATTCGAATGTAGAAAATTGCTATTGAGAGAAACAGTGACTATGTGGATAAGTAGTGGTGTGATCCACAGGTGACCAGCTTCATTTTGATGTATGATATATGTTCCTGTATTAGTCCTAATAATACCTGTCCTAAACAAAATGGCATTACTTTTTGAAACAGCCTCGTATTAATAGTCGTGCTCCATAAAAGTGCGGCCGTTATCATCTTGCAACACCCTCTAGTTAAAAATGAGACGGACCAAATCGTTCAAGATAAAATTCAAAAATATAAATCCTGATTAGCTGGTGTTGCTTATCCACAGAATTCTTTCTTTTTATGAGTGTCGTTACTTCAGCTAAATAATGGACTATTCCGTTTTTATTATGAACAAAGAATGGGAAGAAAAGGGACATGCTAGACAGAAAAAATATGATAAAAAAGAAAGAAAGAAAGAGAATTGGGGAAAGATAGCGAGATTGAGTGAGTGCGCGGAAGCGATAATGCTAATCTGTTTCAACAAAGATGAAAAGAAGGAAAGAAAAAAAACAGTTCTAAACAAAATGGAATTACTTTTTGACTCACCCTCTGTTGTGGCCTGGTTAGGGTATTTGCCTGCTCATCCCACTTATGAGGGCTGGACACAAGGTCTCGTTTTTACGTGGGCACATAAAAATTGCAAGGATCTGGGGGGCATGGCCCCCTGGATCGATGCTATTAATTGTACTTTACCGGTCCAGAGGCCGAAGCACACTGGACCCCAGCCGAGGCCGGGTATAGAGGTAAGGGTATTTGCCTGCTCATCCCACTTATGAGGGCTGGACACAAGGTCTCGTTTTACGTGGGCACATAAAAATTGCAAGGATCTGGGGGATGGCCCCTGGATCGATGCCATTAACTGTACTTCACCGGTCCAGAGGCCGAAGCACACTGGACCCCCAGCCGAGGCCGGGTATAGAAGGTAAGAAGTGTCAAAGCATAGAATCTGGAACAGATACTACACTTTGATCCTCCCCTAGTGCCGACCGGAATAAAGATACAAGAGAGGAAATGAGTTAAACAAATATATTAACAAAGAACAGTAGTACAAACATATATAAATGAGAAGGTTACTCGCGAGGCGGTCTATCAACTGTCCTCTGAAATATTAACTCTCACTTAAGAGTTATTGCTGCTATTTATAGTTGGAAGAGTTCATGCGTGCGTGGTAAATTACCATTACACTCTCGGAGATTAAAAAAAAACATTTAAGATATTGACTCTCAGGATACACAGTTTTCTGAAAAAAAATACTCTATTAAATAGTTTATTACCTCACAATTCTTCCAGGTCGTAGTCGTATCAGTGCTACTGTACGGCTGCACCACATGGACCCTAACGAGGCGACTGGAAAATAAACTAGACGGTAGCTGCACAAGAATGCCTCGTGCAGTCTTAAGCAAGGCGTGGAAATAGCACCCCCCGAGAAAACAACTGAACGGCTACCTGCCCCATATCACACAAACCATCCGTTTAAGGCGAACAAGAGACACCTGGCACTGCTGGAGAAGCAATGACGAACTCATAAGTGACGTTCGTCTGTGGAGGCCGACCAGCAAAGACATACATTGACCAGCTCAGCGCCGATACTGGATGCTGCGCAGAGGACCTCACAAGAGCAATGAATGATAGGGAAGGTTGACGAGAGATTCTCATGGATATCCATGCTGCCGGCGTGACATGATGATGATGATGATGATGATGACACTCAATTGATCGCTGAAAATTTGACGTATCCAAAATCTATCCCGTTCTGTCGGCTTGGGCTTTAGAATGCACCGACTGCACCTCTGTAGAGGGGTAAGACCCCCCCCCCACTGCGACCACCTGTTGGCTGTGGGTTGCGATCTGTCATGCCTAGGGCCAGAGTCCTGGTAGATGACCAGTCCCTGACATGCAACACACCACTTAGACACTTACTTAGGCTAGACGGGCTGTCAGAGAGGCTCCTCCGATTAATCGGCTGGTCATATCAAGCCCTAGCACCTATATGATTGTCTCAACCCTATTGTCCTTATATCAAGCCCTAACTCTTTTTATCATGCATGTGTTAGAAGGCGGTGGCTGAGGGTCTTCATGCCCTGGGTATAACGTTAAACTCTAACTGATGGTGAGGTTCCAGTTATGGAGCTCTGGGGAATGTGGACCACCCCTTCATCACCATTGCTTCCTGGTCCGCTCTGAACCAGAGTAGTAGTATCGGGGATAAATCTTAAAAGAAATCCATTAACAAGAAGAAATAATTGTTATTTTATTCTTTACTTCCTATTTTAAATAAATAGTTAAATTAGGAAAATTTAGCAATGAAAGACGAGAGTGATGGAAGAGTAAGTTTCAGTTGTTCTATTTTTCGATTTTAGCCCCACTTTTGTTTCAAACCTTTTTATCTGCATTCTTATTTAGTTTCATTAGCTTTTCTAATTTAATATATTTTATTACATTAAAACTTAAATACTTGCACCCGGAAATTGCATCTATTTGCTAGTATCTTTAACGTTTCAAAGCAATTTTAAATAAAACATTATATTTTTCTCTAAACATTTCTTTGCACATGATATATATATATATATATATATCTTATTATAATGGAGATTGTGTGTTTTTCTGTCTGTAACCGAAACTAAAGCACTACTCAAGTCACAATTCCCTTAGTAATTGACGTCAAATTCACCATGAATTTTAACCTCAATTATTAATAAAATTGTTTTACATTATTTATACTGTTAACCATATCTACATAATAATAACATGCAATTGTATTTATATATACAACAAAATAGCGGTTTACAGTGTAAACGGGAAGGCTAATTTGCATATTGATATTAGAAATGTAATTTTAATAAATATATGCTTAGTATTATTGGTTTCTAACTGTTTGATTTTATTTTAATGAATATAAGCAAAAATCTCTTCAATTAATCTTAAAGGAAATCCATTAACAAGAAAAGATAAGTGTCATTTTATTCTTTACTTCGTATTTTAACTAAATACTTAAATTAGAAAAAATAACAATGAAAGACGGGAGTGATGGAAGAGTAAATTTCAGTTGTTCTATTTTTCTATTATACCCCCCCCTCTGTTTCAAATCTTTTTATCTGCATTCTTATTTAGTTTCATTAGCGTTTCTAATTTAATACGATATTTCATTACATTAAAACTTAAATACTTGCACCCGGAGGGTGCATATATTTGCTAGTATATATATATATATATATATATATATATATATATATATATATATATATATGTTTGTAGCATATTAAGAAAAATTGAAAAAACACAGGTTTAAATGAGTTAAGTGGTAAGTTTATTGGCCGACGCTACAATGTTTCGATCTATTAATTAGATCATCTTCAGTGCATATGTTGGTATATGGAAGGTGATAAACATTTTTTTATCACAGAATAACGAGAAAAGCGAGTAAT
>CM042167.1:64810104-64815104 GCA_023376005.1 Doryteuthis pealeii | reverse complement strand
ACAAAGGTGCAACATAGAATCCATAATATACCAGGCAACAATTAAGACAAACAACACAAACCAACCAGCGAAAACTACGTAGGGATGGTGCAAGGTAGTTTTAAACAACGCTACTACAACCATTAAACATCCTTCAAACACGAAAACAAAAGGAACGTGACTGCACTATCCAACAAAGTATGGGAATATAAAAAACAGGAAAAACAATTTAACATAGAATGGAAAATACTGGACCAATCGAAACAATACGTAAACGGATCAAAAAATGCTCATTGTACACCACTGAAAAAAATGCAAATTCTACAAGTATTAAGCTCGGAACACGATTTTCTAAATAATATAAAACGGAAATATTTAGAGCATGCCCACACCGAAAAAAATTTATGATATGGAATTGGACTAACCAAAATCTCAGACTGCCATAATTAGGAATCTCATATGTATAAACGCTCAAAAAATGAATTAAAAAAAAATATTTAAAAAAACGGAAAATTTTTTAAAAATCATCATAAAAACACGAGACTCAATGACGACATATAGGAACGCCGGTGAATGAAGAAAGCAAAAGTAAGAACGAATAACGGATCACGTACACACGAGGCACGGGTTAAAAAAACTGTCCAATTTTTTCAAAAAGTCAACGTCTCTGATGACGGATAAACATCCGAAACCATTGGTAAGACGAACTTTGTATTGGTGACTATAAATGAATGATTAAATACAGCTCTTAAAAAAATAATTGAGCACTTTATAATCATTTCTCCAATAATAATAACAAAAAAATTAACTATATATATATATATATATATATATATATATATATATATATATATGACAGAAATCTGTTTCGACGCCTTAGTAGAAGGGTCATCATCAACGAGCAAAAAATATGTAAAAGAGAGAAGGGATAAAACCGTTGGAAAAGAATAGGGGGTACAAACACACGCTGGAATGCTTGAATTTTTTCAAATGCGCATACTGTTTCAAAAATAAAATAAATTTTATTTTTAAAAATCAGAAGCATTTTTAATCCAAAAATAAACTCAAAAAGAATTTGGTGTAAATATATAAGAAAGTGTAAGAGATTATCAAAAATGTTCAAAATATGATCCAGCATTAAGTTGTTTACATATTCACAGTACAATTGAAAGAAGATGTTAAAATTTCAAAAAGTTTGTGGTGTAGGTAACTTTTTTTTTTTGTAGTGTTCGTAGAATAATCTTCGGAGGTGTAAAAATCCGTATATTTTGTTTTTTCATGAGACAAATGTGTAAATAAATGGAAATTAATCCGACAGAATGAATTTAACATTTTGAAAAAACAATTTTTTTCAAAATGTTAAATTCATTCTGTCGGATTAATTTCCATTTATTTACATATATATATATATATATATATAGTGTTGAACTCAACGGATAATTCATGTCTGACGAGATTTTGTTCGATCCTTTCTAACTGCCTAGCCATTTTTTAAATATCCGGGTGGAATTTTTTTTTCATATTGACGCCCTGTGCATTAAAACCTAAGCATGTTTATGCTTTTAAATATAAGTCTTACATGATATCATTACATTGTTTAAGCACGCTTTACGTTATATACACACTGGAGAAGTTAACGTCTTAATATTTTAATATGTTTAACCGTCGGAAGATTGCATAATATGCATGAAACTGCAGTTACGGAATATTAACACCATAATATTCAATTTATGATTTTAAACCCACATCTACTATTTTAGCATTGAGCATCTTCATATGCTAAAACTTTTCACATTCCTTCCCTATTATATTATATATACTAGCAAAAATAAACACCCTCCGGGCGGTGTAAAAATTATTTTTTGAAAGATATTACCTGACGGAGGGGACTTAAAAATTCAATGTCAGAGGGTTTCTATCATAAGAAAAACCATCAAATTTATCAAAGGAGTAAAGAAATAAAACAATTTGAAATGAAAACGTAGTTCTGTTCGCCTCAAATAAAATGTTGCATGTATCTATTAATTATTAATTAGATAATTATTTTGAATATTTTACACATAAATTTTACACAAAATCGTAGTATTCATTTATTTGTAAACTTTTTTTGTTAACTTCTTGTTACTGAAAAAAAGGGCGAGAGTATGGTGATATTGGCTTTTGTGACGTAAGCAGTGACGTAGTTTTCGTTACAGAGAGAAAAAAAACGAATTATCATTATTAATACTAGCAAAATAAAAAGACACTCTCCGGGCGATGTAAAAATAATTTTTTGAAAGATATTGCCTGAGGGGATGGGAGCTGAAAATTCAATGTCATAGAGTGTGTACCATAAGTATGTAAAATCGTCAAATTTATTAAAGGAGTAAAAAAAAAGAAAAAAAGAAAGACAATTTGAAACGGAAACAGTTCCAATAACTTCAAATATTATATTAGAATAAAACAATCTATATATAAATATATATCACTGGGCATCTATTTATTTAAACAATGAGGATTGTCAAACGTTGCATGCTCACATTTTGAGTATATTTATTCTATGTTATGACGTTGGATTATGTGTTGGTTGATGTGACGTAAGCAGTGACGCAGTTTTTGTTACAGACAAAAACCGGAAGCGAATCTACATTATTAATACTAGAAAATATATGCACCCTCCGGGTGCAAGTATTTAAGTTTTAATGTAATAAAATATATTAGATTAAAAAGGCTAATGAAACTAAATAAGAATGCAGATAAAAAGATTTGAAACAGAAGGGGGGTACAATCGAAAAATAGAAAAACTGAAACTTACTTTTCCATCACTCCCGACTCATTGCTAAAATTTACTAATTTAACTATTTAGTTAAATTAGGAAGTAAAGAATAAAATAACAGTTATTTCTTCTTGTTAATGGATTTCTGTTAAGTTTTATTGAAGAGATTTTTCTTATATTCATTAAGATAAAACAAAACAATTAGAAATCAATAATACTAAGCACATACATTATCTAAATCAAAATTTAAATATCAATATGCAAATTAGCCTTCCCGTTCACACTGTATACCGCTATTTTGTTGTATATATAAATACAATTGTATGTTGTTAGTACGTAGATATTATCACCAGTATTAATAATGTAAAACAATTTTATTAATAATTGAAGTCGAAATATAAATAAAGTTATTGAAAATGTGACGTTGATAACTAAGGAAATTTTGACTTGAGTAGTAATATAGTTTCGTTACAGACAGACAAACACACAATCTCCATTATAATAAGATATATATATATATATATATATATATATATATATATATATATATATATATATACGTGAGTGTGTGTGTGTGTGTGTGTGTGTGTGGAAAGAGAGCAAGAGTCTGAGAGGGAGAGGGTATGAGAAATAATATCTATGTGAGCCTTACTAGGATGCCTAAGAATAGGATACCTTCTCGAGTACGGTAACAAAAACCTATACAATATCTATGTTTTATGCTTACATAGCAGCAGCAACTGCAGCAAAACAGCTGCACATATTGTGCAAACGTGGAACAAGAAACCCACCCGGGGAATTCATACAGATTGATCAATCAGTTTCCCTGCGTTTTTCCCGCGTCTCACCGGACATTTCGCGAACATCTCAAAGCCCCATTCCACCAAAAATAAAGAAATTTGATTTTCTATTAATTTTTCTACCATTTCGGAAACAATTCTGGGTTCTACGATACACAAACCTTTGGGATTATAACATCGGCTAAAGAAATTTTGCATATATACAATTTTGGGTTATCAAGGATTATAGCAACGAGAAATATAGAACGATTTGGAATGAACCGAGATTGATTCTGATTAGATGCGAAAATCTGTTCCTGGATCTGATCGACAAATATATATATATATATTGTTGTGAGATTTTAAGGGGTCAAATAAGAACAAAACGACGGGTAACAAATATAGAAAATGTATTAACAGAAAGTAGACAAATACAATAGAGAGATGTGGAAATTACATCCGACGAACAGAGTTATTGGCACTCGCATTGGCTTACTCCTAAGCCACAATTATCCCTGTTATTTATAGTAACCTGTCGGAGCATTCCATTAGTCTTATAGGGTGTATCACCTATAACACCCACCTCCTAAGATTTCACTCCACAGGAGTCTTAGTATCTCATCCTCGTCGCCAGTTTGTTGTGAGGTTTTAAGGGGTCAAATAAGAACAAAACGACGGGTAACAAATATAGAAAAATGTATTAACAGAAAGTAGACAAATACAATAGAGAGATGTGGAAATTACGTCCGACGAACAGAGTTATTGGCACTCGCATTGGCTTACTCCTAAGCCACAATTATCCCTGTTATTTATAGTAACCTGTCGGGGCATCCCATTAGTCTTATAGGGTGTATCACCTATAACATATATATTACTAGAAAAAATATACATCTTAGAAAAAACAAATATATATATATATATACTAGAAAAAATATATACTAGAAAAAATATTTTAGAAAAAACGTGACCCGTTGGGTCACCAATTCAGCTATGGATAGATAATTGAGATTAGGGAAATGTGAGTTTACTAAGAAAATTAAATCTTTTCAAAAATAAATACGACCGGACAGAATATTAAAATCATTTTGTAAGATTTCTGAGAAAGGGAATACGTGACCGAATTTAACATAGGTGGTGCTGCTTATGAAATTTAATATACATATGTTTTTTTTTTATGGGACTTCAGTTTTATCCATTTTCAATTTTAATTTTAATTTTATTTTCAAAATGAAAATGTATAAAACTGCAGTCCCATAAAAAAACAAACTGACCTACACATCAAATACTACCACCTCCCACCCGCTCTCCCTACCCCCTACACCTACCAAACTCCCTCCTACCCATACACTTTTCTGGTTCTTTTTGGTCCTACCTAGCAGGCCAAAATCCCTAAAACCTTCCCTAACCCACTAAATGAATAATGACCTATTGCTTCAACCCCACCCATTCATCTTGAACTTCTTCCCCTCTACTCAAAGAATCAAAAA
>CM042167.1:64800104-64805104 GCA_023376005.1 Doryteuthis pealeii | reverse complement strand
TATTTTGCTGAGATGTCGACACACATAAGAAATAAGATTTCGGCGGATAAGCGACACCAAATAATCAGGATTTACATTTTTGTAATCTTGGAAGATTTGTAATCTTGCAGACTGGACGGATGCTCAAATAGTCACAATTTTCAAAAAGGGAGACAGACGAGCCTGTGGTAACTACCGTGGGATCTCACTTTTGTCCATACTGGGAAAAGTTTTCGCCCGCATATTGCTCAACATACTATCAATCATAGCGAAGAATTTTTTTTTTACCTGAGGCACAGTGTGGGTTCCGTGCAAACCGGTGAACTACGGACAGGATTTTTCCTTGGATAAATCCAGGAGAAATGCAATGAACAGAATATGCCTCTTTGCAGGATCTTTCTTGACTTTACAAAAGCCTTCGACACAGTGAACGGACAAGCACTATGGGACATCCTACGGAGTCCTACGGTGCCCTGACCACTTCACCAAGCCTGTATCTGCCTTGCATACAGGAATGAGGGCATCGGTCAGTTTAAGGGGTGAATTCTCAGAGCCATTTGAAGTTGAGAGCGGGGTGAAACAGGTCTATGCCCTTGCACCCACTCTGTTCTCAATTTTTCTCTCTATGGTCTTATCTGATGCCTTCACTAACTCACCAAGGAGTATGAATACATACGCCTCTTCAGCCGACCAAATGTTTGATCCTACCAACATAAAGAATAATATATATATATATATATATATATATATATATATATATATAATATATTATTATAATGGAGATTGTGTGTTTGTCTTTCTGTAACCGAAACTATATCACTACTCAAGTCACGATTACCTTAGTTATTTACGTCACATTCTCCATGATTTGATTTTTACTTAAGCCTCAATAATTAATAAAATTGTTTTACGTTATTAATACTGTTGGCCTTATCTACATATTGTAAGATGTAATTGTATTTATATATACAGCAAAATAGCGATTTACAGTGTGAACGGGAAGTCTAATTTGCATATTGATATTAAAAATTTGATTTTTAATAAATATGCGCTTGGTAATATTGATTTCTAATTATTTGGCTTTATCTTAATGAATATGATAAAAAATCTATTCAATAAATCTTTAAAGATATCCATTAACAAGAAGAAATAACTGTAATTTGCTTATTTACTTCCTAATTTAACTATTTAGTTAAATTAGGAAAATTTAGCAATGAAATACATGAGTGATAGAAGAGTAAGTTTCAGTTGTTCTATTTTTTTATCATTCACCCCCTCTATTTCAAATATTTTTATCTGCATTCTTATTTAATTTCATTAGTCTCTCTAATTTGATTGGACATTTTATTACATTAAAACATAAATACTTGCACCCGGAGGGTGCATATATTTGCTAGTATATATAATATACCAAGTGTGTTGGTAAATCCTCGCGGTGAGAAAAAACCCAGCAAATAGTTTGATTGTAAAAATATACTACCAAACATCAACCGGGGAGAAAACATTTTTGGAAAAAAGAAAAGACCAAGATAGTCGTACCAACAAAAAGTAATCTATTGGTACATAAAGAAAAAACAATTTATATAATATATATATATATGTATATAAGATATATATATATATTCATACAACTACTTGGAAAATAAGCGAATAAGTGCGTGCGGAACATTTCTACATTTTTTCTATTATTATTATTTCATTTCATTTTGTTATTTAAAAATAATGATAGATAGAACAATGTACACATGGATACCTAAGTAGAGCAAATAATAAAGATAAATCTAATGAGTCAGACGAACCTACTATTAGTTTCGCTTAATGCTCTTCAGGGTTAAGATCTGACTTATATATATATATATATATTGTTGACAACATCTTATTATAAAGGAGATTGTGTGTTTTTCTGTCTGTAACCGAAACTATATTACTAATCAAGTCACAATTAACATAGTTATTTACATCACATTTTTCATGATTTTATTTATATTTAAACATCAATTATTGATAAAATTGCGTCGCCGTTTTATTAGTGTTGTCCATATCTACATACTAATAACATGCTATTGTATTTATATATACAAAAAATAGCGGTTTGCAGTGTGAACAGGAAGGCTAATTTGCATATTGATATTAAAAATGTGATTTTATTAAATATGTGCTTAGTATTATTGATTTCTAACTGTTTGGTTTTATTTTAATGAATATAAGCAAAAATCTCTCCAATGAATCTTAAATGAAATCCATTAACAAGAAAAAATAAGTGTAATTTTATTCTTTATTTCCTAATTTAACTAAATAGTTAAATAAGTAAATTTCAGCAATGAAAGACGGCAGTGATGGAAGAGTAAGTTTCATTTCTATTTTTCTATTATACCCCCACTCTGTTTCAAATCTTTTTATCTGCATTCTTATTAGACTTTATAATTTAATACGATATTTCATTACATTAAAACTTAAATACTTGCACCCGGAGGGTGCATATATTTGCTAGTATTTCATAAACACCAGCATTGGATTCTTGTTTATTTCTGGAGTGTTTTAGTAAATGACTAATTGTTTGACTTGTGCGGGAAACAGTTTTAATTCTTAGATGATTTAGATTTTTTTCAATTAGAAGCGTTATAGGGCTTTGGGGTAGTGTCATGTACTTGGTTGTGGGAATGTCGTTAGGGTTTGTTGAGTTTGTAAAAAATTGTTTGTTTTTGTAGATTTTAATAGCTTGTAGTTTGGCGCGATGTATGAAGGAAACGGGGTATTGTAAATATATTTTTCGAACATTTCAAACATTCGAAACGGGGTATTGTAAATTTTTTTTTCGAACATTTCAAAAATTCTCCACGCTCCAACAAATTTTATTTAAAAAAAAAAAAGGATTTACTCTGATGAAGGTCGATATTTCTTTGTGTGCGGAACATTTCCACATTTTTTCTATAATAAATATTATTTCATTTCATTTTGTTATTTAAAAATAATAATAGATAGAACAAATGTACACATGGATAAACTCCTGACCGAAACACGTGTAAGTTTAAATTAATTAAAATATCCTATTTTATCCATTCAATAATTTCTTTCCTTTATTTCTCTTTTCAACATATATATATATATATATATATATATATATATATATCCATTGGACGTCCTCTCTTACGCTACAAGGACAAATTGAAGGACAATTTGAAACGCCTAGATATTGACCTGAGTGCTTGGGAAGATCTAGCATCGGATCGGAAGGAATGGAGTAAGGCCTGTTTCGCCAAACTAAAAAGCTTTGAAGAAAATAGACTGAAGCATAGAGATCGGCTCCGCAAAACTTTAAAAGAAAAACATTTAACTCCTGCCTTGGATCATTTCGTTTGTCAGTGTGGCTTCATGGCTCGCAGCAGGGCTGGGCTGCTGTCACACTCGAGGAAACATAAAATGCCTTCTTGACAGCATGAACAACATGGGAGGAATCAAATCACTCACTGCTGACCCTCATCTATCGTTCTCGATAGGAGAGTCCACCATATATCCATATATATATATATATATATATATATATATATATATATATATATATATATTTGGGAGAATATGTGCTTAATTGAAATCGTACCTAATTTTTGAAAGTTAATTAATTAATAATTAATTAATTAATTAATTAGGCTGGCATACCTATTTAAATGTAAGGCTAAACAAATCGAGAAAAATCAATCTCTGTATGTACATTTCGGCCTATTAGGCTCATCAGCAGAGCTATAGATAGAAAGACCGCCTTGTGCGTGATTCGAAATCCGACTGTCAAGCTAACAGGCGAAGACCGTAATCCCTACACCAAACGGACTTTCTTAGATCTTTCGTTTTGTTTAGAAGTAGGTTCCTATTCCTCTTATAGGGACTTCTTCTACACGACAGTATCCATATATATATATATATATCTTATTATAATGGAGATTGTGGGTTTGTCTGCATGTAACCGAAACTATATTACTATACAAGTCACAATTCCCTTTGTTATTTACACCACATTCTCCATGATTTTATTTTTTTATTTAAACCTCAATTATTTGTAAAATTGTTTTACATCATTAAGACTGTTCACCATATCTACATTCTAATAACATGCAATTGTATTTATATATACAACAAAATAGTGGTTCACAGTGTGAATGGGAAGGCTAATTTGTATATTGATATTTAAAATTTTATTTTAATAAATATGTGCTTGGTATTATTGATTTCTAATTGTTTGATTTTATCTTAAGAAATATAAATAAAAATCTCGTGGATAAATCTTAAAAGAAATTTATTTACAAGAAGAAATAACTGTAATATTATCCTTTACTTCCTATAACTAAATAGTTAAATTAGGAAAATTTACCAATGAAAGAGGGGAGTAATGGAAAATGATGGAATAGTTAGTTTCAAAGTTGTTCTATTTTTCGATTATACCCCCTCTGTTGCAGATCTTTTTATCTGCATTTTTAGTCAGTTTCATTAGCCTTTCTAATTTCATATACTATTTTATTACATTAAAACTTAAATACTTGCACCCGGAGGGTGCATATATTTGCTAGTATATATATATATATATATATATATATATATATATATATATATATATATATATATATATATGGTTTCATGTCTTATATTTTAGGTTCCAAGATGAGATCTTGAACATGTACCCATTTTTGAGGAACTGCCATAAAAATCATAGCAAAAATGCCCTGAAAAATCCTCGGTGTTTCAACATTTGGGCGAAAATTGATGGGAAAATCTAACAATTTCAGTGTTTACACCAGGAAATGTTGTCATTTGATTTCAAATAAAAAATATGCCACCCTCCATTATTGCAAAAACTCGGGTTCTTCAGTGCATTTTTGTCTACGATCTTTTGTTAGGTGGTAACATATGGTCACAGTGCCAAAAGCGATATATGTTGTGTAGCGGGTCTTGTCAACGTGCCTCCAAATTCACAGCACTAAAAAGGTATTTGGTACGCGGCGGTCGTCTTGTCGATAAAAAAGGTACAACGC
>CM042167.1:64780104-64792604 GCA_023376005.1 Doryteuthis pealeii | reverse complement strand
TTGGTAGGGTACCAAGTTTCTTGGTATAAGGATGATTCTAAGCTGGTCCTATTCTCTAACAGTATGAGAGCTCAATTTTTGATTTTTATAAACATAGCAAATTTATTTCTCTGAATGTTTGAGATGAGGCTTGAAGATTAGTATTATTTGCGTTATTCGGACCATTGTCCCCATCTTCATTGTTATTTGTACAACGTTTCGGCCGATATACCCTCCGGCCTTCTACAGGTATTTCTTGGCGGACTCGGGAACCTTCTCGGACTCGGGAACCTTCTTTTCGAACCCGGGAACTTTCTTGTCGTATTCGGGGGCCATCACGGAACTTTGAACCTAACCCTTTATTTATTCCACGGGGGTATCCTGTTCTCATGCCGCTAACCATTGCCCTTATGGGATGAAGTTAGAATAATAGATAGAGAAGAACATTGGAAGAGAAGACGCCTCAAAGAATCAGCACATATGATAGGCTGTACTGGGCTGTTAAGTAGACCTAGCATAGAAATGAATACAATATGGGAACCCATAATTAAGAAGGCCAGATCAGATTGAGGAAAAAAAACACAATATGAGTCTAGGTAAAAAATCATGCATAAGTAAAATAGGTAGATATTCTAGCCAAATCAAGACATTAGGTTTATAAGTTCCCAAAATTCACACTCAATTGTCCAATGCCGAGTGGATTAGGCAGTTAGGTTAAAACAGTTCTAAGTGACAGTTATCTCTGGTTCCCGAGTTCAATCCTGAGTGAAAGCAGTTAGAAAAATAATTAATTAACACAACTCCTACCCCAGCTATGGTTAGCGGCATGAGAACAGGATACCCCCGTGGAATAAATAAAGGGTTAGGTTCAAAGTTCCGTGATGGCTCCCGAATACGACAAGAAAGTTCCCGAGTCCGAGAAGGTTCCCGAGTCCGACAAGAAATACCTGAAGAAGGCCGGAGGGTATATCGGCCGAAGCGTTGTACAAATAACAATGAAGTTGGGGACAATGGTCCGAATAACGCAAATAATAATAGCAAATTTATTTGTGAATAAAAAGGCCTTAATATGGAAATGGTCCATAATGACGATACCCTGGATTTAAGACCTTTTTATTCACAAATATATATATATATATATTATATATAATATATATATATAATATAATAATAAAATATAAGGTTTTACATATCTATTTATTTGGTGACAAAAGTTATTTGTAACATCTTCATCTGACGATTGCCGCATAAAACAAATATGGTCGTGAATGTTCCTTTGTCATCAAATAAATAGATATGTAAAACCTTTATATATTTATTTTATTATATTATATAACAGCTCTATTTTATATTGAGCACTCTACCAATAATACTGCCTTTGGTACGTCATTCCAGCAAAAGCTGAAACAGTGACCATCCACACTATAGTATATATATATATATATATATATATATATATATTGGAAAAGATACAAATCAAGAAAAAAGAAATTTTCCATGTTGTTTAATAACACCTGCCTACAATATATATATATATATATATATATGTGTGTGTGTGTGTGTGTGTGTGTGTGTGTGTGTTGAGATCATATTAGCTATGATAATTTAGATGCTCTTTACTATAACATACATTTGCTCTTCAGAATCTTCCTTAACATAAAATACAAAAAAAACTATCGTGATGTATTCTTTCTCTCTGCTCGAAGACATGATGCTATGACTGAATAAGCGTATCTATCAAAAATAGATAAATGAATAAGTACATTCGAACGAAACTAGAATATTCCACTGACTTAAAAAATAAACGAACACAAAAAATCACAAACATTATTTTCTTTTTCGACTTTCTTCACCCTTCTAGTGTCAGAAAAATGAAGTTTTCCTTACCCAAATGTATGTGTGAGAGTGTGTGTTGTGTGTGTGTGTGTTGTGTGTGTGTGTCTGTGTGTGTGTGTGTGTGTGTGTGTGTGTGTGTACGTTCGTGCTTTGTTTGTGGGATTGGAGGCAAGAGGACGTACAGCGCATCTATAAAAAAAAGAAAAAAAAGAAAAGAAAAGAAAAGAAGTACCTTCGAACAAAACTAGAATATTCTTCTGACTCTTGTTTTTAAGGATTGGAGGCAAGAGGACGTACAGCGCATCTATTAAAAAAGAAGTACCTTCGAACAAAACTAGAATATACTTCTGACTCTTGTTTTTAAGGATTGGAGGTAAGAGGCCGTACAGCGCATTTATTAAAAAAAGAAGTACCTTCGAACAAAACTAGAATATTCTTCTGACTCTTGTCTTTAATGATTGGAGGCAAGAGGCCGTACAGCGCATCTATTAAAAAAAGAAGTACCTTCGAACAAAACTAGAATATTCCAATGACTTTTGCCTTTTCTACTTTGACTGAAAAATAAAAATAAAACGAAGCAGACATCTTTTTTTTCTATTTCGACTTTCATCACCCTCCTAATGTCATGAAAATGAAGTTAACTTTACCCAAATGTGTTTGTGTGTATGTGTGTGTGTGTGTCTGGCTTGTATGATTGGAGGCAAGAGGCCATACAGCGCGTCTATTAAAAAGAACTAGAATATTCCATTGTCCTTTCTTCTTTATTGACTGAAAAAAATCAAAGAAAAACGAAAACTACACATGGCAGACATGTTTTTATATTTCGACTTTCCTCACCCTTCTAGTGTCATAAAAAACGTTCACCTCACCCAAATGTGTCTGTGTGTATGTGTGTGTGTGTGTGGCTGGCTTGTATGATTGGAGGCAAGAGGCCATATAGCGCGTCTATTGCCCCCCCCCACCGCAAAAAAAGAAAGAAGTACCTTCGAAAAAAAAAAACTAGAACATTCCAAAGACTTTTGCCTTTTCTGCTTTATTGACTTAAAAATAAAAGGAAAACGAAAAATACACAAGGCAGACATCTTTCTTTTTATTTTGATTTTTTTTTCTTCCCCTTCTAGTCTAATCAAAATACAAAAAAGAAACTTAACCAAAAAAAAACTCCGAAAAGGTTGTCCGTTGTGATTAAAGAAGTAGGCGTGTGTCGAATTGATTACGTTTCGTAATTAATCGCAAAATTCTGTTGAATGTAAACAAGATCTTCAGCGCCAACCATTCTGACCCTCTGATGCCCAAATTCTTGTCTTGTCTGGCAGAGATCACATTTAGATCTGTTGTTATCAACTAACAACTTGCAAAAAAAAAAAAAGAAAAAAAGATGTCGGAGAAATTTCTCACTGGGGAAACATCAGCCAAGGTCATTCTTCCCGCCTTTTTAAAAAAAAAAAAATCTTATTTCTTTTTTTTTTTTTAAATCACCTTTTATTTACTCCTATTTATCCGTATTCAATTGTTAGTGTTCTATTGATCGATAATCGATTTTTAGCAACTACTTGTCACCGGGGAGTGTGGGGGAGGCCGGTAAAATCGATTTCCTTCTTTCTTTGTCTCGAGAGGCAGCGCAACATCAGTAACCCAGTAAAAGAAACGATATCGCTTCTTCAACTGTTGTCTGAAGTTATGAGATGAAATACTTTGATTACTCACTCTTCATTAGCTTCCCTTTCATCCCCACCCAATACCCAGGTCGTTACTCACATTCTCCGACCATTAAGTATCTAAGGAGTAGTTTAATAAATAAGGTGAACGTTGCCTAAGTGTTAGATTGAGCATACCGAGCCGGACTTGGACGGACATGAGGGATGCATAATCGCGCGCGTGGTAATAGAAATAACCGAATGACCTTTGCGGCAGATGAACGCATATTTAAGTCTTTTCTTATTTGAGCTGGCCCAGGCGGGAGACCAGTGTGCTTTGGCCGCTGGATCGATAAAGTAATTAACATCGTTGATCTCAGGGGCCCCCCAGGCAACACCTGTCCCCTCGATTTAAAGGGACAAGGCTGGGTTTATTGTCCAGTGTCTGAGGCGCTCCCCTTGAGTGGGAATGCTGACGGGATCATCGCATTTTTTGCACCCGCCACCCATGAGTCTTGGCTCGTGGGTGATCCTACACCAATAGGGTCTTGTGCCTAACCCGTACACGTGGGGTACGTGGTAAATATTATACTGCCACATCCAAATCGCTCTACTTACTTGAGTAGCTCGGATGGTATGTTATTCTGTTTCATGCGTAGCTGGGACATTTTTCTAACTGGCCTGGTCTGTTCTCAAGATGCTAGTCTGAAAGATGCTGGTGTAACATTATTTCTTCTAATTGGTCTTTCTTAGTTCTGTTATCTTCATTTCTTCTAATTTGTCTGGTTCTGTAGAAGTTGGTTCACAAAGGTCGCTATTAGCAGAGACAAAACAAGGCTTATATTTTATGTGATCACATTTTTAAAAATTCTGAACTAGACTTTTCTCTAATTAGGATCCTTCAACGCATGCGTGAGTGAAGCGGGTCCTATGTTTACCGTAGGAAGTCTTGCGCTTAACTGACTGACTGACTGGAACTTCGTTCCCAGGCCATTCTGTGTGTTTTTTGTTTTTTTTGGTTTGTTTTGTTTTACGGCATATCAACCTCAGTGGGTCATTTAATGCCGATAAAGTTTTGAAATAAATCAATTCTTAATGGATAGTACAATTTTTTTATAAATACATTTTTCTATTTAACCCATAGATGGGACCCTAACAGGTACTACCACTCCGGGTCAGAGTGGACCAGGGAGCAATGGTGATCAAGGGGTGCTCCACATTCCCCAAACCTCCAAAACTGGAATCTCACCATCAGATAGAGTTTAACGTCATTCCCAGGGCATGTAGACCCGCAGCCATCGCCTTCTGGCACCCATATGATAAAAAGGGGTTGGGGCTACCACTTACATTTATAGACTAAGCGATGGACGATTTAGATGGTCTTATTTTAACCAGAGGATGTTTCAAGATGATAACGGTCGTACTTTTAAGGAACGAGTATTATTATACAATTTTTAAAAAAAGTTTTCATTAATATCTAGGACTATAAGAAAAATTCTCCTAATCAACCCAAAATGAAGACCCCTTAAACCAACGTTATCGAAAATCCAATAGAGAATTATTTCCCCCTGTCGCTAGGGGGGCGAATCGCCAACACGAGGTTGGCGGGAGAATCAAACCCCATTACTTATCTGAGGGCCGTCGACCAGGACGGAAGCGTTTTAACAGCACACTTTCTAAAGGCCGTCTCAACAGCATACCTTCAGAAGGCTGTCGAACTGAATAGTCCCCTTAAAAAGGGCCCTATCCACCGCTTATTTAAAAGAGCAGTTACCCAAGCGAGTAGCTTCTAAAAAAGCACTCCCTACACTTTTTACTTATCGCACGAGAACCAGCCGGCAGGGATGCGTCGCAAGCAAACTCCAACACTTGACTTTCTAAGAAATTCTAAAAGAAACGTCTAACAGCACTCTACAAACTACGGCGACCAGAATTCCTTTTCTAGTGCTACTTCTCCAACGAACTGTAATTTCACCTCTTAGATAAGTCCTGTAGCAAATGCCATCAAAATTTGCAACAATATTTTTTGTACCCTTTGTCAATATATGTGTTAAATTTCCATTGTGTTGTTTGTCTACTTTCGTCCGAATAATTTGCCTACAACTGGGAGAATAAGAGCTCCCCTAAAACCGTAATTTTCCCTTTTAACATTTTATATATAGATGTGATTAACAATCATCCTAATTATATTGTGCTAGCAGCACAGATATCCATGACAATTTTTCGCCAACCGTCCCGATCATTCATTACCCCTGGCAGGTCTTCTGTGCAGCAACCAGTAACCGTGCAGAGCTGGTTAATGTAAGTCTTTGCTGGACGGCCCACACTGGCATTTCTATTTACTGGAGAACGTCGCTTATGAGTTCGTCCTTGGTTCTCCAGTATTACCCGGCAACTTGTTCGTTGCACTCGCGTGGTTTGTGTTATAGGGGGCAGGTGGCTGTACAGCTGCTTTCTTGTGGTGTGTTTTTTCCACGATTTGATTAAAATCACACATAGCATTCTTGTGCAGCTACCATCTAGCTAATTTTCTATGCGTTTTGTTTGGGTCTAGGTGGTGCAGCCATACAGTAGCACTGATATACCTACGGCTTGGAAGAATTGTTGCTTTAACTTGTCAGTGATATCTGATTTCTATATGACTGATAATCTGTTTATAGCAGACCATGCCCCCCCCCCATGCGTGCATTAACATCGCTTTCTGTAGATGAGATATTACTACCTATTTATATGAATTGTTTTACCTGCTTTTGAGGTTCAGCATCGAGTGATGAGATACCTCTTTCCTTTTTACAACACATGAACTCGGTTTTATTGGAGTTCACAAAGAGGCCGATGTTCCGTGATGCCTTCTCCAGGCTCTGTAGTAGGGATTCGAACTTTGCAGGTGTATTTACAAGAGGTGCCAGATCATCTGCGTAGTCCACGTCTGTGCAAAACTCAGAAACAATGACGAAATTACACACAAAGCACAATACTTGTAGACAAATTCCAAATTTTGCAATAAAAATAAAATTTTTCTAAAATCTCTCAGGCTATTTAAAGTACTGTATTTCCAGACAAGAAATATTTTTAACGATTTGTAATAAAATTTACTAGAATTTTTAGTAAATTTGAGATAAAATATATTTAATTTTATTTTTTGAGTTAGTTTCGTCATTTTATATTTTCCAAATAAAATGTTATGAGAAAATTTATGAGGTATCTTTAATTTATTTACACATATACATCTATGTATGTTTGTATATTATATATATATATATATATATATATAATATATATATATATATATATATAGTGTGTGTGTGTATTTATATCTATATCTATCTATCTGCCTGTGTGTATATGTATATATATATGTATCAGTGTATATAACTGTGTATGTAACTAAGATTGTTATGGTTGTATGCATAAATATGTATACATTTATATATATATATATATATATATATATATATGCTTGTTTATATGTATGTATATATGAATGTATGTACATATGTATGTATCTATTTCTATGCACACACACACACACATACACACGCACACATATATGTGTTTTTGTGTGCGTGTGTGTGCCTGTGCATAGAAATATATGTATATATATATATATATAGAGAGAGAGAGAGAGAGAGAGAGAGAAAGAAAGAGAGACAGACAGACAGACAGACAGACAGAGACAGAGAGAGAGCGAGAGACAGACAGACAGAGAGAGGGGGAAGAGAAAGAGAGAGAGAGAGCGAGAAAAAGATACATAGAAATATATATAAATATGTATACATACACACACACACACACACACACACACACACACACATATATATATATATATATATATATATATATATATATATATATATATATATATATATATTCTCTATGTGTATATATTTAGGAAGCAACTTTTCTTGTGGGTATAATTTATTAAATATGGCAGACAAAGATTTATATCTGAGCTTTTTTATTAACCTTTTTCATGTTTACCAGCGAGATTTCATCAAAAACCTTGAAGACTTCATGACAACTTTCCAAAATCACAAATATTGTATCCCGAGTACATCGATTTTCGACTTTAGTTGGCCATTTTCGGATGTGGGTACACTTTTGGAGAATTATTTTACAGCCTTCAGGGTAGTGTTTATGACTAGGGATTAGTTCACCAGGTTGTCTCTCTCTAGGTGTTTTTTTTCCTTTCAATAAGTTATTGAAAGGACAAAACCACCCAAAGTGAGACCTCCTAGCGAACTAATTGTTGTACCGGCCGTTCCTACAGTGGAGAACATGCACCGGTTCTCACTATAAATAGTGAGACACCGAGTGGAAAGGAGCACTGTTCCCGTTAACGACAAGCTAGTCGTACATGTACCATTAATTGTAAATACACTTGTCTTATTTTACCCCATCTCGACTTGACTTCTTTTTACTGTTGGGACTAACATCACAACAGTCCTCTATGCAGCATCCTGTATCCGCGCAGAGCTGATCAATGTACGTCACAACACTAATCCCCACTCATAAACAACCCACCAAAGATGATGAGAAGAACTGTAATCAAACCTTTCAGGATTTCCCAGAAAAATTGTATATAAAGCCTCATGAATTTTCTGTTTACCATTTCCAATAAATTCGGCGGTCTGATGATACTCATAGGTATACACATATGCCTATGGGTAGAAATAGATCTATAACCGCAAAATGATCGATATCTAAGCCTTTTTTCTTTACCAATTCTATTGCGCTGTTCAATAATATTGAACATCGAGCTCTCACCTTGGACCTGAACAACATTTTGCTGTTGGAAGAAAGATCCAAATTAGAATCATCCTAATACCATCTGACTTGGTAATCCATCTACGGGAAGGTAAAGAGACGATTCTTCCAGGCTGTGGTTGTATCGGTGCTGCTGTATGGCTGTACCACCTGGACTCGAACAAAGCACCTTGAGAATAAGCTGCACCAGAATCCTGCGAGCGGTCCTGAATAAGTCGTGGAAGCAGCACCCCACAAAAAAGCAACTGTATGGCCACCTACCCCCCATCTCACAAACCATACGAGCAAGACGGGCTAGGCATGCAGGACACTGCTGGAGAAACAAGGACGAGATCGTAAGCGACGTACTATTGTGGAAGCCAGCACATGGACACGCTAATGTGGGCCGCCCAGTCAGGACCTACATTGACCAACTATGTATGGATGCTGGCTGCTGCGCGGAGGGACTCCCAGAGTCGATGAATGATAGGGAAGGTTGGCGAGAGATTGTCATGGATATCCGTGCAAACTGCGCGACATGATGATGATGATGATGATATATATATATTTATATATATATATATATATGTAAATTGCTCGATATTGATAGAGGATTTGGTACAAACATCACATAGGCGAGAAACTGTCAGTAACTTTATATATATATATATATATATATATATATATATATATATATATATAATCATTATCCCTACATTAACGCACAGATCCAAGCCGTGCTACTCATGCGAGGAGTTGGTGAGGGACAGTATCCTCTCTCTCTCTCTCTCTCTCTCTACATATAACTATATTTGAGTTCATATATGGGTTAGCTCAGTCGGTAGAGCGTTCGGCTAGAAACCACAAGGTTCCTAGTTCGATACCCGCCTCGCCAACTCAGCGTATGAGTAGCACAGGGATCTGTGCGGTAAAGTAAGGAGCTGATGTTAGGTGTGGTGCTCCATCTCAGTATCGCTGTATGGCTGATACCGACATTAGGCCGCCCGACGACTTTTTTTACTTTACTATATATATATATATATTATATATTATATATATATACTCAGTATGCCTACATTAACACACTGATCCAAGCGGGCTATTCATGCCAGGAGTTGGTAAGGGATGGTATCTTTCTATTTCCCTCCCCCCTCTCTCTCTCTCTCTCTCTCTCTCTCTCTCTCTCCCTCTCCATATAACTATATTTGTGTTTATCTATCTATCTATCTATCTATATATATATATATACATAAACACAAATATAGTTATATGTAGAGAGAGAGAGAAAAGAGAGAGATACACACACACACACACACACACACACACACACACACACATATTATATATATATATATATATATATATATATATATATATATATACGTGGTGTGTGTGTGTGCTAAAATTTACAGATGGTGCAAGCGTATCAACCCCATCTTATTGAAAGGAAGAAATAAAGAAAAGAGAAATAGGAAAAGAGAAATAAAAAGGTAAACACTCACCAATGATATATGCGTTTGTTAATGATATAAGCACTTTATTTATTTTGTCGAATGTAACGGGATTTTGCCGAATGATATATGAGATTTTATTTCGAGATGATGTAACGGATGTGAGATACAAACAGAAAAGAGAAAATACAGGGAATTTGCAAACGGAAGAGCTTTCATTATCGCCTGATGATTGTAAAAATTAAGTGAAACTGACAGTTGTGATTGGTAGGGTTGAATTTTAAAAGTTTACTATACAATTATCTCTTGGCGTGCTATCGCGGTGTTATGGTTAACAAGCTCGTCTCACATATCCATTACTACTCTCTTGGTGCCCCACACTTGCACTCTTATGTCACACCCTGCGTGTGACACTGACGGTTGTGATTGGTGGGGGCGTGCCATCGTGGTGTAATGGTAAGCATGCTCGTCTCGCAAATCCATTGCTACTGATTGGTGAGTTCAATCCCTGCTGAGTGCCCCACACTTGCGATCTTGTGTCACACCCTGCCCGTGAAACTGACGGTTGTGATTGTTAGAGTTGGATTTTAGATGTTTATCTTACAAGTATTTCTGGACGTGCCATCGGAGCTCGTCTCGTAGATAAATTACCACTGATTGGCGAGTTCGACACTTGCTGGGTGTCCCAAACTTTCTATTTTGTGTCACACCCTGCCCGTGGGGAACGCTATCATGCATGTCGTAATTCCAACCAATCAACCATCGAACCAGATAAATTTTTTCCTTTGACGATTACACAAAAAGAAAAGAAGTTTGATTATTAAATGAAATAAGTTTTGAATAATTTGGATTTTTGGACTATTTTCCTTATCTTTATTGTGACAGTCATTAACACAACTTTTCAGCCGCTGTATCCTTCGGCCTTCCCCTGGTGTTTTCTGTAAAGAGAGACTGTGGTAGACAAACATACACACACACACACACACACACACACACACACACACACACACACACACACATACACACATACATACGCGCACGTGCAAAAGAAAGAGATACAGAGACATAAAGAAACACACAGAGAGAGAGAGAGAGAGAGAGAGAGAGAGAGAGAGAGAGAGAGAGAGAGAGAGAGAGAGAGAGAGATTCAAAACTCTGATGAGGCGGAAAATTCCGTTAACTATTTGCCTACCAAATTTTCCCACGGCTGTACCAAATTTTATTGGTATTTTTTAAGGAAAGTAATTATTATATATATATATATATATATATATATATATATGTGTGTGTGTGTGTGTGTGTGTGTGTGTGTGTAAGTGAGAAAATGGAAGTGAATCTGACAATTATGCTGAAAGATAAATGAAAAGAAAATATTGTATGGAAAAAAAATTATTGAATTGCCGGAACGTGTTTCGACCAAGAATTTGTCCTTGTATACATAGTATCCTATTTTGTATCATTTTAAATATAAAATAAAATAAAATGATAATAATAATAATAATACCTACTTTAAGAATATTGTACAAGAGTCATATAATAAATTCTAATTTGCTATATACCATGTGTTATTGTTGAAAGTAGATCTGCAGAGAAGACAAAGAAAAATGATTATTGTTCTATATGCAATTTTGCCTTCATACAAATATAGTAGGTAACAAAAAATGTTTAAAAAGATTTATACAAGTAATATGAATAGTATTTAGCTTAAGTCTTTGCCTATTAAATTTCCCTCACGGCTGTACCAAATTTTCTTGCTATTTATGCAATAAAGTGTGGGGCTGATGGTTGGTGTGGTGCTTCACCTCAGATGCAAAAACAATCTTCCTGATATATACGATCTTGCCTTCTTACAAATACAGCAGGTAACAAAAATCTCTAACAAGACGTATATAAGTAATAGAAATATTACTAGCATAGTGTTGTATACCTACATATATATAATGGAGAGAGAGAGAGAGAGAGAGAGAGGAGAGAGAGAGAGAGAGAGAGAGAGTAGAGATGGGATGAGCGGCTTACTTATTTTTGTACTTGCTTGGCAGTAGAGGGAGATCTGCTGTGAGTGGTTTAAAGTAGACAAAGAGTTGATACTCATTGATGGTAGGTGTTATGCTCCACCTCAGATGCTAAAAAACAATCTCCCAGGCCTCCTAAGAACTACAATGTCCCGGATCCAATATTGGCCACAACACAGCAACGGAGTAGCACACATTGGATTGGATTGGTGAAATAAAGTGTGGGGCTGATGCTAGGTGTGGTGCTCCACCTCAAATGCAAAAACAATCTTCCTGATATATACTATCTTGCCTTCTTACAAGTACAACAGGTAACAAAAATCTCTAACAAGACGTAAACAAGTAATAGAAATATTACAAGTTTAATTGCCATTAACGGTAGGTGTGGCACTCCACCTCAGATACAAAAACAATCTTCCTGATATATGTGATCTTGCCTTCTTACAAATACAGCAGGTAACAAAAATCTCTAACAAGACGTATATAAGTAATAGAAATATTACAAGTTTAATTGCCATTAACGGTAGATGTGGCACTCCACCTCAGATACAAAAACAATCTTCCTATATATGTGATCTTGCCATCTTACAAGTACAAGCAGGTAACAAAAATCTCTAACAAGACTTATACAAGTAATAGAAATATTACAAGTTTAATTGCCATTAACGGTTAATTAAGTAGATTTCTGTTTATTTTGAATATTGTGTCATGGTTTTTGAATGTATAGAATGTTCCTTCTATCATTATGTTACATATTCCACATCTTTTGATTCCGCATTTTGAGACACCCTGTGTAGTGTGTTCCCCAAATTTGAATGAGGTTAAATTTTCAATCATAA
>CM042167.1:64720104-64765104 GCA_023376005.1 Doryteuthis pealeii | reverse complement strand
TGAGTCAGACGAACCTACTATTAGTTTCGCATAAAGCTCTTCAGGGCTAAAATCTGACTCAGATTTTAGCCCTGAAGAGCTTTATGCGAAACTAATAGTAGGTTCGTCTGACTCAGTAGATTATCTTTATATATATATATATATATATATTAGTAGCCTGTACGGTGGCCAAAAGGCTATTTGGCAGCACTAGGTGTGGCAGTCTCGCCTTTAGTCACCGAAACTGTTATCACACCTAGTTAGCGGCTAATAAGTGCAAGGTATCGCACGTTGTATAATATATATATATATATATATATATATATATATATATATATATATATATGAGCTAAGTGAGCATTGACATGGAATCAACGGCGCTTGGTTTCTGATATTGTCTGTAGCAATCTTGGTCCTTTTTTGTTTTGTTCGATTTTGAAATTTTTTATCCTTCTTTTTGAATGAGAGGAGTTGGCGGGAGATTGTGTGTGTGTGGGGGGGGGCTGAAGCTAGTGCTGTGACGTCACAACAAGAAGAGGCAAAATCTCGAAGATCAACCTTTGCAGCAAAATTTGCAGCAGCAAACACTAACATAAAGTGACACGTTCGAGAGAGAGAGGGGGGGAGAGAGAGAGAGAAGGAGGAGGAGAGAGAGGAGGAGAAAGAAGAGAGAGAGAGAGAGTGGAGAGAGAGGAGAGAGAGAGAGAGAGAGAGAGAGAGAGAGAGAGCGGAAGAGATAAACACCGCTAGGGTGAGATGATTGAAATCGCTTAATTAATTAATTGAACTAGATTTTTAACTGCACCGGGTCGATCGGGTTTTTGAAAATGCCGGAAGAGATATTGATTGGTCGATACCGAAAGACTACGACGACGACGACGATGATGATACTAATGATGATGATGATGATAGTGAAGTCTGTGATTTGTGGATGAATGTTGCTGTGCGCTGCTTGGAGCGTCTCTGAGGCTTTTGATGTGAACAGTTGCCGAGAAAGAATGAAATCATCAATAACTTAAAATTAACTTCAAAACTTTTTTGATAACATTTTTGGATTTCATGTACAAAAATGCTTTTATAAAACCAATCTTTAGTAGTAGGGAAGCTCTAGAACTCATTTTACAGCCAAAAATAGGTTAAACCTCATATCCAAGACAGATATATATATGTTGAGTTTTTTTACATATATATATTTACCAACTCCTCCGCACGAGCAGGATGTGACACAAGGTCAATTTCTTAAGCGGAGTTCAACAGGTTTGAATTCAGAGTTTTCCTTCTCCTAGACCAGTTGCCTAACCAAGGTTAAAGAGCCCGGTCTGCCCTACTATTTATCCATAGCTGGAGGGAGAGTAGGATTCATACCTTTCCCATAGGTATTAGCGCTAAGTGAAATGCAATTACCACATCCAGGATTTGAACTCGGGGCGACAAGTCCATTTCCTATGACTTTAGCCATTACACCACGCACTTACAACCAGTTTTTTTACATATAAGGTGTGTGCTAGATCCCCGCTCCTACTTACAGACTAGGCGAGATCATGTGATCTATTCCTTGGTCAATTACTGGCAGTACTCTGAGGCTGATACAATACTTAAGCCACCTACTGGTCATAATTACTATAGCGTTCTTAGACGACGGACATAGGATTGAATCACTGGACCTCTACCAATACACAGGATAGGACATACGATTACCAAAGGATCCCCAAAGGATTCCATAACATAGGACTTTCTTTAAGCCCTATTTCAACTGGCCAAGGATGGCACTTAAAACTTTACAATATATATAATATATATATATATATATATATATATATATATATATTAAAGAAAAAGTCAACGCCTCTGTCGACGAATAACACCGAAAAAGTGTTATTCAGAAACCAATGGTAGGACTGACTTTTAAATTGTATTATTAATTATAAATAAATAAATAAATAAATATATATATATAATATATATATATATATATATATATATGAAGAAAAATGGGAAGTAAATTCGACAATATGTAATATTGTAAAAATTGAAAAAACCCAAGTTCCATTAACAAAAGATGTTTAGTAAGATTACACTGCAGTGTTTCGGTCTGTTTTACCAAACCATCATCAGGGCTTTCGTTGGTTTAAGGAAAAAATTAATAATTTATTTTTTCCTTAAACCAATGAAAGCCCTGATGATGGTTTGTTAAAACAGACGGAAACACTTCAGCGTAGGCTTATTAAACATATTTCGTTAATGAAACTTGCGTTGTTTTTTCCCAATTTTTACGATATATATATATTATATATATATATATATAGAGAGAGAGAGAGAGAGATAGAGAAGAGAAAGAAGAGAGAGAGAGAGAGAGAGAAAGAAAGAAAGAGAGAGAAAGATGAGAGAGGGAGGGAGAAATAAAAAGAAAGAGAGATAAGGAGAGAGAGATAGATAGATAGAGAGAGAGAGAGAGTGAGTGTGTGTGTGTGTGTGTGTGTGTGTGTGTGTGTGTGTGTGTTGACTATATTGATGCTTTAAAAAACAAAGATAAGGAATATCTGATCCTCATTATTGGGAAATTACCCTAAGGTTTTAAGATCATCGCACGATATCAGATGTAGAGCATTAGACATGCCTCAAAACATTGAAAAAAAATGATAAAATAACCTTAAACCCTATTCATCTATCCATGTTTCTCTCGTTTTAAACATTATTTGTTTTTATTATTTAACAACTAACAGGACCTGTGGATATACAACAGTATGGTAGTTTAATTATCACAATGTTTGATATGTTTACTTAAGAGTTATTGCAATATAGTTCGATATGAGGAGTAAATGATTTAGTAAATTCGACAAAATGTGGTTGAAAATAGAGGAGAAATGTGGATAAAACAACACAACAACTAAATTTAAATGTCGGAAAAGCTTCGTAAAAGAGCGAGGCGAAATATCATTTGAATTTAGTTGTTGTGTTCTTTTATCTACATTTTCAACCTAGTAGCTCGATATGTAAAAACTACGATAATCTTGATTCAACTCTCTCTCACTCTTTTTCTTCCTTTCTTTCTTTTCATTTTCTCATTATGTTCGATTGAAACAGATTAGCGTTATCGCTTTCGTGCGCTCATCATTTCTCTCTATCTTTTCCCTACTCTCTTTCTTTCTTTCTTTCTTTCTTTTGTCTTTCTATCTTTCCTTCTTTCTTTCTTTTTCTTTCTTTCTTTCTTTCTTTCTTTCTTTCTTATTGTAATTTTCAGTGTAGCATGTTCTTTTACTTTCCTTTCTTTCTTTATATTAAAAACGGAATGGTCCATTATTTAGCTGAGGTGACGGCACTCATAAAGATAAGAATTCGGCGGACGAGTAACACCAGATAATCAGGATTTACATTTTTGCATTTCAACTCGGATGATTTGGACAGACTCATTTTTGACCAGAGGGTATTGCAAGCTGATAACATTCGTAAAATTAAGGAACACGAGCATTAATATTTAACAAAATTTATTACCGAATCAAGACGACAAGAACTAAGAAGATAGAAAGAAGAAACAGCCTTAGACGATCAAAGATGGCCGAATGGAAGATGATAGAAAGTAACCAGCAAGTAAATCATCACTGTATCTCTGTATTTGTCTCTCTCTAATACTCTCTCGGTGTATATACCCAACGAGGGTATATAACAGATATACAGCTCATTCAATTGTGGCATATTGAAATCTAATAGATTGCAATGGAGTTATCAGAATAATAATTCATTAGAATAATTTTATTTATTTTGTTATTGTCAAAAAGGACTACAATGGTTAAATTACGAAAATACTAATAGTACAATGTACTCTTCAGTTACCTCATTTCAGAAATAAAACTGCATCCTTTAGAGCAGGGGTTCCCGACCAGGGGTGCTTGCATCCCCTGGAGGTGCGAGCATTATTCGATTGGGGGTGCGAGAAGCGTCCGTTCAAATTTAGATTAAATTTTTTAATTTTCTAATTAATATCATTTATATTTTCGTTTCTTTATTTCAGATTATTATCATTACCTTTCATCATATTTAGAGAGTGAAATATATATATATATATATATATATATATATATATATACCAACCCCTCCGCACGAACAGGATGTGACACAAGGTCAATTTCTTAAACGGAGTTCAACAGGTTTGAATTCAGAGATTTCCTTCTCCTAGACCGGTTTCTTAACCAAGGTTAAAGAGCTCAGTCTGCCCTACTATCCATAGTTATAGGGACAGTAGGATTCATACCTTTCCCAGGGGTATTAGCGCTAAGTGAAATGCAAATACCACATCCAGGATTTGAACTCGGGTCGACGAATCTATTTCCCATGATTTTAACCATTACACCACGCGCTTCCATGAGTGTGAAATATATATGATCTTTTGATAAAATCGTAGTATGGATTGACATTCTATATTTTTCGAATAAAAGTATAAATTGTAGGGGTGAGAGGTCAGAGCAAAAGTCTTTTAAGGGTGCGTAAATAGAAAAAGGTTGGGAACCACTGCTTTAGAGGTACCAGATACTATTTACAATATCACAATTTTTTTTAAGGGGGCCGCACATTTCAGCATACATATCCAGTACCTAAACTTTGAACACCCTGGTCCGCTTCTAGCACGAGGCAGGATCTGCTCAATCGCACGCTTTACCTTCTCATTGATGGCCTCACGGGTGATCGAATGCGTGCGCAATCTGTTTGAGTTTGACAAGGAAAAGCTATCGACCCATACGTGCCTCTTTTCATTGTTTGGTTTCGGTTGTAAATAACCGATTAAATCTGCCCCAGTGGACACAGCTAGGCGACAAGTAGAGCCGTTTCCGTCGATTGGGGGATGAAACAGCAATATCTATGTAGCGAGCTACCTGCTGGTCTGCTGTGCAAGCTCTCCGCACTGATCTCTCAATATAGCCCCACCTCCAACTCAGAATACACCCACCTATCTCGGGCATCACTCTTCTCTCTTTATAAATGTGGGCTTCTGAGTGCGTTATTACATTGCTCAATCTTTTGAAATTTCTCATATATATATATATATATATATATATATATATATGTGTGTGTGTGTGTGTGTGTGTGTGTGTAATATATGTATATATATATATATATACATATATATACATATGTGTGTGTATATATATATGTATATATATATATATATATATACATATATATACATATAAATGTACATATGTATTTATATATATATATATATATACATATATATGTACATATGTATATATGTATATATATATATATATACATATATACATATATATGTACATATGTATGTATATACATATATACATATATATGTACATATGTATGTATATATGTATATATTTACATATATTTTCTCGGGCCGGGTTAGCTCAGTCGGTAGAGCGTTCGGCTAGAAACCACAAGGTTCCTAGTTCGATTCCGGTCCTCGTTAACTCAGCGTATGAGTAGCACAGGGATCTGTGCGGTAAAATAAGGAGCTGATGGTAGGTGTGGCGCTCCACCTCAGATGCTAAAAAGCAATCTTCTTGGTCTAGCGCTATTGAAAAGGGGATAGACTCCCTCGCTGACTGGCTGATACTGTCTTTAGGCCACCCCGACGACTTTACTTACTTACATATATATGTACATATATACATATAAATTTATATTGGAGGTGTATGGATAGAGTCGTAAGAATTGGACGTGTGGACCCAAGTTCAAATCCTGGACGAAGTTCTTTGCATTTCACATAGCGCTAATACCCTTGGGAAAGGTATGAATTAAACTACTCTCCTTCCAGCTATGGGTAAATAGTAGGGTTGACTGGGCTCTTTAGTGCTGGCTAGGTAACCAGTCTAGAAGAACGAAAACTCTAAATTAAAACTTGTTAAACTCCGCTTAAGAAATGGACCTTGTGTCACATCCTGCTCGTGCGGAAGGATAGGTAAATATATATATACATATATATATTACATATATATATATATATATATATATATATATATACATTAGACCTGTTCAAAAATCAACTTTTTCCTTTTTTCATACCCTCCTGTTCGGTTTCCCATGCTTTTTGACCTGGAAACCCGAAAAACACAACCATTTTGAGGTAAAATGTCAGGAACCTTTGCCTCATTGGACCTCAAGATATTAAGCCCGCGATAGTAGAAAAGTGCCAAATTTTACCTTCTGTCAGACAGTTTTTCACCTGTAACTTTTGTTACAATTGGGATAGATCAACAAACTGGGTATCAAATTGAAGCATTTGTAATACTCTTTCTGTAAGAATAATCCAAGTAAGCATTCAAGAAAAAAAAGACACATCATATTCTGAAAAATATCAAAATTTCATAAATATTACAATCTTGACATCAGAAAATGTGTGACAAAGACCCTAAAAATTATTTTCAAGAGGCAGAAAAGTCTATTGTCCATGTCAGAAGGACACTTCAGAGTCATATGTTAAAAGTTTGCTTCTTGAAGCTATCAAATCGCTCATTTTACCTCAAAATGGTTGTGATTTTCGGCTTTTCCAGGTCAAAAAGCATGGGAAACCGAGCAGGAGGGTATGAAAAAAGGAAAAAGTTGATTTTTGAACAGGTCTAATGTACATATATATATTCATATATACATATATATGTACATATAAACATATATATACGCATATATATACATATATATATATATACAGTGTGTGCTTATGAGTGTGTATGGATAATAGAAAAACACAGGATATTCAAAAATATGAATTTATTCTGGATGGCGAAGTCGACGTGATAATGTTTTGGTTTCTTTAATAAACCTTCTATCGGGAATTGGAAGAAAAGTGGTGTGATAAGGGTGGATGACTTTCGAAAATCCGCCCTTACGGCAGAACATTTCTACCACCTCAAGTCCTAATGAAAAAAATCGATTCTTTATAACGTCGACTTCACAATCAAGAATAAATAATTCATCTTTTTGAAATACTTCTTGTTTTTTTCTTCTACATACTGTCAGATTAAATTCCCTATTTTCTTTATTATATATATATATATATATATATATATATATATATATATCTTATTATAATGGAGATTGTGTGTTTTTCTGTCTGTAACCGAAACTATATTCCTACTCAAGTCACAATTCTCTTAGTTATTGACATCACATTCTCCATGATTTTATTTTTATCTAAACCTCAATTATTAATAAAATTGTCTTACATTATTAATACTGTTAACCATATCTACATGATATTTACCGCGTACCCCACTTGTACGGGTCAGGCACAAAGTGCGTCGATCCCGTCGGCATTATCAGGCACTGGGCAATTAAATATATACATTAACTTGTAAGATCCACGATATTTACGCTCACAGGTGAAAAAATTGCGTCATCCCGTCGGCATTCCCTCAAGGGCGACTGTTGCAATGGGCACTTACAACAAAATAGCACTTTACAATGTGAACTAATTGAATTTAATAATATGTGCTTAGTATTATAGATTTCTAACTGTTTGGTTTTATTTTAATGAATATAAGCAAAAATCTCTTCAATGAATCTTAAATGAAATCCATTAACAAGATAAAATAACTGTCATTTTATTATTTACTTCCTCTTATAACTAAATACTTAAATTAGAAAAAATAACAATGAAAGACGAGAGTGATGGAAGAGTAAGTTTCAGTTGTTCCATTTTTTATTATACTCCCTCTGTTTCAAATCTTTTATTATACTCCCTCTGTTTCAAATCTTTTATCTGTATTCTTATTTAGTTTCATTATCCTTTCTAATTTAATACAATATTTTATTACATTAAAACTTAAATACTTGCACCCGGAGGGTGCATATATTTGCTAGTATTATATATATATATATATATATATATATATATATATATATATTATATATATAGTTATAGCGTCGATATCACCACCAATAATAAACATCCATCCAGTTCAACATCCGGTGTTTGTCTACTTTTCTCCACATCTGTGGGATTGATTTCCTCTTTTTGGTGTTGGTAAATCCTTGCGATGAGAAAAAAAACAGCAAATAGTTTGATTGTAAAAAAATACTACCAAACATCAACCGGGGAAAAAAAAATTTTGAAAAAAAGAAAAGACCAAGATAGTCGTACCAACAAAAAATAATCTATTGGTACAATATTTGGCCAAAAGAAAAAACAATTTATATGTATATATATATGTATATAAGATATATATATATTCATATAACCGCTAGGAGAATAAGCTAATAAGTAAAAAGTGCTCAATACCTAACTAGAGCAAATAATAAATCTTTATTTTTACACACACACACACACACACCACACACATATATATATATATATATATATATATATATATATAAGTCGATCCGCACTGATGAGAAGTAAACTTCGAAACACGTGTCTGTGGATGAACTGATATATATATATATATATATATATATATATATATATATATATATATATATATTCAAACCTGTTAAACTCCGTTTATGTTAGTCGTGGTGAATTGTACAGACTTGCATGGTTTAAAGTAACTCGGCTTAAGAAATTGACATATATATATATATATATATATATATATATATATGTATATATATATGTATGTGTGTGTGTGTGTGTGTGTTCTTCGCGTCAGAAGGACGAACTATTTATCCCTACTTGGACTTGTTTGATTCATTATTTTTGTTCACTCTTCCTTTTACCTCATCTCATATGTATGTGTGTGGGGGTGGGTGGGGGGTTAGGATAACGAAGACATAAAGTCAACGGCGCTTAGTAAGTGACAATTTCTCGCCTATGCGATTTTCAAACCAAGTGCACTCGGTAAATATGAATATGTATTTTCTCTTTTTTGTTGTTTTTTTATGTTGTTGTTTTTTATTTTTTGTTTTTTGTTTTTGCTTTGTTTTTACTGGGTTACATTTGGATACATTCAAATTCATAACCACAATAAAATATTCACAACAGCATGGCAACCAGTCTAAGAGAAGAAAAACTCTAAAATTCAAATCTGCTAAACGCCACTGAACAAATTGACAGATAATACTAATCATCAAGCCTCATCTCAAACATTCAGAGAAATAATAAACATCTTTGTTTACCTAGTGTCACCTATCACTATATGACAAATTTCAATAAGCTGTTTATAAAAATCTGTCTGATGTATAACACACACACACACACACACACACACACACACACACAAAACTAGGGATACCGACATTAGGCCACCCCGACGATTTTACTTACTTTACGCTCACTTATAGGTTATTGTTGTTGTTTATGTCTATGTTTGTTTTTGTTTTTGATTTGTTTGTTTATTTTTGTTTGTTTTTGGTTTGTTTTTTGTTTTTGTATACTTTATTTTTTCGTAAAGTTACCTCTGCTTTATAATGACCGAATTGGACACTTCTATGTGTCAACTACCTAAGGGATAATTCAATCGAAACTGAATACAATAACTGTATCCCCCTAAGGGGAGTGTTGTATAGCCGTCTATTGAACTTCAATGAAACACAGACACGCGTATATAAAAATATGACCCATCTTTATTTCCGTCGGTGTGTGGGTGTTGAGGGGTGACGAGTGTTCATTTGGAAATTCCCGAGGGTAGGATGGTGAACAGCGCCGTGTTCACAATGAACTTCCGATGGTGGTTAATACGGGAGACGACGAGGTTACCTTCTCGGATGCTCGCTGCGGACTGACCTGACCCTTCATCCGCTGGCCTTTTTATACAATAAATATATGCCCACGCATTTTTATTGTTTGATCTGATAACGGACATATATATTTCTTCTTTATCTTTCTCTTCGCTGGAAGACTCCGCTTCCGTTTTCTTTTATCTATTTCTTCATGTTTTCCCTGCTTCTTGACCGGAAGACCTCTCTTCCGTTCTCCTTTTTTTAAATATATATTTTTATCTTTCTCTCTGTCTTTTTGCCGGAAGCTTCCTCTTCCGTTGCACGATAATGCAACAGGAGTAAGAACTCCCAAATGGGGTATCCTGGATATGGGAATAAATTGTAATTGATAGTGAGGCTAAAGTTCCATTACTTTCAGGTTCAAACTGACCCCGAGTGGTAGTAACTTTTATGGTCACTACTCGGGATCCAATAGATCTATTTGAAAATCATTTGTATTACATAGGAATCACCCTATCCCAATCAGGAAACCAGACCTAGTTTTGATTTATTATTATTCACTCCCTTTTGAGTTTTCCCATCAGCGTTAGCTGATGGTCTTTCACTGGAATCTGAGTGACAGCAAGTCTCCTCAGGTCTCCAGTACTCTTCTGAGTATTCTGGCAAATTGCAGCAGTGCAGTATTCTTGCTGGTCTCAATCTTTCCTCTGATGTCCAGATTTTCCAATCCTTTTTCCAATCCCTTTGGGGCCGTTCCAAGTGCACCAACTACAATTGGTATCACTTTGACTTTCATATTCCATAACTTTTTCAGTTCTCTGGCAAGGTCCAGGTATTTGTCCATTTTTTCATTTTCCTTCAGCTTCACGCTGTGATCTGCTGGAACTGAAAAATCCACCAGTTGACAAGTTCTTTCTTTTTTGTTAATCAGCACTAGGTCTGGTCTTCTTGCTGGGATAAGGTGATTCGTTTTTATTTCAAAGTCCCAGAGAATTTTATGCGTTTCGTTCTCAAGGACAGATTTATGCATATACCATTTTGTTGTATGGTCAAAATTTAATTATTTGCATAATTCCCAGTGGATCACCTTCCTGATCCAGTCGTGTCTAGTTTTGTACTCCCCTTGTGCTAGTTTGCTACATTCGCAGAGTACATGGTTTACAGTCTCATCTCTATTACCGCATAGTCTACTTTTGTTGGGTCTTATCAATTTTTGCTTTGATATTATTATTATTATTATTATTATTATTATTATTATTATTTTACTCTTCGCGATTTTTTCACTGGTGTTCGAGTAAGATCTCTAGGGATCATGAGAGGAAAGGTTCTGGTGGTGGGGTTATAGGATTGTGAGGGACTGCATTGATATGTAAAGATTATTCTATTGCTATGCTTTTAATTAATTTGTCTGCTGTTATGCGACCTAAAAGTTCTGCGTTTGGTACTTCTCCTTTAAGTAACCCAATGCTTTGTAAGAACCGGAATTTATACTCTGTGAACTACTTTTATTTTGGTTTGTTTTTTGTTTTTTTTGGGGGGGGGCTTTTTTTTGTTTTTTGTTTTTTTCTGGTTTACGTTTTGCTACAAACAAATTGATAATTGGTAGTAATATATCATAACGTGAATGTTCGCCTCGTAAATCTTGTGACATTGTCTTCCGTTGATTTATTACTTGGTTATCACCAAAAGCATTGTTGTTCTCGTCTTGAAATCGATAAACTAATTCATGTAAAAATGGATTCACCCTTGAAATCGATACACCAAATCGATTTCCTTAGCAAGAAGAGACTAGGCTAACCTGAACGCTTTGCCGTTTACCACGTTGGGAAAACCTGACAAGAAATGGATTTTTAGAAAATGATCGATTTTTTCGAATTTCATTCTCTTTCATCTTGCCGATTTAAATTTTTGAGGGTAGGGAGGGAGGATCTGTTTATTTGTTTCGAAAAATATTTCCCCTCTTCTTCTTTCTTCTTCTTCTTCTTCTTCTTCTTCTTCTTCTTCTTCTTCTTCTTCTTCTTCTTCAAGTTTAGCTGCTTACTTCTGTCAAACTGTGCACTTTGCATAGGAATTTAGACACATGTTTCCCTTGTCTCGCCAGGTCGGTCATACATTTCCCGATATCACTCTCCGTCTTTTTTTGGGGTGGGGTGGGGGGTGGGGCATTTGTTTTGAAAACTATTTCCCTTCTTTTTCTTCTTCTTCTTTTATGTTTGTTACCCTAATTTCTTTTCTTTCTTCTTCTTCTTCTTCTTCTTCTTCTTTCTTCTTCTTCTTCTTCGTTTGTTCCTCTAATTTCTTCTTCCTCTAATTTCTGCTTTTTTCCCTCTAATTTCTTCTTCTAATTTCTTCTTCTTTTTCCTTCTTTCAATTTCTCCTTCTTTTTCCTTCTTTCTTTTCTTCTTCTTCTTCTTCTAATTTCTTATTTTTCCTTCTTCCTTCTTCTTCTTCTTCTAATTTCTTATTTTTCCTTCTTCCTTCTTCTTCTTCTAATTTCTTATTTTTCCTTCTTCCTTCTTCTTCTTCTTCTTCTTCTTCTTCTAATTTCTTTCTTCTTTTTCTTTCTTCTTCTAATTTCTTCTTCTAATTTCTTCTTTTTCCTTCTTCTTCTAATTTCTTCTTCTAATTTCTTCTTTTTCCTTCTTCTTCTAATTTCTTATTCTTCTTCCTTCTTCTGTCAACTAGCGCACTTTGCTCAGAAATTTAGATACACGTTTCCCTTGTCTCACCGGACCGGTCACAAATTCTTCGATATCACTTTCGGGCCTGTCGAAGGGATTTAGAAAATATTTTTGAAAAAAGTGTTTTACTGGGTAAGACCACGAATTAAAACGAAAATAAACTCGGCTATGAGAATACGCTGACTGCATCCCCGCAAAGGGGTAAGACCACCCCAATCAAAAAAAGAGTGCGTGTTCTGTGTATGATACTAAACTATATCTGACGGTGAGGCTCCAGTTCTGAACTCTGGGGGGATGAAGTACTCCTTCATTGTCATTACTTCCAGGTATACTCTAACCCGGGGTGGTAGTACATGTTAGAGTTCCATCTATGGGTTAAATAGGAAAAGCTTTAAAATATGTTTAAAAGAATTGAGTATTAGAAAAACACTGGGATGCATGGATATGATTTTACTGCATCCTTTTAGATTTTTGCACGTCAGGGACGCAGGACGCATACCTAACAGCATCTCTGTGTACGTATATATATATATATATATATATATATATATATGTGTGTGTGTGTGTGTGTGTGTGTGTGTGCAATTTTATAAAAAAAAATGAAATAACACAAGTTTCATTGACAAGTGATGTTTAATAAGCCAATGCTGCAGTGTTTCCATTTGTTTAACAAACCTTCATCGGGGCCTTCATTTGTTTAAAGAAAAAGAAATATATATATATAATTATATATATATATATATATATATATATATATATATTATAATTATCGGCAAAAAGCCATTCTAAACAAACCGTGTTTACAACTTATCATATCGTCGTGTAATAAAAGTCACTAGAAGAGGAATATTAACCTACCTAAAACAAATCGTAAAATCTAAGAAGTCCGTTTGGCGTAGAGGTTATGGGATCGGCCTGTCAGCTTGGCAGTCCGGTTTCAAATCACGCACAGGGCGGTCTTCCGATCTATAGCTCTGCTGATGAGGCCTAAAAGGCCGAAATGTACATACAGAGATTGATTTTTCTCGATTTGTTTAGCCATACATTTAATAGGTATTCCCGTCTAATTTATTATTAATTAATTAATTTTCAAAATTAGGTACGACTCCAATTAAGCACTTATTCTCCCAAAAATTATCGGCAAAAAGCCATTCTAAACAAACCGTGTTTATATATATATATATATATATATACACATACAACTAAATAATAAATAACTACAACTACCCAAAGTTCATTTAGTAAGTAATACAAAGTCACTTTACTGGTTAAGTGACTAAAAAAGACACCAACAAAAGAAAGTCCATCTATTGAAAAAAAAACAAAAAAAACAAACCTTCCAGTTTTTATAGATTTTGTTTTTATAGATATCTGCTAATCATTAGTATTCGATAGAATACGCTGATTGTGTTGTATACCCTCTTCATTACTGCTTTACTTACTCTATTCTTCTGGTCGTCTTTGGAATCTTATAACATCTTGTCTTGGTCTGGAATCTTCTAAGGTCTGGACTTTCTTGGGGACTTCGGGTCTGGTCTTCTATTGGGGATGTCTCTTTATCAGAAGCCCTGCGTCATTGTTAGTTTTTAGAGGTAATAACACAAGATTCCGATTTGCTTTGATCTTACTTTATTTTTAAATCCCCAACCAGACAATCTGCGCAGATGAGAGGACGCGCGTATAACGTGACTTACCCCTTCGAGCTCGCTGCTACCTTCTCTGACTGCAACTTACTTACTATCTAAACCGCAAGAGAGGGTCCTCTCTACCGGTTCTCACGGTTCTTCAAGGCCGTCAGCTGCACTTAAAACGCCATCTTGTTTCTACACTATTGCACATAAATATTAGGTATCTAATAATTATGTAACAATTGTACCGTGGTAGGGTATTAGTTAGTAATTAGTATTTCGTGAAATCTATCACTAATTAGGACTGCGCCAATTCTAGTAGTGGCCACCCAAGCAGAGTTTAACAGGTTTGAATTCAGAGTTTTCCTTTTACTAGACTGGTTTCCTAACCAAGGTTAAATAATCCAGTCTGCCCTACTATTTACCCATAGTTGGAAGGAGATTCGTTAAATTCATACATTACCCAAGGGTATTAGCGCTATGTGATCTGTAGCTTCGTCCAGGACTTGAACCCGTGTCAACGAGTCAATTTCCTACGACTCTAACCATTACATCACGCACTTCCAACTATGTATTTACCCAAACCGAGGATATGACACAAAGCTGAATTTTAAAGCAGATTATAGATTTAGTTGAAATACAGTTTTCCTTCTCTTAAATTGGTTGCCGAAGAAAAGTTAATGTCTTGGAAGAATTGTTGCTTTGCTTTCTTAAGGTGTATTATCCCACTTTGCAAAGAGGGAAAAAAACTTTTGCAAAAATCAAATCATGATCAGGACGCTGTCAATATGTGAGGATGTTTGTTTGTTTGTTTGTTTGTTTTTGTTTTACGCTATATCAACCTCAGTGGGTCATTTAATGCCGATAAAGTTTTGAAATAAATCAATTCTTAATGGATATTACAATTTTGTTTATCAACTCATGTTTTCTATTTAACCCATAGATGGGACCCTAACAGGTACTACCACTCCGGGTCAGAGTGGACCAGGGAGCAATGGTGATGAAGGGGTGTTCTACATTCCCCAAACCTCCAAAACTGGAACCTCACCATCAGATAGAGTTTAACGTCATTCCCAGGACATGTAGACCCGCAGCCACCGCCTTCTAGCACCCATATGATAAAAAGGGTTGGGGCTTGCCATAAGGGATGTGAGGATGTATCTTCGTAATTATATTCAATTACACAACCAACGGCCTCCTTATATGTTAAATATTTTATGATAAAGTGAAACTGGGTACTCAACACATACCGGAAGTCAATGATTTACATACCAACACTGTTACACATAGCACTACATTGAATATTGCTGGGATAGAATAAACCCGGAAACAAATCCGGAGCCGGAGTCCCTAAAATCGTGTAACACTGAAGTTCAGCGTTACACAGCAACTCCTGTGACACTGCCGTTGCCAAACTGCATTGGTTTCTTACCTTTCCTTTTGACATCAGTGACAGTATGGAGAGGGGGGATCTGCTGCTCGTACAACAGCACATCCTCCGTATCAACTTGCCCAAGCTATGTAGTTAAAAAAAACAACACAAAAAAAAATTATGGACTCTACTCCATCGTCTTTCGCAGAGGGAAGGCTGCCAACAAGAATACTTGTAAAATGCAAACGAGACTCGTCCAGAACTTGAACTCGAGTCCATCCCCTACAAAGATAACCGTTACACAACGAAAGCAAATAGACAAATACATTGGAAAGGAATTTGGAGAAAAATGCATTCAAAGGAAATTAATATATTGCATTGAATAATATATAAACAGAAAAAAAAACACCATTTAATACTGTAAAATCTTTGAGATTAGATTTATTTTAAAATAATTAATCTTTCTTTCAATGCTGGACTGCAAAACGTTCGATTTTATGAAACAAAAGAAACTTTAGAATTTTAACAATATAAGATAGTAAGTACTCTTAACATCACATACTGCATCATTCCACTGGAGCTGAAGTCACATTTGTTTTCCTAATCCACACCAAATGATAGCCTTTATTTAAATGTAATATTAAACACATTTAGAAGTCTTTGCTTTATGGGATATAACAGCTAACCTTAATGTTGTAAAGGGAAGTAACCCTCACGTATGCAAATGAGATACGTATAAAGGAACAACAGAAGATTGGCTCAGCATGATGCGAGTTGATCTTCAACCACGAACGTTGTTTCGTATTCTCATGTGCTACAACTTTTTCAAGATAAGTAATCTTACCAATCCTTCTTTTACGCGCAGAGATTTTTTTACCATGCCGGCCGGAAGCCGTTTTTTTTTTGTTATTTGTATTATTTGTAATAAACTATTATTACAACCACTCAATCTTCTCGTTAATGTATTTCCAATACATAACACTTAAATAAAAAGGCCATTTTAGCCATTTTTCTTACATCCTTATAGGAATTGGGCTCTGGACTTTAACAATTCTTAACAGGATGTTAAGAGTTAATATTTAGAGACTGTCATTGTATTCCATCGGTTTTAAATGCATCAATGTGAGGTCTTTATGTAGCAAAACTTTACCAGCATAAACCAGCAAACTAATTATTTTTGGGGGTTATTACTAGCAGAGTTACCCAGCATTCGTGGGGATTTAAAAAGTGGTAAATAATCTTCTTATCTGCATTTGTCTATATATTAACACCCGTGTTCCTTAATCTTCCGTCCGTTATCGTCTTGCAATACCCTCTGGTTAAAAATGAGACCGTCCAAGATGAAATGCAAAAATGTAATCCTGATTATCCGGTGTCGCTTAATCGTCGAATTCTTATTTCTTATGACTGTCGTCACCTCAGATAATAATGGACCATTCTGTTTTTATTATAAAGAAAGAAAGAAAAAAAAGAATTGTGCACAGACAAAATATAATAAGAAAGAAAGAAAGAAAGAAATTCAAATGCATTAAATAAATACTTTTATTCTAATCGTGATGCTTAAGGATAGAGCCCAGGTGGATGAGCAGTCCATGAATGCAACACTCTACTCTGGTCCTTACTTGGGCTAGACGGGCGGTCGGAGAGGCCCCCTCCGATCAATCGGCTGGTCACATCAAGCCCTAGCACCTATATGATTTTCCAAACCCTGTTGCCCTTATGGCAAGCCCCAACCCTTTTTATCATATGGGTGCTAGAAGGCGGTGGCTGCGGGTCTACATGTCCTGGGAATGACGTTAAACTATCTGATGGTGAGGTTCCAGTTCTGGAGGTTTGGGGAATGTGGAGCACCCCTTCATCACCATTTCTCCCTGGTCCACTCTGACCCGGAGTGGTAGTACCTGTTAGGGTCCCATCTATGGGTTAAATAGAAAAAACATGAGTTGATAAACAAAATTGTATTATCCATTAAGAATTGATTTATTTCAAAACTTTATCGGCATTAAATGACCCACTGAGGTTGATATGCCGTAAAAAAAAATCTCAAACCAAACCAAATCTAATTTAATTACTAATTTAATATATTTCATTACATTAAAACTTAAATACTTGCACTCGAAGGGTGCATACATTTGCTAGTTTAGATAAATTAGTTAATTTAATGATTACGTACCGCGATTAAAAAAAAACTGACTTATATATAGTGAAAATACATGTTTTCAATGAGTGTCTGTTATCTTCAAACAGCTCAGTTGAAAGGTTCAAGTGAGCATTGAGTCAGATGTCCATACCTATATGCTTGAATGTACGATCATTGCATTGGATGGTTCAAGTATAGATAATAAAAAGAATGATAAAACTCATATATATATTTACCAACCCCTCCGCACGAGCAGGATTTGACACAAGGTCAATTTCTTAAGCGGAGTTTAACAGGTTTGAATTCAGAGTTTTCCTTCTCCTAGACCGGTTGCCTAAACAATGTTAAAGAGCCTAGTCTGCCCTACTATTTACCCATAGCTGGAGGGAGAGTAGGATTCATACCTTTCCCAAGGGTATTAGCGCTAAGTGAAATGCAATTACCACGTCCAGGATTTGAACTCGGGGTGACGAGTCCATTTCCCATGACTTTAACCATTACACCACGAGCTTCCTTATAATAAAACTCATATATCATTCACAATGTCAAAAAGTTATATTCTTAACATCAAAATGCCATAATATGATCAAGAATATTCTAGTTTATAATAAATTACTCTTTTTTTTCTCAAATGAACATAGGAATGTACAAAATATGTACACTTTTATAACTTGGTAATTATTCTGTATATGATTTTGGCAAATAAATTGATCATATCTTATTATAATGGAGATTGTGTGTTTATCTGTCTGTAACCGAAACTATATTACTATACAAGTTACAATTCCCTTAGTTATTTACATCACATTCTCCATGATTTTATTTTTATTTAAACCTCAATTATTAATAAAAATTGATTTACATTATTAATACTGTTGATCATATCTACATACTAATAATATGCAATTGTATTTATATATACAACAAAATAGCGGATTACAGTGTGAACGGGAAGGCTAATTTGCATATTGATCTTAAAAAAATGATTTTAATAGATATATGCTAAGTATCATTGATTTCTAATTGTTTGGTTTTATCTTATTGAATATGAGCAAAAATCTCTGGGATAAATCTTAAAAGAAATTCATTAACAAGAAGAAATAATTGTAATATTATCCTTTACTTCCTATTTTAACTAAATAGTTAAATTAGGAAAATTTACTAATGAAAGACGGGAGTAATGGAAAATGATGGAAGAGTTAGTTTCAACGTTGTTCTATTTTTCGATTATACCCCCCTAAATTTGCTAGTACTTTAAAAAAATTTTTAACTTCCTTTATTCCAGCACCAAATATTCAACATTACTTTCTAAACAATAAAATATATAGTCGTCGGGTGGCTTAAAGACGGTATCAGCCTGACAGCGAGGGAGTATATCCCTTTTTCAGTAGCAGAAAATTAAAGAAATTGTTTTTGGCGTCTGAGGTGGAGCGATACAATTAAAATTTTAATTTATTCTAATGATCACGTTTTTATTATTATTATTATTATTAAAGGATCACGGAACATTACTTGCAGAAAATGCCTTCTTGTGACTCGTTGGCTAGAGACTACGCCCCTCCCAAAGAAGGACACATGCTACACAAAACTTCGGGGCGCCCTAGCTGGTGTAATATTAAAATGTTAGTCTTGCAAATCAGTCACTACTGAATAGCGAGTTTGATTCTCGCTGGATGCGCCATACTTGTGGCCTTGAGTCTCATCCTACCCGTGGTTGGATTTTACGTCATGTCAACACTTGTTGGGTTATTTTATGTCGAAGATATTGTTTTATTCATACTTGATGGGTATTGAAATTTAAAAATTCTAAACTTAATTTTTTTTTAAATACATTTTTTATATTAAGCATAATGAATAGGGCTGCCTATTCATTTTGTGATGTAGTGTAAAAATAATTAAATTAAAAAGTTAACGTAATTCTGGTATAGAATCATTGGAAAATAATCTGGAGTTTTATTGACAGCTTCTGGTCCTTGACTGACATGCAGCGTCACATTCTCATTAGTGGAGGATGTCATATGATTGAAATTGGCGGGAAAGTTGTTAAGTTGGGCTTAAGATCTCCATCGAACATCACGCTAAAAACAAAGTCCTCTGGGTTATTCTCCGCGCGCATAAGGGTTTGGTTCTTGGGAAATAAAACAAAAAAACGCCAATCGATAACTTCACCTTCATTTTCATTACTAAGAAAGAAAAACATGGACGCGGGAGATATACGACCCGAGTTACAGACCCTGACGAAAGACCCAGATGAGACAGCTCAGAAGAACGACTCAACCTGTCTGAAATTCATTTTAATTTTACGTTGGGAACTTAAGCGATGTAAGACCATTTTGAATGTTTCATTTTTAATATTGGATGAAATGAAATGGGACAAATGGGAAATCTGTGATTAAGCGACACCAGATAATCTTAATTTACATTTTTCCATTGTCTCTTGAAGAATTTATTCGGTTTTAACCAGAGGGTGTTACAGGAGGTTAACGGACGGAAGAATTAGGAACAAGCGTATCAATATCAATTATTCAAATAAACGTTTCTCTTTATTACTGAGATGAACTATTCTTATTATCACATTGAGAATTACTATACACATCTTGGTTGCTATAGTAACAACGTTTCGGTCACTGTATTCTCCACCCTTCTTCATGTGTCTGGGTAACCATAAGTGGCTGATGCTAGATAGCCTCAAGGCATGGTCGGTGGAATAAGAAAAGTCTACTCCCGTGACATATATGATAAGTGTTGGGGTTTGCCTTGAGAGTAATAGGGCCGGGACAATCATATAGGCGCTAAGACTTGACGTGATCAGGCGATTTATCAGTTCTGGTCTCTCCGACAACTCGGCTAGCCTAAATAAGGGGCAAGGTTGATTGAGCATGTGACATGCAACAGTCAGCAGGATTCCGTTATTAGGCACCACGGGTCACCACCACAACCAACAGGTGACCTCATTAAGACTTTAACCCTGTACAGACGTACCGTCGGCGTATTCTACAGTGTGGTCTGGTTCTGGGGAGACCTGGATCTAGGGAGAGTCGAGTACCTCTTAATTACCGTTGCTGCCAAGCCCGCCAGGGCCCAGAGTGGCCCATGTTAGGGTCCCATCATTTAGTCATGGAAATCTATTTGAAAATTATTAGTATTGGGTAGGAATGCTTCAGGCTATATAACAGTGCAAATTTTAAAAATTATTTGCATTCAAGAGGATTGTCTAAAAACTTTTTTTTTTTAGAAACAACTACAAAACAAAATGTAAATATGAACGTACAATGAACACGATTCCCTAACCTGTAGGCATAAAATAACCCTTGGCGGATTGTCATGCTTTAATACTAATCAACAATATAAACAAATCTTCTCATATAAAACAACGACGGTGAGTCAAAAAGTAATGCAATTTTCTTTATTTCATGTGAAGTTTTTTAAATTTTTATATAGAACATATATATATATATATATAAATTATATATTTTTTTTAAATTTATATATATATATATGTTCTCATTGAGACTTAAATGAGGCCCAGAGCAAGAATCCGACGAGTAAGACCCAACTTGCCAATCTCCTCCTTTTACATGCAATGCTCGACTACACACAAACATCAGGACAAGGAAGAAAATCGCCTCATTCAGTTGGACAACTGTACCGCCCCAAAAGTCACCAGATTTAGCGCCTTCAGACTATTATCTCTTCGGCCCCATGAAAGAGGGTTTGAGAGGCAAACATTATTCCAGTGACGAAGAAGTGCTCAAAGGACAGTCAACAGAATTTTACGGGACAGGGACACTTGTTCTCATTCGAAGGTGGAGCATTGCTATCAAGAGAAACTGTGACTATGTGGAGAAGTAGAGATGTGATCCACAGAGGACCAGCATCATTTTGATGTATGATACATGTTCCTGTGTTGGTAATTATACCTGTCCTAAACAAAACGGCATTACTTTTTGACTCACCTAGGTGGGGAAGTGGGGATGTGATCCACAGAGGATAAACTTCATTTTGATGTATGATACATGTTCCTGTGTTGGTGATTATACCTGTCCTAAACAAAATGACATTACTTTTTGACTAAACAAGACCAAGGCTCATCGTTCCGGTAGTGCATGTGCTTGAATATTTGACATTGTTCGAGAATAATCCAAATGTCTTCCGATTCAGCGCCATCTAATGCAGACATAGTGAGGCTCAAGACACAAGACGGGCAGAGTGATTCATGGTGAGCCAAGTACCGCGTTTCCTTGAAAATAAGACCTACCTGCAAAATAAGGCCTAGCCTGATTTTTCAGGATGATCTTAATCTAAGCCCTCCACTTAAAATAAGCCCTAGTTGAAGCGTCAGGCAGACGAAAAAAGTAAGCATTGTTCGGAGGTGGGGGCAAAATCTACGTACTGGACATGTATGCCGAAAGATTTGGTTGGCTGGTTGATTTTAACGGCATATCAACCCGTCTGGGGTTATATCAGGTCTAGCAGTTAGGAAGTAATATAAGTTGTGTATCTATATTTACACTTTTATAGTAATTGGTTTTAATAATGTGTGAGCATCATTGGGGATCATTTTGTATGGTATAAGTTTAATTTCCTCCAAAAAGGGGAGTCCCCTTAAAGAAAAATTGTGATATTGTAAATAGTATTTGGTACCTGTAAAGGAAGCGGTTTCATTCCTGAGATGAGGTAACCAAGCGAGTACTATAGGGATTTTTGTAATTTAAAAGCCCTACAATGGTGTAGGTCATTTAGACAATAACAAAATAAAATCATTCTAATCAATCATTATTCTGATAACTCCATTATAATCTACTAGTACAAAAAAAAACACCATTCGGGCGATGTAAAAATAGATTTTTGAAACATATTGCCTGAGGGGTAGGAGTTAAAAATTCAATGTCAGCGAGTTTGTACCCTAAGTAAGTAAAATCATCAAATTCATTAGAGGATTAAAAAATAAAACAATGTGAAATGTAAACATTAAATATGTATTAAAATAAAACAAACTAATATATATATATATATATATATATATATATATATATATATATATATATATATATATATATAATACCAGTCATGTACTTAACTAATGCTGCATGTTCAACTTTTGAGAATTCTATGTTATGACGATTTTGGGTAATGTGACGTAAGCAGTGACGTAATTTTTGTTACAGAAAAAAACCGGAAGCGAATCTCCATTATTAATAGATTAGATTTCTATATGAATGAGCTGTATATCTTTATTAATTTATAAAATGACTTGCTTAGTAAAGTTAATCGAAACAATGATATGAAGACAGGCATTTAAAAAAATGAAATAGTTTACTATAGATTTTTAAAAATTAATTATATAAATATAAGGGACCGGGTTAGCTCAGTCGGTAGAGTGTTCGGCTAGAAATCACAAGGTTAAATACCAGCCCTCACCAACTCAGCGTATGGGTAAAACAGGGATTTGTGCAGTAAATTAAGGAGCCGATGCTAGGTGTAGCGCTCCACCTCAGACGCAAAAACAATCCCCTTGGTCTAGCACTAGTGAAAAGGGGATAGACTCTGTATGGTTGATACCGACATTAGGCTGCCCCGACGAGTTTACTTTTTACATCTTATTATAATAGAGACTGTGTGCTTGTCTGTCTGTAACCGAAACCATGTAACTACTCAATATTTACGTCACATTCTACATGGATTTTTAAGCTAAACATCAATTATTAATAAAATTGTTATATATTATTAATACTGTTGACCATATCTACATACTAGATATTTACCATGTAACCCAGGTTTACGGGTTAGGCACAAGGCCCTGTTAATGCGGGACCATCTATGAGCCGAGACTCATGGGTGACGGGTTCAAAAAATGCATTGATCTCGTCGGCATTCCCCCTCAAGGTGGCGCCTCAGGCACTGGGCAATAAACCCAGCCCTGCCTCTTTAAGCCAAGAGGGCAGGTGTTGCCTGGGAGATGGTCCCTGGGATCAACGATTTTAGCTTGTAAGGTCCAGCGACCGAAGCCACCAGACACCCCGGTCAAAACTAGAGTTAGATAGGTATTTGCCTCTCATCCCACTTATGAGGGCGTGCCACAAGGATATTTTTATGTGGGCCCACCCACAAGCCGAAGCTCATGGGCGTAGGCACAAAAATGCGTGATCCTCGGCATTCCCCCTCGAGGTAGGCGCCTCAGGCACTGGGCAATAAACCCAGCCCTGACACTTTAAGTCAAGGGGACAGATCTTGCCTGGGGGGGGGGTCTAGGATCAACGATGTTAACTTGTAAGGTCCAGCCGCCGAAGCTCACTGGACCCCCGGTCGAAACCGATGTTAGAGGTATTTGCCTCATACCCCACTTGTATGGGCTGGGCACAAGGCCTTGTTTTAATGTGGGCCCACCCACAAGCCGAACCTCATGGATGGCAAAGAAAAAAATTGCGTCGATTCCTTCGGCATTCCCTCAAGGGCGCTGGGCAATAAACCCAGCCCCAAGGGGGTAGGTATTGCCTGGGGGGATAGCCCCTGGGATCGACGTTATTAACTTATAAGGTCAGCGGCCGAAGCACACTGGATCCCCGAAACCGGTGTTAGATATGTTGGACATATCTAGATACTAATAACATGCAATTTTATTTATACATACAAGAAAATAGTGGTTTACAGTGTGAAAGCCAACGCTAATTTGCATATTGATATTAAAAATTTGATTTTAATAGACATGTGCCTCGTATTATTGATTTCTAATTGTGTGGTTTTATCTTAATGAATATGAGCAAAATCTCGGGGATAAATCTTAAAAGAAATCCATTAACAAGGAGATATGACAGTAATGTTATTCTTTACTTCCTATTTTAACTAAATAGTTAAATTAGAAAAATTTAGCAATGAAAGGCGAGAGTGATGGAAGAGTTTCAGTTCTATTTTTTCAATTATATCCCCCTACTTGTTTCAAATCTTTGTTATCTACGTTCTTATTTAGTTTAATTAGCCTTTCTAATTTTATATAATATCTTATTACATTAAAACTTGAATACTTACACCTGGACGGGTGCATATATCTGCTAGTCTAGATAATAAATGTTATTCTTAAGTAATATTTACCAGGTACTTTTTCAAAATATCACAATTTTTCCTTAAGAGACCATCTCCTTTTCGGTATACATGTCCGGTACCTAAACTTTGACCCCACCCCCTGATTAGTATCATGCGATGCAAACGCTCGAATAAGCCCGTGTGTTATATTTCGGAGTGAAAATTAATATAAGCAGAGATGCTGATAGGTACGCGTCCTGCGTCACAAAAATCTAAAAGGACGCAGTAAAATCGTATCCATTCGTCCCAGTGTTTTTCTTTTTTTCTTCCGTCACAATTTCAAGCTAACTGTAAATACATTTCAAAAGTTTCTAAGAAACGAATTACACAGGATAGGTTACAAGGTAGTAGTTAGACGGCTTTAATTGGGACCCATAAATTTTCCCAGGTACTCATTCAAAGCAAATAAGTGCGTCCTGTATGAGTCCTGTCTTATTTTCGGGAAAACACGGTAGATGTTGCTTCTTGTTATTCTGATCGTGCAAGAGAGAGTTGGATTAGAGTTACCTGGAATAAATAGAATATAAAAAAATAAAAAAAAGAACATATATTTTTCAACTTTCCTGAGGCCGACCGGGGAGTCGCGGCCCACAAGCTGGGAAACTACAAAACAATGAAAAAAAAAAAAAAAAAAAAGAAAAAAAAAGCGAAAACCATAAATTTTGTACATCTTTTACTTATAAAAAAGCTCCCCAATGATCTCACTGATTCATTTTTTTTTCGGATTTGTAACACGTTTTTTTTTAATTTTTTTTTTATTGATGTTTTTAAATCAAGTCCATGTTTTATTGTCTTCTGTGGTATTTATTTATTTTTTTATTTATTATTTATTTATATGAAGTGATTCTGTCCGTTTTTTGTTTGTTTGTTTTTTGTCCAAATCCTTTCTTCTTTTTTTGTTATTTTTTTTTTAACGATGTCTTTTTTTATTTATTTTCATATATTTCGTACTTTCATTCATTCTTTCTTCCTTATTTTTTTAATAATTTTTAATTTCTTTTCATAACAGAAGCAGTTAAGGTAGGGCGCTTATTATATTTATATGTTTTTTGTATTTTTTTTTTTTTTTTTTTTTTTACAGGCGGTCATAACATTTTTAAATCATTTTTTTGTATTTTTTAAATTTATTATTTTTTTTATTTTTTAGACAAACACAGTTTTTTTTTTGTTTTTTCTAAGTGTCGCATAATATATTACGATGATTAAACACTTCGTCTCACGCACACACCCAGACACACCACTAACCCCCATATTCAATATGCAACAGTTTGTCAGAATTACCCATCCACCAGCATACAAAAAAATGATTATGTTGTTGTTGGTGGTGTTTTATAAGAGCAAAGATTATGTTCTTTTCTTCGCCACCTCTAAAATCCCGTAATGTAACGCCAGTGAAAATAAAATAAAATAAAACCCTGAAACTGGTAAAAGACACTTTTACCCTATATATATATATATATATATTTATATATATTTGTTTTGTTGTTTTTGATTTTAATATTTAATATTTTAAAAGCTCAGTTTCTTTAAATTCCCATTGATGCGCATACGAGAATTCAGTAAAAAAAATAAAAAAAAAAATGGGTGTGCGTACGTGTGCATCAGTATACCTTATAGTCTCCCTTGACTGTGTATGTATATATGTATATATATATAAAAACACAGAGGAAACTTATATATATATATATGTGTGTGTAGTATGTATGCCACAACATATACCTATATACACATTCATATGTAGATATACGCGTGCATGTATATATATATATATATATATATATATATATATATATATATATATATATATATATATATATATACATACACATACATATGTGTGTGTCTGTGACACATACACAAGCTCACAAACATATCTCTATATTTGTATGTGTGTGTCGCATACGCAAACATGTACGTATATATAACATACGAAAACACACACACAAACAAATGTATATGTCACATACGCTAATATACACACACATGTATATATATATATATATATATATACATACATCTCACATACGCAAACATACATATATATATATATATACATGTCACATACACACACGTGTATATATACAAATATGCCACATACCCACAGAGGCAAATATATACATATACGTCACATATGCACGCGCACACACACACACACATACACACACACACACACACACATATATATAAGTATACTTTAACCCACGTAAAATGAATTTCTTTTTTCTTTCTTCTTTTTTTTTGCGTTTCAACCCAGTCCTTCATTTTGGTAATAGTCCTTTTCTGAACTTAGTCTGTCGTTTTAAAACTTGCCAATCTCCATAATCCACCATCTTTGACATTCTTCAGTATATTACTTTTTTTAAATCCTTGCCAGCATTCTGAAATAATTTTCATTTCTTTTTTTTTTTACTTTTCTGTTTTTTTTCTTTTTCAAAAAAATGGATTATCTCCCCTTTAAATTACATCCCCTTTTTATTTTCATTTTTTTTTTTAATTTGTCTTGTGTTTCTTTTTTCTTTTCTTTTCTTTTTGTTTCTTTCTTTTTTCAAACCGATATTTGTTTTTCTTCTCATGTTTTTAAAATATACGAAGCGAGCTGCATCGGCTTTAGTTTTAAAACAGACTTAGGACTTAACGTTTCTAGAGTATGTAGATGTGACAAAGATGTCCTTGTAAAATGCTTAAGCTGTATCTTACCGAACAGGGAACTAACCGAAACCTCACCCCACTCGCCGTTGCAGACTGGCTCCGAGGCGGGGAAATCGCACATCAATCCCTGACGATGAAGTATCAACGATGTCCCGTTCCGCATCAGATCAGAATTAACAAGGACCCGAAGGGAAACGAGACTAACATCGCAAGGCAATGGCCCTTCAACAGGCCGAAATTTTGGTACGAGAAAATCAGCATCCATGTTTGTAAAATAGACCACTAGAGGGTGCTGCAAGTAGTTGCTGATATGAACTCCTAAGAGCGATGGGAAAGTAAACCGGAGTTGTCGTTCTTGATATTTGAGATGGGACTGCCTTTTGGTGATTTTGTTTGCGTTTTCCGTTTCGGCCGAAGAGGGAGCTGCTGGTTTAGGGCCGGTCTGGACGATTTTGTTATTCTCCGGTTTGTTTTTAATTATGTTGCTAATCAGTGTGTTTTTCTCTTTATTGAGCCCTTCGTGTAGATTTTCGGGTTTACTCAGACCCGGTTGCTGTTTTTCTACGGGCCTCTCCGGATTAGCAGAACCCCGGTGTTCAATTTGAAGTACGTATCTTGAATGCACGGGTTTGTTGTCGTCGATGCCCTCCCCAAGCCCTCGTTCGTCGTCATAACTCAGATGTCGGTCAAGCATGATTTCGAGGGCGCCTTGCTCAAGGCTGGCCACACCGTGCGAATGGTCAGCATGTAGAGTGAGCCGTCGGGTATCGTCCTCTAGCATGGCCATTGTTGTGATTGGGTAATAGTTGGCTTCTAGACGGAGCCGTTGCTGGTTACGTCGTCCAATCATTTGAAAACCATTTTGATCAGTAAAGAATGTCTCGTTTACGTTGTTGATATCTGTTTTAAGTTTCATAATCACTTCCCTATCTCGCAAGCCCTTGATATTTAATTTATTATCAATGTGCAATGCTTGTTGCTGAATACCGGGCACATCGTAAAGCCTAACCCGATGCTGGAAAAACTGATGAAGGACCTGGACCTCGGATACAAGCGGACCCTGGATAACCCGGGTCAATTGAGTTTTCCCCGTAATCGTCTTTGCTCGCCCATTCGGCAGGAAGAGATAAGCTCCGCTTCCCTGTGAGAGATAAGCTTGAAAATCGATATTAATCTTGGTAGTGTTGCCTGTAGTTTTGTCTAAAACAGACTCTAGCAGACCACGCGAACCAGAGAAAGTGGCTTTTAATAGGGTGTTCTCAATAACAATAGGCTTCGAGTTACCGTCCACCGGCTTATCCACAAGGAAATCAGTTTCGGGTGGAACAACAAGCTGCTTACTGTTTACAATCCCGACTCTTGAAGTGTAAGTGTTTTTCATGTCACCAACGGGCTTCCGTAGAGTGTAAACTACTGTTGTCAAAGGTTCGATGTTGGTCAGAAACACCAGCTCAAAAACGCTGCTGGAGACGGTGATGTCGTCCTCCCACACGGGGTTTAGTTGGCAGGGAATCACCTGTCGGTTCTCGTCTACGACCTCGATCTTGTTGGTGCTCACCAGAACGGACACAACGTCCTGTCGTTGCTGGACGAGCGGGTTAAAGATAACCAGTTGAAGACCGTTTTTGTCCACATGCAAGATCTGCTGGCTCGGTGAGCTAGTCGGAGAGACCCGCACGGTTTCCGGCATGAAGAAATTAGCAAGTCCTGTTTTGCTTCGATAGAGAAGGACCTCTAGGGCATTGCCTATTACGGTTTGCGTGATGTTGTAGGCTATGGCTAGTTTTTCTTCGTAATCTAAAACAACATAATCTTTGGCGGTTCCTGTGATAGCATCATGGTGCTGAAAAAGGCCCAAGTATCGACGTGCTCGTTTGAGCATACCAGCTGATTCAAAAGATTTTTCGTAAGGGTTACCCCACATATTGGAATAAGAACAAGCTAAGAAGTATAAGATATCAGCTACTCGGAGCGTCGATTCGATGTCGCGGCTAAATCTCTTGTCAAATGGACGGGTTGTATAGTAACCCGTCCAGTAGGCATTACTTTGGTCTGAATAAGGGAAGAAATCCCCACTCAAAACCGGCAGGTCAGCGTGTTTCTCCTTGGAAGCATTCGAATGTTGACCGCGGCGTTTTCTGACAATTTCAAAATAGTCCTTCGGCGTCCCAAATTTCAAATTGATATTCCAGTCTTTCCTGGAATTCATGTACTGGAAAAGCATCGCGTAATTCTTGTACTGTTGGTCCCACTCGATCTCCTTGTCGAACCGGAAGTCGTCGCCCAGGGGAACCAAAATGGCGTTGTACTCGTAGAGGAAGTTCTTTTTGCGGTACTCCTTGTACAAGTACTCGGCTTGCACTTCGATGTTCTTCAGACTGATGTCCCGAGACTTGCCCTCGCGCTGCTCGCCGGGAATGTTTCGAAAGTCGTACAGCAGGCAGAGGAAGCGGTCCGGGCCACAGGTGAACTTTATGCTGTATAGCATGTAAGGCATCACGTGACACAGTATGTCTGTGTCGCCGCGCCCGTCCCAGTATTGGCGCCACATGAACTCCAAGCTCTTGTGTTTGGCCAGATGGTTCTTGACGGCTCCGTGAATTCTTTGAATAACCATATTCTCCAGGCCGGCCTCTTTCCAGAGATACGGCATGGTACCCGAGTGTCCGAAGGGATCTATTGACCAGCTGTTCTTAGGGACATCGTGCAGGTTATCCATCACCCAGCGATGCCCTTCAATTAACTGATCGACAATTGCGTAGTAGTGTGTTGTTGCTTCATCCGGCATTACCCAGCTTCCTAAAACAATTTCTAATTGGCCGCGACGTATTAATCTGCGGACCTGAGCCTTAACAGCGTCTTCTTGGTCATTCCACCACATAGCCAAATAAATAGTCTCGGCCCAGACAAAAGTCATGTTTGGATATGTTGATAATTTACGTACCATGTTGTCTAAAATGTGCTTAGTCTGATCGGCGTAATATTCGTCGACGGTTTTAAGCCAGCCAGGATCGTTATGCGAATGGGGCACGACGATCACCTCAAGAACGTCTTCGTCCTTTGGGCGTCTTGTCCCGCTTCTGGCCGCTGCTGCCGCCGCGGCAGCCGCTATCGCTTCAGCCTGCTCCGTAGACGTCGCCGACGAAGACGAAGATAACGACGACGACGACGACGATGCAGCAGCAGCAGCAGCTCCTGTCTCAACGAAAGATGAAGACGATAATGATAAAAAAGAAGATGTCGCTGAAATTGGAGAGATGGCCTTGTTGGGGTTTGGGAGTGGATACGAGCCGTCGGCCAGGACTTCGTAGACGAGTTTTGGCGCCATATCGAACGTAGAGAAGTTGGCGGTGATGACGAGGTCTGTGGACGGAGAGGCCTGACAGTCTCCCTTCCACGGTGACTGGCGAGTTTCTAGTTGGTGAGGCCACAGTTTCACGGCAAGCATCCGTGTTCGGCTGATCTGTGCCTGTGGCCAGGGCATTCCTGTGTCGAAGAGGAGGAAGAATGCAAATGAGAAGAATGTCGCGCCAAAAACAATGAACAGACGCTGGTTAAATTTCATCCTGCCTGGGATGCGACCAGTCGATAAGTTGATGCTTGTGTTTTTCATTGCTGCAGAGTTGTCAGTGGACGACGTGTCCAGGATTGCACTAGTTGAGTTAATGGACGCCAGCCTTGTATCAGTAAGGGTAACCTGAAAAAACAAAAAAATAGAAAAGAAAAATAATTAATAATAATAATAATAATAATAATAATAATCTTATTATAATGGAGATTGTGGGTTTGTATGTCTGTAACCGAAACTATATTACTATTCAAGTCACAATTCCCTTTGTTATTTACATCACATTCTCCATGATTTTATTTTTATTCAAACCTCAATTATTAATAAAATTGTTTTACATCATTAAGACTGTTGACCATATCTACATACGAATAACATGCAATTGTATTTATATATAACAAAAATAGCGGTTTACAGTATGAATGGAAAGGCTAATTTGCATATTGATCATAAAAATTTGATTTTAATAAATATGTGCTTAGTATTATTGATTTCTAATTGTTTGGTTTTATCTTATTGAATATCAGCAAAAATCTCGGTGATAAATCTTAAAAGAAATCCAATAACAAGAAGAAATAACTGTAATATTATTCTTTACTTCCTATTTTAACTAAATAGTTAAATTAGGAAAATTTACCAATGAAAGACGGGAGTAAGGGAAAATGATGGAAGAGTTAGTTTCAAAGCTGTTCTATTTTTCAATCATACCCCCTCTGTTCCAAATATTTTTATCTGAATTATTATTCAGTTTCATTAGCCTTTCTAATTTAATATGATATTTTATTATATTAAAACTTAAATTCTTGCACCCGGAGGGTGCATATATTTGCTAGTAACAATAATGATAATTGCTGCAAAAAATGCCAACATAGAGGACTGCGTAGAGGCCACAATCCAACAACTCGAAGAATTCACAAAAAAGAGCAAAGACAGATTTACTTATGGCAGCCAACAATAGCAGATGTAATATACGGACAAACAGATAAACAACGAAAACTAGAAAAAAAGATGGGAAGAAAACAATTATATGGACACTTGCAACAAATCGAAGGTTGCACATAAAAAGACTTGGACATGGTTAAGAAGAGGAAACCTCAAAAGAGAAACTGAATCACTAATAATTGCTGCACAAAATAATGCCATAAGAACAAATTATATCAAAGCAAAAATTTATAAGACAACAAAACAATAAGTGTAGACTGTGCGGTGACAGATATGAGAATGTAAACCATGTATTAAGCCAATGTAGCAAACGGCAATACAAAGCTAGGAACGACTGGAGTTGGGAAGGTGATCCACTGAGAATTATAAAAAAAAAAAAAAAATTAACCATACAGCAAAATGGTATATGCATAAACCAGAATCTGTTCTTGAGAATGAAATGCATAAAGTTCTCTGAGACTTTGAGATAAAGACGGATCATCCTATCCCAGCCAGGAGACTAGACCTAGTGTTGATTAACAACAACAAAAGAAGAAAAGAATTGAAAGAGCTGTGGAGTGAAAGTGATACCAATCGTAGTTGGTGCACTTGGAACGGTAAAAAAAATTGGAAAAAAGACTGGAGGAATTGAAAATCAGACGATTGAAACCATCCAGACTACTGCAATCGGCTAGAATACTCAGAAGAGACCTAGAGATCTGAGGAGACTTGTTGTCACACAGACTCAAGTGAAATACAATCAGCTAACGCTGATGTGAAAAACTTAAAAGGAGTAATAATAATAATAATATTTCAACATATATCTATTTTTCTACAGAATTTTTTTAAAACACCATTTCGGTCGATGCATTTTGCGAGGCGCTCGCCGCCACGTTGTTGAGGAAGCGTTAAACCTGGACGTCGTTGCAAACTCTCTACACCCCTTAAAATATTCTTTCAATTTTTCCAGCAAATCGCTTCTCGAACATAATTTTGGAACGAATTATGTTCGACAACCGAGGTTCCACTGTATTACAACGTTTGATATGTTTACTTAAGAGCTATTGCAATGGTTCAATATGGAAAAAGTATAATAATCTTGATTTAACTCTTTCTTTTTTTTTTCATTCTTTTAATCTTTTCATTGTGTTCAATTAGCGTTATCGCTTTCGCGCGGTTATTCCTCTATCTTTCCACTACTCATTTTTTCTTTCTTTCTTATATTTTTTTCTGAGTGGCATGTACTTTTTCTTTCCTTACTTCCTTTATAATAAAAACGGAATTGTTTCTTATTTAACTGAGGTGACGGCACTCATATGTTTACTTAAGAGCTATTGTGAAATTGTTCAATATGTAAAAAGAATACAAATCTTGATTTAATTCTCTTTTTTTTTTATTTTATTTTTTTCATCTTTTCATTATGTTTGATTCAAACATATTAGCGTTATCGCTTCCGCACGCTCACTTTCTCTCTTATATTCATTCTGTGTAACATGTCCTTTTTCCCCCCCTTTCTTTCTTTCTAATAAAAACGGAATGGTTTCTTGTTCAGCTGAGCTGACAACACTCATAAGAAATAAGAATTCGGCGGATAAGATACACCAGAATTAAATTTCATCTTGGACGGTCTCATTGTCAACCAGAGGATGTTGCAAGATGATAACGGTCGGATGATTAAGGAACAAGAGTATTTTTTACTTTTTCCGTGATTTGTTTGCGCGTGCGTGTGTTTAGATATCGATTGAGACTCCAAATTCCCTGTAGACTTGCCTGATTAGTTTTTCTGGTAAACAACGCTTTCTCTTAAAGGCTACCCCCACGTCCCCCCGGGGAGTAGGGGTAGTTGTATGCCCAAATCCCACAGGGCCAATAAGGCGAGGAGCTAATTTCATTGTCTCACGAGAAACAGTCGTATCGTAAACAACGCAAGCATTGACTCTTTCGATAGAAATTACTTTTCGCAAAGCAGATGATTGATTCATTCATGGATTTTAATGGCACGCAAACTGGTCAAGGGTTATTTTATGCCTCGAGGTTAATGTTACGATTCTGGTCACCATTTTAGGCGTTTAGTTCTCCTGTAAAAAGTAAAGTCGTCGGGGCGGTCTAATGCCGGTATCGGCTAGACAGCGAGGGAGTCTATCCCCTTTTCACTAGCGCTAGACCAAGGAGATTATTTTAGCATATGAGGTGGAGCGCCACACCTACCATCAGCTCCTCACTTTACCGTACAGATCCCTGTGCTACTCATTCGCTGAGTTGGCGAGGGCCGGTATCGAACCAAGAACCTTGAGATTCCTAACCGAACACTCTACCGACTGAGCTAAACCGGCCCTTCTCCTGTAGGTAAATCCAATGATAGAAAAGGGTGTAATCTCAGTAAAGTCTGTTGTATTCTTTGAAATCAAATGTAGAACAAAAGTGTCGCTCCTTGCAGCAGAGAGTTTGCTCCTTGAAATCCTAGGTAGATTTCACTTCCACGTCACTGGAATAATGTTTGCCTCTGAAAACCCTCTTTCATGGGACCGAAGAGATGATAGCCCGAAGGTGCTAAATCTGATGAGTATGAAAAGTGAAATCTGTAATGAAAAAGTGACTCAAAGAACAGTTAACAGAATTTTACGGGGTAGGGATTCATGCTCTCATTCGAAGCTGGAACATTGCTATTGAGAGAAACGGCGATTGCTTATGTGGCCCACAGTGGATCAGCTTCATTTTTATGTATGATACATGTTCCTGTATTGGTAATTATACCTGTCCTAAACAAAATGGCATTACTTTTTTACTCAACTATGTGGAGAAGTAGGGATGCGATCTACAGAGGACCAGCTTCATTTTTATGTATGATACATGTTCCTAATATTGGTAATTATACCTGTTCCAAACAAAATGGCATTACTTTTTGACTCGCTCTCGTACATAATATCAAAAAATTTGAATTTTCATAATTTTTTGTCATTCACGTATTTAAAAATGTTTGGTTACTTTGTTTAATGGCACGTCAATCTTTGTGGTTTATTTAATACCAAAGCAATTCTTATAGAAGAACAATAGTGGTACTATTTAAGCCTTACCTTTCCCAAGGGTATTTGTCCAAAAGTGAATGTAAATAGCATGATTGGGGTTCGAACTCGCTTACTACGCTGTCGCAATGCCGCGCTTTAGCCACTTTGTTACGGGGGGGGGGGAACCATCCCCCGTTTTTAAAAAGAAAATCTAAACATTCCGATTCATGCATTGAAATAATCGCGCGACAATGTCAGTGATTTGTGCCGGGGGTCAAAAGAAGGGCGGGATGAAAAGGGAGAGGGGGATAAGAAAAGGGGTCAGCATTTCAATTCGGGGGTAAGATTAAGATACGAGCGTGGCAGATGAGGGTAGGCAGAAGGCACAAACAATCCTGTATCTAATTTTAATGCAATAATTAATGCCAGCAGGACCTGTGGATATACCATAATATGGTAATATAATTATCATAACGTTTGATATGTTTACTAAAGAGCTATTGCCAAATAGTTCAATATGTAAAAAGTATAATCTCGATTTAAGTCTCGCTCGCTTTTTCTTTCTTTTCATTAAGTTCGACAGAAATCTATTAGCGTTATCGCTTTCCGCACACTCACCCTCTTTATTCTACTCTATTTTCTATTATATTGTTTCTGTGTAGCATGTTCATTTTCTTCACTTTCATATTCTGTGTTATTCGGACTGTTGTCACCATCTTCATTGTTATTTGTACAACGTTCAGCCGATATGCCCTCCGGCCTTCTTCATAATAAACCATTCTTTCGAACTCGGTCGTAATCGGGAGCCATCACGGAACTTTGGTCACGGGGGTATCTTGTTCTCATTCCGCTAACCATAGCTGGGGTAGGAGTTGTGTTAGGTTAGCGGAATGAGAACAGGATAAAAGAATTACGATAAGAAAGCGAGTTCGAAAGAAGGTTCCCGATTCCCGAGTCCGATAAGAAATACCTGACCGGAGGGCATATCGGCTGAAACGTTGTACAAATAACAATGAAGATGGTGACAACAGTCCGAATCATGCTACACCGGACTGTTGTCTCTTCATTGTTAACAACGTTTCAGCCGATATGCCCTCCGGCCTTCTTCAGGTATTTCTTATCGAACTCGTTCTCGGACTCGGGAACCTTCTTTTCGAACTCGGAGCCATTTTGAACGATGATCCTGTTCTCATTCCGGATGGGGTCAAGCGGAATGATACCCCCGTGGACTAAGGGTTAGGTGTTCCGTGATGGCTCCCGATTACGATCCCGAGTTCGAAAAGAAGGTTCCCGAGTCCGACAAGGATATCGGCTTGTACGAACATAATACATCTCAAACATTCAGACCGGCGGATCATTTCGCATTTCATCTCGGATGATTTGGTGAAAGATGATAACGGTCCAGAAAATCCGTGTGAACACACGTTTGGTTTGGTTTGTTTTACGGTATATCAAATTCAGTGGGTCATTTAATACCGATAAAGTTTTGAAATAAATTCATTCTTAATAGAAACTCAATTTTTTTCATAAACACGTTTTTCTATTTAAGCCATAGATGGGACCCTAATAGGTACTACCACCATCAGACAGAGCTAAATGTCATTCCCAGGAGATGAAGACCCTCAGCCACTGCCTTCCGCATCCGTATGATAAAAAGGGTTGATGCAATCATATAGGTGCTAGGGCTTGACATGACCAGCCGATTGACCGACGGGGCCTCTCCGAGCGTCCGTGCACCAGGATTTCGTTCTTGAGCATCACAGGTCACCAACCACGGCCAACAGGTGGCCCCGTTGGAGGTACTTACCCCTCTGCAGGGCTGCAGTCGGTGTATTCGAGCGCCCCAGGCGACAGGGCGGGACCCTAAGTTAATGCTGCCACAAAACAGCGAATATCTAATACTAAGACTGGCATCGAAGCTTAATATAAATCCTATTGAGTCGTTCCTCGATGTCTGCAGCAACTTCAAAGGCCCAGAACTTTTCAATCACATTCAAAATTTTGAAAACAGACCGCAGCGCCATGCATTGTGGGTAATTTTGAAGTGAGCAGAAAAGGGTCAGTGCTTCGCTGTATGCAAATGCGTCAAGTTATTCTAAGTTTTTGTTACTAACAGCATTATATATATATATATATATATATATATATATATATATATATATATATATATATATATAGGCAGCAGTTTTTCTTTCATGTTTTGTTGAACTCAACGGACAATTCTTGTCTGACGAGTTTTTTTTTCCAGTCCTTTCTAATCGTCTGACCATCTTTTTAATATCCGGGTGGAATTGGTGGAATAATCCAAAGGTTCTAACACGTTTGTTTAAAAAGAAACAATGGAGACATCTCACTAGTTCCACACCTGATGAAGGCACTAGGGAGTGCAGAAAGTACTCATAGATTCATACACCAGTTCCAACCTGATATTAAAAAGAGGGCCAGACAATTAGAATGGATTGAAAAAAACTCAGACAAGAATTGTCCGTTGAGTTTACCAAAACACACCCATATATATATATATATATATATATATATATATATATATATATATATGCATGTAGATAGGGACAGGGTAGATAAACACATTCGGCATGCATAAAACAGGTATTATGAGAGAGGGTGAAAACTTGCAAGGGGAGATAACTGTGTACCGGAATCATTTATCATAAGAAAGAGTAAAGAACTTAAAAAGGTCAAGATGTTATTCCAACGTAATCGTTGATGACAGGCGAGAGGGGAGGAGAGAGGGGGGCAAGAAAAGAGAAAAAGACTAAGAAGAGTGAGAGTCAGAAAAAAAACTCTTATGAGTGAGAAAGGGAAAAGAGAGAGAGAGAGGAGAGAGAGAGGGGAGAGAGATAACTAGACTACACAATAAAAAATAGAGACAAAAATGAACCTGTACGAGAGAGTAAACAAAACAGCCTAGGATAGAGGAAAATGAAGAGAAAAAAGACTCAGAAGGATGAGATCGTGTGTGTGTGTTGTGTGTGTGTGTGTGTGTGTGTGTGAGTGAGTGAGAGATAGAGAGAGAGAGACGAAGATGGAAAAGAGACATAAGTAAGAAAGGGAAAGAAACAGACTGTGTGTGTGAGAGAGAGAGAGAGAATTCACTAGATGAGAAAGAAACAAATGACAGACAACTGTGCAAGAGGGAGAGAGAGAGAGAGAGAGAGAGAGAGAGAGAGAGAGAGAGAGAGAGGGGGATATATATATATATATAAGTAAAGTCGTCGGGGCGGCCTAATGTCGTTATCAGCCATGCAGCGAGGGAGTCTATCCCCCTTTTCACTAGCGCTAGACCAAGGAGATTATTTTAGCGTCTGGGGTGGAGCACCACACCTACCATCAGATCCTTACTTTACCGCACATATCCCTGTGCTACTCATACACTGAGTTGGCGAGGGCGGGCATCGAACTAGGAACCATGTGGTTTCTAGCCGAACGCTCTACCGAATGAGCTAACCCGGCCCTTTATATATATATATATATATATATATATATATATATATATATATTATATATATTTAATTTGCAGAGTTGGTAAGATCCCATGGTGTTTGTTGAAGATCAATGTCACATTCTGGACGCAAATAACGTCGGTTACTTCTGCGGACGCTATTATAGTTCGGATTTACTAAAAATACATTTTTTCAAAATTTGCATTTTTTTATAATAATGCCAACGAAGTTACCTCCCTGCAATTTAAATAAATATTAGCTCTCACAATTTGTGATTGAGCACTGTATTTTCTTTGTTTCATCACAAAAAAAAATTGTTTTTATATATATATATATATATATATATATATATATATATATATATATATATTGTAAACACGGTTTGTTTTGAATGGCTTTTTGCCGATAATTATTGGGAGAATAAGTGCTTAATTGGAGTCGTACCTAATTTTGAAAATTAATTAATAATGAATTAGGCGGGAATACCTATTAAATGTATGGGTAAACAAATCGATTTGTTTAGCCATACATTTAATAGGTATTCCCGCCTAATTCATTATTAATTAATTAATTTTCAAAATTAGGTACGACTCCAATTAAGCACTTATTCTCCATATATATATATATATATATATATATATATATATATATATCTCGAGAGGAAAAAAGAGAAAGAAAAATATTGCCATGACGACCGAACCTCAATGTTTCCAACAAAATGGAATAAAACAACTGATTACATAAGAAATCGATTACCGATTGAATAGAATAGAAATCAAGTCCAATAAAATAGCATTTCATCCGTCATTTCAGAAATCAACAACAGTTATCTCCCCTTTTTAAAGTTTTGCAACCAGCATGGCCGCCACTATAAAAAAAGTCTTTATGATTATTTTCAAAAAACATTCCCTAAATGTTAACTAAATCTACTGCACCGCACGACCGTTGCCTTACTCACCTTGTATGACTAACGAAAAATTGTTCCGTTGGCTGACCCCCGTCTCTCTTTTTTAAGGGTTTAGATTCTTTTTGTGTGGGTAAGGGTCTTTGTTTCTTTTATTATTATCCTTTCTTGATAAAGATCAATGACTATGAAAATATTTTAGAATGACGCCTTAGCAAGAAAGCCGTGTGTTACCTGGAAAATAAAAGATAAAACTTCAGGTCACTCAGTCACGTCAAAAAGTCAAGATTTTATTTATTTATTTATTAGAAAAACACGGTGCGGCAGAAATACCTCCCATATTTTAAACTGTCATCTGTGTGGGGCAAGTGAACTAAGGCAAGTGATAATGGTAGCTCCATCTAGCTAATGTCTTACCATTCATTTAAAATACAGGGTGTAGCAGAAATAACCCCTACATTTTAAAGTGTTACCGGTTATTTCCTAGTTGAGTAACATGAGTGACCCAGAAAAAACAGAACCCAAATTATTTATTTATTTTCCCATTAAATTTTGGGGAATGCGGATGTTGGAATATTTTGATATATAAAGTGTGCTACAATACACCACTTAAATTTATAGACTAGGCGAGGTCACGTGGTTCAAACCTCAGCTAATCAACAGCCTGAATGCGTGGCTGGTTGACTACTTAATCACTGATACTGAGAGACGTCCATTTGCAATCATTGCTGGGGACACTTGCAATACTGAGGAGCGCCAAGAAACAACCAAAGGATTCTCTATCAAGGATTTCCGTTGGACAAGTGCTCTTGCTTGGAGCCTAAAGGATGGACCATAAAATCGTAACAGTGTATTGAAGTCAGTAAGTCTACTGTCGGTTTGAATAACAGCAGCTAACTAAGTACAACTTAAGCAGTGTCCAAGACAGTTGGTATATATATAAATCAAGAATGACCCATTCATGAATTTAGGTGATTTGGGTCATTCCATTCCTTGAGTTCTGATTGGCTGCTTGACTGCTTGATTCGAATGACATTGTGGAGTCTTATATATATCCTGTCATTCTGCAGTAGACTTTGTGACTATTCGGGTTTGTATTTCAGTTACAATCGTTTGTTGCCTTGTCTTCCCAGTTTGACGGTAATTGGAACTTTAATTATTCTTCACAGTGGAGTACCTCTGTATTTCCATTATTACCAGGTTCATCTTGACCCTGATTGGTAGTACCTATTAGGGTCTCATCTATGGGTTAAATAGGTGAAAAAATAAGTATTAAAATGTTGAAAAATTAAGTTTGAAAAAAAAAAACCCAACAAGAATGAATAAAATAAAACGTTTTTGGCATAAAATAACCCAACAAGGGTTTACATGCCGTAGAATTCAACCAACTAAACAATCAGTTTTACGATAGCGCTTATCTGTTTCAATCGCACATGATGAAAAGAAGGACAGAAAGAATTTGTTAAGCGAAGTATAACAGGTTTGAATTCAGAGTTTTCTTTCTCATAATAGACTGGTTGCTTAACCAATGTTAAAGAGCCCAGTCAGCGAGAAATATAGTGTTGTATACCTCTTTCTTTACTTCTATTCTTCTTCTGACGTCTTTTCTATCTTACGTCTTCTTCTAGGCCAGTCTCTTCTAACATCTCTTCTAGCGTCTGGACTTCTCTTGGTGGTCGGTCGCACTTAAATCATTTCTTCTTCTAGATCAGTCTTGTTACCAAGACATTCACCAACCACAAAACTATGTTATTTTCTTAAGCTTTTATTTACTTAACTAAACATTTCATGTAACTAAACATAGCGTGCGTATGCAGTGAGTTCCAGTTAAGGCAGGACATCTTCTCTGCCTGACGTCTAAACTGAAACTGAGGACCCAACCAGGTCCCACGTGACTTCACGTATTTCGCGGGCTTTCTGTACTATTCCATGGAAAGTCCCGCCCGTGATATGAAAAGGGCCATCCCTTTAGAAATACAGGGGATTGACAACAATCTTATGCACCCGCATAGATTATGTAACATATAGGAATAAGAATATAAGCACCCCCAATCCCTTTGACATATCAGTTATTTCAAAGAAAGGGGAAAAAAAGGATATGCTACCTAGAAAAAAAAAGAAAGAGTAAAGGAAAGATAGAGAGAGTGGGTGAACGCAGGGAAGCGATAACACTAATTTGTTTCAATCGAATATGATGAAAAGAAGTAAAAAAAAGAAAAAAGTGAGAATTAAAGCAAGATTATTATACTATTTACATATTGAAGTATTTAGCAATAGCTCTTAAGTAAACATATCAAACGTTGTAATAATTAAAATTATCATACTGTGATATATCCACAGGTCCTGCTAGTCAAGATTATTATATACTATTTACATATTGAACTATTTAGCAATAGCTCTTAAGTAAACATATCAAACGCTGTAATAATTAAATTATCATACTGTGATATATCCACAGGTCCCGCTAGTCAGGATTATTATACTTTTTACATATTGAAGTAATTGTAATACCTCTTAAGTAAACATATCAAACGTTGTAATAATTAAATTATCATACTGTGATATATCCACAGGTCCTGCTAGTCAAGATTATTATACTTTTTACATATTGAACTATTTAGCAATAGCTCTTAAGTAAACATATCAAATGCTGTAATAATTAAATTATCATACTATGATATATCCACAGGTCCTGCTAGTTACAACATTGCTAGTCTTTTTATTATTATGGGCGATTTGGACGGTCTCATTTTTAACCACAGGATGTTGTATCTGAAGATTCTGATGGGGTAAACTGATTATTATAAAGATGTTTTTCTTACTCGTCTGTTTCTACTCTTATCTTTATTTTACATTTATAATATTAAGATTATTATCACTAATTTATCGTATATTATTTTAGATATACTAGCAAATATATGCACCCTCCGGGTGCAAGTATTTTAGTTAAATTCTATAATAAAATATGATATCAAATTAGAAAGGCTAATGAAACTGAATAAGAATGTAGATAAAAAGATTTTGAACAGAGGGGGTATGACTGAAAAATAGAACAACTTTGAAACTAATTCTTCCATCATTTTCCGTTACTCCCGTCTTTCATTGGTAAATGTTCCTAATTAAACTGTTTAGTTAAAATAGGAAGTAAAGAATAATATTACAGTTATTTCTTCTTGTTAAGGGATTTCTTTTAAGATTTATTGAGGAGATTTTTGCTCATATTCAATAAGATAAAACCAAAGAATTAGAAATCAATAATACTAAGCATATATTTATTAAAATCCATTTTTTAAGATCAATATGCAAATTAGCCTTCCCATTCATACTGTAAACCTCTATTTTGTTGTATATATAAATACAATTGCATGTTATAAGCATGTAGATATGGTCAACAGTGTAAGTAATGTAAAACAATTTTATTAATAATTGCGGTTAACTAAAAATAAAATCATGGAGAATATGATGTAAATAACTAAAGGAATTGTGACTTGTATAGTAATATAGTTTCGGTTACAGACAGACAAACCCACAATCTCCATTATAATAAGATATCCAGCAGAGCATAATATCAAACTTTTTCTCCTTTGTTAAAGTCGGTGTGGTGCAGTCGTACAGTAGTACTTACAGGGTTACAGATTGGATGAATTCTTGCTTTATCTTATCAGAGAAATTACATTTCTATGATGGATTAATAGCTGTCCATGCCTTTCCTATGCGTACCAGATGCCCGAAATAATATTATTACTATAAAGATATAGATTCTCACTGGCCTATTATCTTGAATAATTGAAAGATATGCACTCAAACTAAAGCATGGCAGTTTAGATATCACACACAAAAAAAAATCTATCAATATTTTCAGAGAAATAATGATCTTATTTTTATCTTTTTCCTAAAAATTATACATTGCACTCTTAAAAAAAAAAAAAAAAAAAAAAAAAAAAAAAAATACAGGTCTTTTAATTTCCTTTTGACTCTCTCTCTCTCTCTCTCTCCCATATAATTAAGGAACACGAGTATTAGTATATAGATTTATAATATTTTTCTTTGGTGTTATAACTTTAATGTTTTTAGTGAACTTATTCACATAAGCGTATCTGAAGCTCGCTCTTGTCTCAAATTTTAGTTCCCGACCCCAAGCAAAAAAAAAAAAAAAAAAAAAAAAAAAAAAAAAATCAACCGACTGACGGTCGTACAATTAAGGAACACGACTATTAATATATAGATGAAAAAAAAAGGTAAATGATTCGGAAAGAAGAGGGTTAAAAGAGTGTATTCTCAAGGAGAGGGCCGTTGGCCATTCTCCAGATGACCCGTTACATTATTACTTTCAGACAAAAACAGACGCCACCTGTTTCGCTATCCTCTCTCCAAAAAAACACTTGACCGGCACTTCAGATTCGCCAAACTGAACAGGCCCGACTGAAGAGCAAATGAAAGAATCACGAATTCCAGACCCCCCTCCCCTACCCAGTCACAGAACTCCTTCAACAGCCTATTCTTCCAAAACCGTACTATTCCCATTGTGACGTGTCTAAATGAGTAATTTATTTTTCATTTTTTTCTTCTTCTTCTTGTTAGGCAGAGAATCGTATATTGAACAGGCACATAATGGCGAAGGTTGTAAACATGACTGAAATTCACTATACACCAAAAGATAATTAAAAATTCCAATATACTCAACCTAAGAATAAACACACACACACACACAATATATATATATTACATAGATAGATAGATGAGTGATCAATAGCTTTTTAGATCAGATGTAATAAAATGGTGTTGTCACACACACACACACACACACACAATATATATATATATATAGAATTCAATTCCTAGACGAAGCTGTTGGCATTTCACATAGCGCTAATACCCTTGGGAAAGGTATGAATCCATATCTTCCCCCTCCAACTATGGGTTAAATAGTATGACACACTGGGCCCTTCAGCCTTGGGTAGGTAACCAGTCTAGGAGAGGGATAACTCTGAATTCAAAATTCCTGAGATCGGTCGTTGATTGGGTTTGTGGCAACCCTTGATGCACCAATTCTTTCCTATCGACTGTGCCAAAAAGTGTGGATGGTCCAACACAAGCCTTCACCAATATAAACAAATCCCTGTGTGGATGTTCATTGTGTGTATGAACCCTCATGCGTCGAAAATCGACGGGAGAGTCCTTATATATATATATATTATATATATAGGGTGAGTTTTGATCCCAGCCTAAGGCAGTATGAGAGAGAGAGAGAGAGAGGAGAGAGAGAGAGAGAGAGAGAGAGAGAGAGAGAGAGAGAGAGAGAGAGAGAGAAATGAACAAATATATGAAAAGCAGATGTATAGGTATATATGAACAGCCGATAGATATATAGGTAACTATGAACAGACTGACATAGATACATAGATAGATACATAGCAACTGACCATAATGTGGTTGGTTGGTTGGATTTTATAGGATGTCAACACTTGTTGGGTTATTTCATGCCGAAGCCGTCCATAATGTAGATGAATCTAGGATGTATCATATTTTATTGTATCGCATGACATTCACCTTATCTGTTGAATGACCCTTGTATGTAAATCGAACTGGTTTGATAAATAAACGTTCGATCTGTTGGATTCGTTGAAATGTTCGATCCGTTGTGATCAATTATTTCCCGTATTGTTTGGACTTTTCGGAATCAGGTTGGGATTTGTCTGTAAAGAATTTCAATTCCCCTGTCCATTTCTCTTCCACTCGCCCCAACCCACACACCTCGCATCACCCGAAGTGACTCTTGTTCTTTTTTTGGTGTTTTTGTGTGTGTGTGTGTGTGTGTGTGTGTGTGTGTGAGGGGGTTGTCTTTAAATCAAACACAGTTTTTTTTGTCTCATTGAAAAAAAAAAAAAAAAAAAAAAAATAATAATCAATGGATGTTCTTTATTATTTGGTCATTAAGATTTTACAAAATAAGCGCCCACCTCCTCCCGCAAGATCACCGCCCCACCT
>CM042167.1:64700104-64717604 GCA_023376005.1 Doryteuthis pealeii | reverse complement strand
CAAGGAGATTGTTTTATTTAGCGTCTGAGGTAGAGCCCTACACCTAACATCAGCTCCTCACATTACCACACAGATCCCTGTGCTACTCATGCGCCGTTGGCGAGGACCGGTATTGAACCAGGAACCTTTTGGTTCCTAGTCGGAAACTCTACCGACTGAGCTAAACCGGTCTTAAAAGGCAGTCGTTACTATTTCTTCTTCGTGTTAGTCCTCGTTTCGGTCGCGTATTACATCGCAGGGTAAAACGGCTCTATTGAAGCAATGGGGACATAGGGTTAAGGTTCAGCTTCGCCTTGAGGGTATCTTTTATCGTGGTCAATGCTTTCCACCTTGAAGAATAAAAACTCTGAATTCAAAATCCTATAATATATATATATATATATATATATATATATATATATATAATATAAATGAATGATCACCCGAAATATCGGAATAAATCGAACCAGGACAGAACAACAGCTGGATATTGAATCTTTTTTTTTTTGTTCTGTTTTTTTAAATTTGTTCACTTCCATGCTTCATAATAAAGAACACACAATCAACTTTGTGATTATATATATATATAAGTTGTAAACAAGGTATGTTTGGAATGGCTTTTTTGCCGACAATTTTTGGGAGAATATGTGCTTAATTAGAGTCGTACCTAATTTTGAAAATTAATTAATTAATAATGAATTAGGCGGGAATGCCTATTTAAATGTATGGCTAAACAAATCGAGAAAAATCAATCTCTGTATGTACATTTCGGCCTATTAGGCCTCATCAGTAGAACTATAGATAGGAAGGCCGCCCTGTGCGTGATTTGAAACCGGACTGCCAAGCTGACAGGCCGATCCCATAACCTCTACACCAAACGGACTTCTTATCATATCGTCGTGTAATAAAAGTCACTAAAAGAGGAATATTAACCTACTCTAAACAAATCGTAAAATCTAAGAAGTCCGTTTGGTGTAGAGGTTATGGGATCGGCCTGTCAGCTTGGCAGTCCGGTTTCAAATCACGCACAGGGAGGCCTTCCTATCTATAGCTCTGCTGATGAGGCCTAATAGGCCGATACATGAGATGATTTTTCTCGATTTGTTTAGCCATACATTAAATAATTCCGCCTTTCTATTTTTAATTAATTTAATTAGGTACGACTCTAATTAAGCACATATTCTCCCATATATATATATATATATATATATATATATATATATAAATCACAATCATATCATAAAATAATATTTTCTTTGATTTTTGAGATGAGGCTTGTTAATTTGTATTATTTAGATTTTTTGAACCATTGTCCTCATCTTTATTGTTATATGGACAACGTCTCAGCCGATGTGTCCTCCAGACTTCTTCGAGTGTTTCTTCAACAAGAAGGTTACCGAGTTCGATAAAAAAAACACATGAAAGCTGGAGGGTACATCGGCCGTAACGTTATGCATATAACAATAAAAGATGGAGATAATGGTCCGTAAAATCTAAATAATACATAGTTTTCTGTTATCTAATACCGGGGCATCGCCATGTATCCCTGCTAGGGATTTCGTGACTATAAATGAAGGAGAAGCATCTAGAGAAAAATGATTTAATTATACGGGTATATATGGTAAAAAGTTCACTATCTCAGTTCGTATATAACACTTATCTACATAGTCCTTATCTATCTACGTTGACAGTTTTTATAATTAACGTAAACAGAAATATATGAAAAAACGAAGTATTCCGAAAATGATTTTATAATTAACGTAAACTATAATTACCTACTAGATATGTAGATAATAAAGAAATTTATATTTATATGTATGTATGTGTGTGTGTGTGTGTGTGTAACTTATGATAATTATATAATATATATATATGTAATATAGTGAAAAATTGAAAAAACACAAGTTCATAAAACGAGTGTGTTTTTTCAATTTTTCACTATATTACATCTTGTCGGATTCACTTCCACTTTCCTCTTCACACATATGTGTGTGGTCTAATTTAAGATTATATATATATGTATGTATGTATGTAATTTAAGATTTATATATATATTATATATATATATATATATAATATAATATATAAGTGTGTGTGTGTAATTATGATTATATATATATATATATATATATATGTGTGTGGTGTGTATTTATGATTATATATATAATGTGTGTGTGTGGTAATTTATGATTATATATATATGTTGTGTGTGTGTAATTTATGATTATATATATATGTGTGTGTGTGTGGCAATTATGATTATATATATATATGTGTGTGTGTTTAATTATAATTATATATATGTGTGTGTGTGTGTTTAATTTATAATTATATATATGTGTGTGTGTGTGGTGTAATTTATGATTATATATATACGTGTTTGTGTGTATTTATGATTAATATATATATGTTTGTGTGTAATTATGATTATATAGTGTGTTGTGTGTAATTTATGATTGTATATATATATATATATATATATATGATTGTGTGTTGTGTGTAATTTATGATTGTATATTATATATATATATTATATATATATATATATATATGTGTTTGTGTGTAATTTATGATTGTATATATATTATATATTATTGTGTGTGTGTGTAATTTATGTATATATATATATATATGTGTGTTTGTGTGTAATTATGATTGTATATATATATATATATGATTGTGTGTTTGTGTGTAATTTATGATTGTATATATATATATATATACGTGTAATTTATGATTGTATATATATATATGTTTGTGTGTAATTTATGTTGTATATATATATATATGTTTGTGTGTAATTTATGATTGTATATATATATATATATGTTTGTGTGTAATTATGGTATATATATATACTATATATATATATATATATACACACATACATATATACTATCCATAGATCCAGTAAGTATAGTTAATTATATATATTTATATTATAAAAGATCGAACTCGCTTTTCAATAGTAACGGTTTTGCGAGACTGGTTTACAAACCATTACACCACAATATGGATGAACAAAACCTTATAAAGGCAAACGGGAATATTTCTTTCAAGTTATTTTATTTTAGTGTTGTTCTCAACTAGTTCGCTCTTGGGTCATCGTTAGAAAAAAAAAATTCTTGGGAAAATAAAAATAAAAATCCGTGTGAAAAAAAAAAAAAAAAATTCTTGTGAGAAAAAAAAAAATTCATACGGCCCGTGGCAAAATGTTTTTTTCATTTTTTTTTTATTTTCTAGTTTATTTATTTTTTTCAATCGTTTTACCGAGCATCGCAAGGTATCCCTGCTAGTAGTTTTCTACACATAAATAATGGATCAACCTATACATAGAATTCGAATTATACACAAGTATATAAAACATTGGCAAAAAGTTTGTTTTTTTTGTTTATTTTTTTTTAATGTTTCTTCCATCATTTTCCCGGGCGTCGCCAGTTATCCCTGCTAGTGATTTCCTCAACATAAATAAAGAATCAACCTATACATAGAATTCGAATTATATACAAGTATACATAAAATTGGAAAAAAAAATTCCTAATGTTTCTTCCATCATATTCCCGGACGTCACCAGTTGTCGCTGCTAGTGGTTTCCGCAACATAAATAAAGTATCAGTCTATATAGAAATTGACTCATATACTTGGTTGAAAGTTCAAACGCATTTATAGTATAGTAAACGGCACTTGGCATAGAGTTGTTTATTTTTTCATAATTGTTTCTCACATCGTTTTCCCGGGCATTGGCGGGTATTCCTGCTGGTGGTTTCCTCATCATAAATAAATAACCAACCTATACATAGAATTCGAATTGTATACAAGCATATACAAAAAAAGTTTTTTTTCTTAATATTTTTTCCATCATATTCCCGGGCGTCGCCAGATATCCCTACTAGTGGTTTCCTCAACATAAATAAAGTATTCACCAATATAGAAATTGACTGAAAGTATAAACGCATTTATAGTATAGTAAACGGTATTTTGCAAGGAGTTGTTTATTTTTTTAATTGTTTTCCCGGGCATCAGCAGGTATCCCTTCTAGTGGTCTACTCATTATAAATAAAGGATCAACCTATACAGAAATCGACTTATACAGGGGTGCGTACGGCACTTGGCAGAGAGTTCAAACAGATTTGTACTAAAAGACTGAAAGTGTCGCCAATAAAAACATAATCGAGACTGTTTTAAACAGAACGAAAAAAAAAAAATGGTGAAATAAACCACTTGAGTACTAATTTTCATAGACATTTTTTTTTTTTACCCAATTGATTTGCGAAAATTTTGAAATGCTTTCATAATGTCAGAAAAAAAAGGGAGAAGAAGAAAGGGAGAAGAAAGAGAAAAAGAAAAAGAAAAGAAAGAAGAAAATGAAAGAGAAAATAAAACATGGCTGCCGGCGTTTGTCTTCTACTGTAACGGAATTTGAAGTCTGTTTAAAATATTATGGCGGGCTGGAGAATACTCAACGCATTCGGGGATGAATTGCGATTGTTCTGAGTCACTGAAGCAGAATTTAAATGTAGCACTTTATAACAATAATCTACATTTATCTATCCAGGAGGCGCTATTTTTGTAATGGTTATCGTCGTAGGAAATAAACTGGCAGGCAAAATAAAATAAAATAAACGAACATGGTTTAGAAAAATTCCAATTACCGTCAAATTGGCAGATAAGGCAACTAGGATGCCGAAACCCAATACGGATCTCACCTTGTTGCAAGCCTATTTCAAAATGCCAGGTTATTTATAAAAGTAAAGTCGTCGGGGCAGCCTAAAGTCGGTATCAGCCAATCAGCGAGGGAGTCTATCCTCTTTTTCACTTGCGCTAGACCAAGGAGATTATTTTTAGCGTCTGAGGTGGAGCGCCACACGTACCATCAGCCCCTTACTTTACCGCACAGATCTCTGTGCTACTCATACGCTGAGTTGGCGGGACCGGTATTGAACTAAGAACCTTGTGGTTTCTAGCCGAACGCTCTACCAACTGAGCTAAACCGGCCCCTTAACACCATAACACCACAGAAACCAAGCAACCAATCAGGACTCAAGGAATGGAATCACCAAATGCATGAATGGAGTATTCCTGAGTTCCATAAGTACCAGCTGTTTTGGGAACAGTTCAGTTGTGCTTAGCTAGTTGCTGTTGTTTGAACCAACAGTAAACTAACTCACTTCAACGCATTGTAATACACGAATTCTTAGCGAACCTTTACAAATTTTGAAGAAATTTGCCATATGATTTTCATTTAATCTCCTCCCTTCTTCTCCGCCCCACCTTGCTCTCTCACTCTCTGGTGTTCCGAAAATCCTTTGTTCGATCATGAACAGGTTACTTTCTCTAACATATATATTTGTAGGCCATAATCCATTAATCACATAAACAGAATTCGGGGTGGTAGAATGTACATCATTCTCACCTTCACAGGAAGGCTGTGACTAGCGTCCAGTCACCAACTCTGGAATTCGAGCAGATTCAACGTGCAATACAGCTCAATACTGATCACATTATATATATATATATATATATATGGAATTGAATCCAACGATATGAGGAAGAATGAATAAAGAAAAGAAAGTACAGAATGGATAATAAAAGATGAATTTAATCAATATCACTTACACATGTGTTTCGATCAGTTCATCTATGTGTACACGATTCAAACTATTATTATTATTATTAAATAAACAAATTATTATTTCATTTCATTATTTAATAATAATAATAATAATAATAATAATAATAGTTTGAATCGTGTACACATAGATGAACTGATCGAAACACATGTGTAAGTGATATTGATTAAATTCATCTTTTATTATCCATTCTGTACTTTCTTCATTCTTCTTTATATATATATATATATATATATATATATATACCAACCCCTCCACACGCGCAGGATGCGACACAAAATTAATTTCTTCAGCAGTCCAACAGGTTTGAATTTAAAGTTTTTTCTTCTCCTAGACTGGTTGCCTAACCAAGGTTAAAGAGCCCAGTATGCCCTACTATTTACCCATAGCTGGGGGGGAGAATATATGGATTCATAGCTTTCCCAAGGGTCCTCGTGCAGGATTTGAACGAGGGGTCGACGAGTCCATTTCCTAGGACTTTAACAATTACACCACGCACATCTATACTGAACCCCTTATACAAGATTATACACACATCCAGCTCTCAAATAATATATATTGCTGACCTGATATCTAACACGAGGCAATGAGTGCCGATCAATGTTTTTTACGGGTACTGTGCAGCTGAAACAATGGGACGATTCTCAGAGCAGATTCAACTTGCAATACTAATCAACTTATATATATATATATTTACCAACTCCTCCGCACGAGCAGGATACGACACAAGGTCAATTTCTTAAGCGGAGTTTAACAGGTTTGAATTCAGAATTTTCCTTCTCCTAGACTGGTTACCTAGCCATGGTTAAAGAACCCAGTCTTCCCTGATATTTACCCATAGCTGGAGGGAGAGTAGGATTCATACCTTTCCCAAGGGTATTAGCGCTAAGTGAAATGCAATTAACACGTCCAGGATTTGAACTCGGGGCGACGAGTCCATTTCCCGTGACTTAAACCATTACACCACGCGCTTCCTTTACACAACTAATCACCTTATACGACATTCAACAAACGTGGTGTAATGGCTAGCAAGCTAGATTCGCAGACCATTGTTAGTGAGTTCGATTCTCACTGGGCGCCCCATATTCTGGCCTTGTGCCACATCTAAGCTAAACTTAGTAAATAAGTATAGGGCACCACACGTGGTGTAATGGCTAGCAAGCTAGATTCGCAGATCATTGTTAGTGAGTTCGATTCTCATTGGGCGCCCATACTTCTGGCCTTGTGCCACATCTAAGCTAAATTAGTAAATAAGTATAGGGCACCACACGTGGTGTAATGGCTAGCAAGCTAGATTCGCAGACCATTGTTAGTGAGTTCGATTCTCATTGGACGCCCGATACTTCGGGCCTTGTGCCACATCTAAGCTTAGTAAATTAAGTATAGGCACCACACGTGGTGTAATGGCTAGCAAGCTAGATTCGCAGACCATTGTTAGCGAGTTCGATTCTCACTGGGCGCCCCATACTTCTGGCCTTGTGCCATCTAAGCTAAGCTTAGTAACTAACTATATGACATTCTACACACACCAGCTCTCAGATAATAGATACTGCTGAACTGCTATTTAACACGAGACAATGAGAGCCAATCAATGTTTTTTACGGGTACTATGCAGCTGAAACAATGAGACGGTTGTTAATATGACAAGTCAAATTTTCAAATTATTTTCCATTAGAGATCCATTATTAAAAATCGATTTAAAAAATTCATTTATTTATCTTTTTTATTTTGTTAAAGCGGCGACAATTATTATTCGCTGCTGCTGATGTGGTTATAAAATACAATTATTCAGTGACACATCAATAAACGACATTATTCTGATACAACAAAGAAAATTTTTTTTTTTTTCTTTAGGCCAGTTCATGTGTCGACGACAACATGTTACGATTTTGTGGCCATTTTTAGGGTACCATTCAATGGGTTAAATAGAAAAAAAAAACGAGTTAAAGATGTGTTGAAAATTTAAATACCATCAAGAATGAATAAAACAAAACGTCTTCAGCATAAAATAACCCAACAAGGGTTGATATGCGGTTAATTCCATGTCAGATCATCCAGAAAAAAAGTAAAATTGTCACCCAACCCCTTCAATTTTTCTGAAATTTTGTACAGTTGTGGATTATGTTAAAGTTAGACCCCCCCCAAAAAAAAAAAAAAAAATTAAAGCTTCCAATTCCAATAATTTGCAGAGTTATGTCGATTCTTAGCTCTTCAAATTTGGTGGGGTCAGCGAAAAATGGCAACTTTTTGTAGATTATTTTTATCTGTAAAATGAGTTCTAGAGCTTCCCTTCTACTCAAAATTAGTTTATAAAAGCATTTTGCCCACTAGCGCTGGACCAAGGAGATTGCTTTTGCCTCTGAGGTGGGGCACCACAGCATCTCACTATATTCACACAGATTCCAGTGCTACTCATACTCCAAGTTGGCGAGGGCCAATATCGAACCAGGAACCTCGCGAGTCCTAGTCCAGCGCTCTACCGATTGAGCTAAACCGACCCTATAATTAATACATAATATTGAGCATTAATATGTTTGTATGAGCAGCTGATAAGATAGGAGAGAAGCTTTTAGGAGTGGAAAGATTATTCTTAATTAAATTTTCTCTTATCAGCGTTTTACAATCTGGAAGATTAGGGGGAGGTAACTCTTACGTGCCTCGCTCTCGCTCTCCTGACTCAATCTAATAAAATGTTACACTACTGTTTTCTAAAATAAAAAAAAAGATAAAAATAAAAATGAATAAATAAATAAAAAAAGTATCACCTGCAAAATTACGAGAAGTTACTTTTTAGCTGAGTAGTATTTTTTTTTTTTTGCTACATAGAAGGCGCGCCAGATATTTGACAAAATGCCAATCTTCAGTCGGCTATAAATGGTACATGACATAAGTTTGTTACGTGGCATGCGGCAAATATTTTAACATACACAGTTTTTAGCAATGTATCCATAAGTTGTTACGTGGCATGCGGCAAATTTTTTTAAGATTCACAGTTTTTAGCGATGTATTGAGAGAATTATGGAAGCCGTGGCATAATGTTTAGAGTCGTAGGAAATGGACTCGTCGAGCCGAGTTCAAATCGTAAACAAGGCTGTTTGCATTTAACATGGCGCTAATAACCTTAGGAAAGATATGAATCCATATATTCTCCCTACAGCTATGGGTAAAGTAGTAGGGAAGACTGGGCTCTTTAATCTTGGATAGGTAACAAGTCTATGTGAAAGAAAACTGAATTTGAAAAACCTGAGGTGAGTTGTTGATTGGGTTAGTGGCATTCCTTGTGCATCAATTCTTTCCTATTGACTGTGCGGATGGTCCAACACAAGCCTTCACCACTATAAACAAAACACTGTGTAGGTTGTTCATTGGATTAACCCTCATGCATCGAAATCGACGAGAGAGTTCATTTGGGTAACCAGTCCAGGAAAAGGAAAAATCTGAACTTAAAAATCTTGAGGTCAGTCGTTGTTGGCTTTGTGGCATTCGTTGTGCACCAACCCTTTCCTATTGACTGTGCCAAAAAGTGCGGATGATCCAACACAAGCCTTCACCACTATAAACAAAACACTGTGTAGGCTGTTCATTGGATGAACCCTCATGCGTAGAAATGGACGAGAGAGTCCATGTATTTATGTATGTATGTATGTCCGAATGAAACTGCGAAATGGACTCGTCGACCCGAGTTCAAATCCTTGACAAGGCTGATTGCATTTCACATAGCGCTAATACCCTTAGGAAGGTATGAATCCATATATTCTTCCTCCAGCTATGGGTAAAATAGTAGGGCAGACTGGGCTCTTTAACCTTGCGTAGGTAACCAGTCTAGTAGAGAGGAAAACTCTCTGAATTTGAAAACCCTGATGTCAGTCGTTGATTGGGTTTTGTGGCATTCCTTGTGTACCAATTCTTTCCTATCGACTGTGCCAAAAAGTGCGGATGGTACAACACAAGCCTTCACCACTATAACAAAACACTGTACGTTGTTTATTGGATGAACCCTAGAAATCGATGAGAGAGTCCATATCAAGAGCATTAACATGACAAATTTTAATTTGAAGTTTGGTGTAGAATAATCATACTAGTTCCAATTACCGTCGAATTGGTAGGACAAGGCAGCAGGCAGTCGTAACTTAATACGAACCTGATTTGTTGCAAAGACTACTGCAAAATGGCAGGTTATTTATGAAACCCCAGAACATCAAAGAAACCAAGCAGCCAATCAGGACTCAAGGAATGGAATCACCCAAATGCATGGGTGGACTATTCTGAATTCCCATAAGCACCAGTTGTCTTGACACTGGTGCAGTTGTGCTTGGCCAGTTGCTGTTGTTCAAACCAATAGTAGACTGACTGATTTCAATGGATGGATGGAATTTACGACATGTAGTCAATCAACCAAGTCCAACAAGAAATGCCTGAAGAAGGCCGGAGGGCATATCGGCCGGAACGTTGTACAGATAACAATAAAGATGAAGACAATAGCCCGAATAATCCAAACAAACCAATTGTTTCATAGTGTTATTATTTTACAAGTATCCACTTTTCTTTGAGTACGTTTGGGTTATATTCTTTACATAAAATTGACAGTAGACATACCAATATTAACCATTTTTAAGTATGGTACAAGATCATGAAACAGGTGCACTTGAAGAAGGGAAAATTCACTACACTTGCAAATTTGACTGCCAGTCGACATTTTTCACCGTCGTGAGTGTGTGGGTGGGGGTGCCGTAGACATTTTTGGGGAGTGAGAAATCTTTTATACAGATATTAATCTCAAAACTTTCAGCTCTCAGACTGTCAAGACTCTCCCCACCCATCACCAGCAACTGAATTGAAAAATACTTCCTACCTCCCCCTACTCTAGATTTTTTCAAGACATTTTTCTGCACCTGAAGCCCCTGAAAATAAACCGCAGGATGCTGGGTCACGATGGTATCTTGACTCAATTTCATCAGGGTACACCACTTTGCAAGCGGGTAGGTCTCTTTCCGCTAATCTGGCTGTATTTCATCGCTTTATATATATATATATATATATATATATATATATATATATATATATATATGTGTGTGTGTGTGTGTGTGTGTGTGCGCGTGTGTATGTTTGTAAAATGAATGACTTACTGGTAAAAATATCGTGTTGGTCTCAATATTTGGTTGGTATAAGTGTTACTCGAATGAGTCAGCGTTATAACAAATATAAAGTGCTCAATACCATGTCGTTGAGGAAGCGTTGAACCTCGTCGTGTGAATGATAATTTTAAACAGATCTATTTGACTCACTGAGCGGACCATAAACAGGTACCAACACTCCGATATATGAAAGGACCTGGGAGTAATGGCAGCAAAGAGATTACTATATTTAGAACTAGAACCGAAGCCTCACCACCAGATGCTTTTCACTATAATTGGTCATTTTCACTGGTATATTTATGGTGTCACGAGAGAGGTATATTATATTGGCATTTCAGTCTCGGAAGACTATAATAAAGTTTTTGTGTCCCTGAAGTTACAGCGCCTCCTGTGACTGTGAAGTCCAATGTTTGAAAAACATTCTCGACCTCAGATCGCATTTGAAGGCTGTCCCCGAAGATGTCGATGCCCCCGGTGCTTTGTTGTCGCTGGTTTCTTCTGAACCTCTTAGCTTCATGGTGTTGCGTCAGGTTAACTTCTGACATGAGCAGTCCTCTACGGAGAGAGTGCCGCCACCGAGGGCGGTCCTGAGCCAAATTTTCCCAGATAGAAGGGGCAATGCCAAAGCCATCTGAGATTATATATATATATATATATATACATATATATATATATATATAAATAAAGGAAGGAAGAACTCAACACCGTAATTCCATAATAAATTTATTTCGACCAAAATTGGGGCCCATATAAATCCAAGTTGATTTAAACCGGCTCCCCAAATTTTCGTCTCATCAGATGGGTCTCAATTCACTTATGGACAAGCACATCACATATAGAATCATCCCTTACTACCAAGTTTTGGATAAATCTCTCTCTCTCTCTCTCATATATATATATATATATATATATATATATATATATATAAAGAGATATATATATTTACCATTTAAGCAACGCAAAATCATTTGGAATGTTTTATTTTTAAAATTGGGTGAAATAAAAATCTGACAAATAAGAAATCTGCGATTAAGCGACAACAGATAATCTGGATTTACATTTTTGCATCTTGAACAATTTGGACGATCTTCTTTTTAACGAGAGAGCATTTATTGCAGGATGATAACAGGCGGAAGATTTAGAGAACACGCGAATTAATATATAGATAGCAATGGAGGTGCACAATGTGATGGTTAGAGTCGTAGGAAATGGACTCGTCGATCCGAGTTCAATTCCTGGACGAAGCTGTTTTTCATTTCACATTGTGCTAATACCCTTGGGGAAATGAATCCAATTCTCCCTCCAGCTATGGGTAAATAGCAGGGAAGACTGGGCTCTTTAACCTTGGCTTAGGTAACCAGTCTAAGAGAATGAAAACTGAATTAAAACCGGTTAAACTCCACTTAAGAAATCGACCCTGTGTCACATCCTGCTCGTGCGGAGGGGTTGCTAAATATATATATATAGATAGCTTGCTGTCACTTAGAATCCAGTGAAAAACCACTGGCTAAAATCATAATTTCATAATGGAATTCCCATAGAAACATTTTTTAGCACGCTGTAGTCTGCGAATAGGACTACTTCATTAACTGACTTCGCTCTCATTGAAACTGGTACCGTTCTGATAGTACAAACGCCTCCAAGAAAGAATCGTCAAAGAATTCTTCAGACTTTTCTCCCAAATTAATCTGGTCATTACCATTCCATTTCAAATCCCCACTTTTTTCTTCCCCACCTTCTAAGTCCCTTCAGATTTGAATTCTTTCTTCTACCTCGATTGTCAATCAACCATTTCCATAGAAATTCTTCCAGTCCTTATCCATCTTTCCTAATTCCTTAAGTCGACTTCATCTTGGCTTGCTTACCGTTTTTCTATCATTTTCGTTATAAGTGGATTGATTTTAAATCTGAAAGGACGAGTGTGTAGACAATAGAGCAATATATCACGGCGGGGCTAAAGTAACAGGACACTATAGCATTGAAACTATAATAATAATAATAATAATAATAATATAATAATAAATAATAATAATAATAATACCTGGACCTTGCCAAAGAACTTAAAAAGCTATGGAATATGAGAGTGAAAGTGATACCAATTGTAGTTGTTGGATTTGGAACGGTTCCAATAAACTTGGAAAAATACTGGAGGATCTGGAAATCAGAGGAAGAATGGAGACCATCCAGACTATTGCACTGCTGCAATTGGCTAGAATACTCAGAAGAGTACTGGCGACCTGAGGAGACTTATTGTCACTCAGACTCAAGTGAAATACCATCAGCTAGCGCTGGTGCGAAAAACTCAAAAGGAGAGAAAATAATAATAATAATAATAATAATAATAATAATAGCTAGGCACGACTGAGTTGGAAAGGTGATCAACTGGGAATTATGCAAAAAACTGAATGTTGAACATACAACAAAATTGTATATGCATAAACCAGAATCTGTTCTTGAGAATGAAAAGCATAAATTTCTCTGGGACTTTGAGATAAAGACGGATCACCTTATCTGAGCCAGAAGACCAGACCTAGTATTGATTAACAATAAAAAAAAAAGAGAAATTGTCAACTGGTAGATTTTGTAGTTCCAACAGATCACAGGGTGAAGATGATAAGAAAACGAATAGATAAACAAATACCTAGACCTTGCTAGTGGAAACTGTGGAATTGATATATCTAAATAATTGCAGTCCCCAACAAAAACATAACCGCAAAAAATTATTTTACAAAAACACCAGAGGAATTAAAGGTATCCTGACGAGAGCAAAAAGCTTGAAACCTTGGGTAGATGCCTACAAAAACAGTTATATTTAATAATTAAAATATATATATATATATATATATATATATATATATATATATATATATATAATCCAACAAGCGTAAAACAAACCAACAAAACCAACCAACCAACCACCCACAATGTCTCCAACTATTGCTTTCATCTTCGATTAGAAAAAGAAAATGGCCTAGTCGTAAGTTGGGGTACTACTGTACATAGATTTCTGTTTCTCCAAGGGCAGGAAATCGTCGATTTTCTTTATGCTTTTTTTCTCTCCTTCAAATTGAATGAACGAAATACGTTGGCCTCATCTAAAGATTGGGGTAATAATTTAATCAACGAATTTGAAATCACCATCCATCATCGTCTAATCTCTCACTCTGTCTCCCTCTCCCTCTCTCTCTCGTGGTACCGGGGTAAAATAGAACCACATCGCTCCTGTCAGCTTCCATTAATTTCATGCCTTCATTCGAAAAAGACTTGTTCGTATTCTTTGAAAGGCTATAAGCTAAGGAGTGAGCTACAATACAAAATATATATATATGTATATAAAAAATATAAATTAAGAAAATAAAAACCCAGATTTCTTTTATTCTTCTAATTTTCTTTCTCTTCCTTTTTGTTTTTATTTCATTTTATTTCTCTTGTTTTAGGCGAAATAATAATCATATTTACAAAAGAAAATCTATCTCGCTAGTTCTTCAGGAAATCCATTAAAGGCTGAAGATTTTTTGAAAACTATTGCAGAAAGGAATTATGCAAGATTTGTATTCTCAGGGCGAATATAATCGACAATTTACTTAGCACACTTAAATATGTTCTTCATGTTTAGGAAAACGTTACTTCTACAGAAAACAACTTGACATAACTATATATATATATATATATATATATATATATATATATATATATATATATATATAATTCATCTAAGAAAATTACATATGTAAAAAATACCCACACGCTCACTATATATATAAAATTCATTTAGGAAAAATACATAGAATAATACACACGTACTCACAATATATATATATATATATATATATATATATATTTGTTTGTGTGTGTGTGTGTAATTCATCTAAGAAAAATACATAGGTAAAATACACACACTATATATGTATGAATGTATGGGTGTGTGAGGGGTGTAAACACACAGGTATGTATGCATGCGTGCGTGTGAAACTTACCGACAAATTTTTTTTTGAAAATCATGGTTTGAGTGCACATTTGAAAATCTGTTTTTTCGCTGGAAACAGGTTTTGTTTTATTTTACGGCATATCAACCCCGGTGGATCATTTAATGCCGGCAAAATTTTGAAAGATGTGTAGCGATAGTTTGTAAGAAAAATTTTTAACTTATTTTTTTTGCAAACAAATTATCTATTTAACCCATAGATGGGACCCTAAGAGGTACTACCACTCCGAGTCAGCGCGAACCTGGGAGCAATAGGGATGAAGAGGTGCTACATATTCCCCAGACCTCCTGAACTAGAACCTCACCATCAGTTTGAGTTTAACGTCATACCAAAGACATGAAGATCCTTCAGCAACCGCCTTCTATAAACCATATGATAAAAAGGGTTAGGGCTTGCCATAGACAATAGGGTTGGGACAATCATTATTGGAACGTGACCAGCCGATTGACGGGGAGAGGGCCTCTCCGACCGACCGTCTAGCTTAAGTGAGGTGTTGCATGTTATGGACTGCGCATCCACCAGGCTGGAAACACGTGCCCACAATATATAATATATATATATATATATATATAGACAAAACATGACCCGATAGGTCACCCATTCAGCTCTAGGTAGATAATTGAGATTAGGGACAAGGGAGTTAGTAAATCGAATAAATTTTTAAAAAAAAATGAATACAGCTGGACGAAACCTTAAAATCATTTTGAATGTTTGACCTAATTTAAGCTACTGTTTGCTGGTTGTGAAATTTAACATAGAAATACATTTCAAATTCTCCCATCTCTCTCTCTCTCTCTCCAGAGAAACTAACATTATATAACGAGGACGTAGTCAAGAGATACATAAGTGAAGTAAAGTTGGTCTTTTTTTTTTTTTTACTTAATTGCCAAATTACGACTAATTAGAACCTTATAACAGGTTTTTTTTTCAAACATAATTCAATCCTTAAAAGAAGAATAATTTAGTATATTTCGCGTCATTAAATAAACTATATATATATATATATATATATATATATATATATATATATATATATATAACCTCTGTGCATGTGGATATATCTATTGAATTTAAGAAAACGTTGGGCCATATAAATTGTAAATTCAACTGGAGTCGGTGTTAGTATAGTTTAAGAGACACCACAGCTTTGATTTTCGAACTGTGACGTATAAACAACAAATCCTGGTGGTACCGCAAGGGATTGTTAAGGTACTCTGAGTGGTAATGATTCGTTGGTCCCGAAACTCTACCTGCACTACATATGAGTGTATATATATATATATATATATATATAATATATATATATATATATATGTGTGTGTGTGTGTGTGTGTGTGAATTAAACAAAAGACACATCTCCTGTTTAACAATTTTATTTGTGAATTTTTCAAATTTTCTGGCCAACTTTTTAATATTTGGGTGGGGATCTCAGACTGTACTTAGTGGGTATGTATGGGGAAATGAGTTGATTAATAATCTTAGAAAACTTGAAAAAATAAAATTGTTAAATAGGAGATGTGTCTTTTGTTTAATTCAACATGCATAAATGAAAAAATGCTGCCCAAATACACACACACATTATATATATAATTTTCTGCATAGGTATTTACCCAACTCGTTCGCCACGGGTAGGGTGTGACACAAGGTCGCAAGTATGGAGCATCCCTCGAGGATCGAACTCGCTATTCAATAGTAAAAGATCTGTGCGACTTTTAATCATTACACTACAATGGGATGCCCTTTATTTACCCAACCTGTTCGCCACGAGTTGGATGTAATACAAGATCGCAAGTATGGGGCATTCAGCAAAGATCAAACTCATTCAGTAATAATGGATCTGCGAGACAAGCTTGGTAAATATTACACCACGATGGGACGCCCTTTATTTACCCAACCCGTTCACCACGGGTAGGATATGCCACAATTGTCGCAAGTATGCTACAGCGAGGATTGAACTGACAATTCAGTAGTGTTAGATCGGCGAGACTAGCTTCCTAACCATTACACTAGGATGAGGACGTCCTATTGATTTTCTGCGTATATGTAATCTACATATTACTTTATATATATATATATATATATATATATAAGTTAAAAGAAAGGAAATGAATCCGAGGTATGAGTATATATGAAAAAGATATGAAAAACACCACAAAATGCTGTTAAAGTATGACTCTTGTCTCCGTGCTTAACAACACGGAGTATAAACAAGCTCTGATGACGATTTTCATAAAATCGAAATATTGTTCAATATCAGCTAAGTTATAAAATGTTTTCACTTTAACAGCTTTTTGTGGTGTTTTTCATATATATATATATATATATATATATATATAATGTTGTTCTGGTTCCAACGGGAGAAAATTCATATATATATATATATATACCAACTACTCCGCATGAGTAGGATGTGACACGAGGTCAATTTCTTAAGCGGGTTTGAATTCAGAGTTTTCCTTCTCCCAGACTGGTTTCCTAACCAGCTATGCGAAACACAAACAGCCTCGTCCAGGATTTGAACTTGTCTCACTGTGTCCCTTTCCTACGACAGTAACCATTACCACAGGCGCCTCTTTTATATGCAAGGTGTGTCAAAAAAGTACCGAGATTGAAACTGTATTTACCAATATTGAAATGAACAATGAATGGAACTTTTTTTTCAAATACAAGGTGTGTTAAAATGTACAAAATATCTCGATATTTTTTTACACCCCTTGTATGTATATATATATATATATATATATAATATATATATATATATTATATGTAT
>CM042167.1:64675104-64690104 GCA_023376005.1 Doryteuthis pealeii | reverse complement strand
GAGGATAGGATAGAAAGAGAGAGGATAAATAAAAGGAGGATGAAGAGAGAGGATAAAAAAGGAGAGATAGAAGAGAGAGGATAAAAAAGGAGAGATAGAAGAGAGAGGATAAATAAAAAGAGAGATAGAAGAGAGAGGATAAATAAAAAGGAGAGACAGAAGAGAGAGGATAAATAAAAAGGAGAGATAGAAGAGAGAGGATAAATAAAAAGGAGAGATAGAAGAGAGAGAGGAGAGAAGAAGAGAGAGGATAATAAAAAGGAGAGATAGAAGAGAGAGGATATAAAAAGGAGAGATAGAAGAGAGAGGATAATAAAAAGGAGAGATTAGAAGAGAGAGGATAATAAAAAGGAGAGCTAGAAGAGAGGATAAATAAAAAAAAGGAGAGCTAGAAGAGAGAGGATAATAAAAAGGAGAGATAGAAGAGAGAGGATAAATAAAGGAGAGATAGAAGAGAGAGGATAAATAATAATAAATAAAAAGGAGAGTAGAAGAGAGAGGATAATAAAAAAAGAAGAGATAGAAGAGAGAGGATAATAAAAAAGGAGAGATAGATAGGAGAGATAGAAGAGATAATAAAAGGAGAGATAGAAGAGAGAGGAGAAGAAGAAGCGAGGTGGTGGAAGTAGAGGCGCTAGAAAGGGGGAGAACAGGGTGAGATAAAAAAAAAAAGGCGCTAAAATTGATGCCATTTACCTTTTTTGCAATTATAGAATATAACTTGACGTTGAGCTTAAATACCACATTTGGCGGCCTTTAAGTGTCACAGATAAGACAATACTTGTCAAGAAACATCTCTAGAACAATTAAAATATACATTGACTAATAAACAAACAAAAAAATTAAAAAACAGATTTCATATCCAAATAGAAGTCGTTTCGACACATGCAGTTAAAATTTGAAATCATTTGAACGAGAAATGGTCAAGTTATTAGATTGGGAAATTATAAGTAATTTTCTGAAACAACCTGTATGTATGATTTGATATAACAATAAGAATAATGTTAATGCCTTTTAAAAGCGACAAAGGGAATGTTAGTTTCATGAAGGTTGGTTAGCGTCAGGACACAAGCGAAAAAAAAAAAAAAGAAAAAAAAAAAAACAAATTTGAAAAAAATAAATAAAAAAGAAAGGTAAAAGGTCGGCGGAGGCGACGGTGAGGGGAGGCCGAAATGCACTTAGCAACCTGACATTCAAATTTTATGAAACTCAAACAGCAGCAGCAGCAAAGTAGTAAGAAAGATAGAAAATGGCGGGAAAACAAGAGATGGCGGGAAGCGTGGTGGTGGCGGACGTTATAAAGATTGGAAAATGCAGAGGAAGGATGCTGGGCCGAAAAATTGGATCGGCTTCCGGCGCTCTTTTTAGAGAGTAACGCAGGTAGGAGTATAAAAAGAACACAAGTACCAGTTGGCTTTTAGTAACCATGGTTACGAGGCTTGGCTTTTTGAAAGAATTAAGCATGGAACAAGAAAAAGAAAATGAAGAAGAAAAAAAAACAATGGCAGTAATGGTAACGATTGACCCGAACGCCATAGAAGGGAGCCAGAGGTGGGAGTGGAATGGGGTAAAAAATTTTAAAAATCTTTCTGTCTTGATTTTCCGAAGCTTCTCTGCTCTGTGCAGCATCCTGTGCTATGACAGTTATAAGATTCAGAAAAGATTTTCATCGACACGAGCGAGAGGGGGTCGGGGCTGGAGCAGACGGGGTCGGGACTGAGAGAGAGAGAGAGAGGGGTCGGGACAGAAAGAAGAGAGAGAGAGGAGAGGGTCGGGACAGAAGAGAGAGAGAAGACACGAGAGAGGAGAGAGTCGTGGGCACATCCTGTATGCTAGAGATATGAGACTAGCTGAGGGGTGTGCGGTCAGGACGTGGAGAGAGGAGAGAGAGGGGGTAGGACTGACGAGAGAGAAGAGAGAGGGGAGGACTTGAGAAGAGGAGAGAGGTGGGGGTAGAGACTGAAGGAGAGGACGAGGGGGTGTAGAGACCTGGAGAGAGAGAGAGCAGGGGTAAGACTATATTGAGAGAAGTGGAATGAGGACTGGAGAGAGAGATGAGAGAGAGGGTAGGGACTGGGAGAGAGAGAGAGCAGAGGGGTAGGGACTGGAGAAGAGACTAGAGCACAGGCCGGTAGGATGAACACACACGAGAGAGAGAGAGGGGGTAGGCCTGGAGAGAGAAGAGTCCCGCCGAGGGTGCCCGGTACGGACTGAGAGAGAGAGGAGAGATGCGGGCACTGGGGTAGGGACTGGATAGAGAGACGGACGAGAGAGAGGGATGGGAGGGACTGCGAATAGAGTAGCAGGTGCGTAGAGACTGGATAGAGGAGACGAGAGGTGTAGGACACTCCTACTGGATAGAGAGACGAGAGGCGGGTAGGCGCACTAGAGAGAGAGAGAGGGAGCGTCGTGTGCTGAGAGCCGAGAGAGGGAGTCGGCGCTAGAGGAGAGAGCGAGCTAAGAGCCCGAGAGGAGCGGCGCTAGATCGCAGAGGGGAGTCGCGCGCTAGAGCAGACGCGAGGGGGTCAGAGCTGAGCAAAGGCGTTGGTTCACGCAGCTTGTACATTAAATAATAGCGGAACACAGTCATTCAAGCAAGCTTCCGGGCCCCTTGCCCGGGTATATAATAAGCTGTCTCTTAGTTAATTTAAGTTAAAATACTATCTAAATACTTTTCTTGCCCACCACTTGCCGTAGAAGCTCCAGTCACCTATTTGCTCGAAGCTTCTATGGTGAAAATTCTCTTCAACATTACTCTTTATGGCAAACACGCTCCTCCTTTCATCATATGGTGCTAAAAGGTGCGACTCAGGTCGAACTACCAGGGCACATGGAAGTTAAGGAAAAACTAAAGGGAAAAGTATTTCCACCAGTTTATAAAACCAAACCAAATTCCAAAATATTTACTTACAAATATTAGAAGTTAAGGAAAATTATTTCGTACCACAAGTTTATTGGATACACATCTCATGTATAACGGCTTATTGTATATTTGCTGTCTGTATAACCGAAAAGCTATATCCACTACTCAAGTTCACAATCCCTTAAGTATTTGCCTTACATTTCTCCATGATTGTTTTTATTCAAACCTTTCAATTATTAAATATTTTTTACAATATTCAATACTGTTGGCCACTATCCACTACTAAAAAAAACATTGCAAATTAAATATATATACTATATATATATATATATATAATATAACCAAAAAATAGTGGTTTACAGCGGCGAATGGAAGGGCTAATTTGCATATTGATATAAAAAAATTGATTTTAATAAAATATTGGCGCTATAGTTAATATTGATTTCTAATTGATTCTTTGCGTGTTCTTAACTACATGAATATTGAGAAAAAAAATCTTTAAATAAATCCATTAACAGAAAAGATAAATGTAATTATATTTCTACTTCCTATTTGTAACTAAATAGGTTTAAATTAGGAAAAATTTTTGCAAGAAAGGACGGGAGTGATGGAAGACTAAGTTTCAGTAGTTATCATTTTTCGATTGTATATCCCCCTCCTGTTCAAATCTTTTTAACTTCATTTCTTATTTAGTATTCATAGAGTGATCAATTGATCGTTCGCCCATCCCTTCTGAAGCAGAGCAATAATATTGTGGGAGTTACTTTTGTATTTGCCTGGGGAGTTGTCGCCCGTTGAGTTCCTGGTTCCCCAGCTAGAGGGCCTGGTCTATTTAGGGGCTAATTTGAACTTTCTCTCTCTATTTTCCTGTTGCTCGAACCTACGAGACACTATGGGTTAACGACTATAGGTCTACTCCCTTCTTGCTGAGGCTTCGGTAACACTGGCCACTCACTGACTAGTAAGTCTCTTGTTACGATATATGACTATTTTTAGTCCATGGTATTCGTAACTACGTTTTTACCATGTACATTTAGATATCCTCTTTTGAGTACCTAATATTCTTGTATATTCCATTCAATGAAAGGGTCGATTATCTCTACTTTGTTATATGTAATTTATATTACTTATGTATGCTAATGTTATACTCTCCTATGATTACTGTACCCCTGTTATTCTTGCTGCTAATCAAATGTTTTGTCTAGCAACCTTTGCTGAGCTTTTATCTTTCATAGTATTATGCACTTTGAATCTACAGTATAATTATGCCCAGCCCCTGATCAACGAAAACACAAAGCGACTGCAGCCAGTCGTCATATTTCCTTTTCTTAGATATACAATATTTAGTGCTTCTCTCCAATATGTGAGCCTACCGATTGTCATTCCAATATGCACGCAGTCTACCCTCATTAAACTATCCATTAGTTCCCCACTGTAAACTGGAGCAAACTAGGTAGTTGTTTACATTCTGTAATATGTAGAACTACAAGTTGCTCAACACCCATTAACTATCCATTATTTTCCATTAAACTTAGCCAAACTAGGGAGTGTGTTTACCATTCATATCGTGAACTACAAGTTGAACTACCCATTAACTATCCATTACTCTTTCATTAAACTAGCAAACTACTTATTGTTTACATCTAATATGTGAACTACAAGTTGTACAACTACCAAACTCATCTCCCTAGATTTCCCATTAAACTAGCAAAAACTAACGGCTAGTTTTTACATTCTAATATTTGTGAACTACAAGTTGTAACTCACCCATTATACTACCCTTATTTTCCTTCTATTTAATACTAGCAAACTAGCGAGTTGTTTACATTCTAATATGTGAACTAACAAAGTTGTACCACCTACCCATTAACTATCCATTATTTTCCCATTAAACTAGCAAAACTTTACGTAGTTGTTACATTCTAGATATTGTGAACTAACAAGTTGTAACTACCCATAGACCATTCCATATTTTTCCCGATTAAAACTAGACACAACTACGGTATTCGTTACAATTCTAATTATCGTGACATTACAGTTTGTAACTAATCCCATTAACTATCATTATTTTTCCCATTAAAATAAGCAAACTACGTAGTGTTTACATTCTTAATATCTGTGAACTAAAGTTTGTATTATACCCATTAACTATCATTATTTTCCCATTAAATAGCAAACCACGTAAGGTTGTATTAACATTCTAATTATCGTGGGAACCATACCAAGGTCATGTACTACCATTAACTACCATTATTTTACCCCATTAAACTAGCAACACTACTCAGGTATTGTTTACTATCTAATATGTGACTACAGAGTTGTATACTATACCCTATATTATCCATATTTTTCCCATTAAACTAGCAACACAGTCAGTTGTCATTACATTCTAATATTAGCGAACTACAAATCATGTACACTACCAATTAACCTATCCCTATGAATTTTCCATAAACCTTAGCAAACCTATAGTTGTTATACATTCCTTACACTATGTAACTACAAGGTGTACTACCCCATTAACCTATCCATTATATTTCCCATTAAAACTTACAACTACGCTAGCTTGGTTGCACATTCTAATATATGTGAATCTACAAGTAGATAACTAACCCATTAACTATCCATTATTTTGCCCATTAAACTAGCACTAATCTACGTAGTGTTTACAATTCTAATACTGTGAACTACAATTGTAACTACCATTAAACATCCATTCTCCTTTCCCATTAAAACTAGCAAACTACGTAGTCTTATACTATTCTTAATACTCGTGAACTACAAGTTTGTAACTACCCTTAAATATACCATAATTTCTCCAGTTAAACTTAGCAATAATCGTGTAGTCTGTTACATTCGTAACTCTGGTGAACTACAAGTTGTAACGTACCATTTAAAACCTATCATTATGATTGGTGCGGCGCGGTGTAACATAGTGCAAACTACAGGTAGTTTTGTTTACTTCTCATAATGTGAAGCTCAAGTCTAACTACCCATTATATCCCATTAATTTCCCAACTTAACTAGCAAACTAACGAAGGTAGTTGTTTACATTCTAATATGCTGAACTCACAAAAGTTGTGTACACCTACCCCATCTAAAACTATCATATTTCCCCATTAAACTAGCTAACTAGCTAGTCGTAGCACCTCAGAATTGTTTAGGGTTCAGTCAGATCTCATAGTAGATCATCCAAACCTTGATAGATCACATATTTGAAGATCAGCCCAATATTTTAGCCGTATATTAAATTAATCTTCTCTATTATTCTTTTTTTGAATTTTAATTTTTTAATTTTTATTTATCTACTTAGGGTTAAATATTTTGTATTTTCATTCTTTATTCATAATGAGTTTAATATTGCGAGTATTTTAACATCAGGGAACCTAAGTGAATTACACTCTTCCACATGGAGTATGAGTGCTAAAGTAGTAGATTAGTTAGGGCTTGTTTAGTATGTATTGTTAGGAGAGACGAGAAAACGTACCGGAGAGAGACGGAAGAAAGAGAAAGAGAGAAGACACGAGACGAGTATTGAGAGAAGGAGAGAGAGGAAAGACGAAGAAACCAACGACTACGCGAGAGAGAGGAGAGAGAGAAAAGAACGAGAGAGAGACGAGAAACAGAAAAGACCTGAGAGAGAGGGAAAAGAGAACGAGAGACGAGACAGAGAGAGACAAAAGAAAAATCGAGACTGAGACAGAGACGGAGGAGGGCGAGAGGAAAAGCACAGAGAGATCAGAGCAAGGGAGAGTAAAAGAAGAGAAGAAGAAGAGAGAATGAGAGAGAGAGTAAGGAGAGAATAGAGACGAGCAGGAAAGCGCACGAGAATGAGAGAGACATGCAGAAGGTAGAGAATGAGAGAGAGAGGAGAAGAGAGAATGAGGAGAGATGAGAGAAGGAGAGAGAGAAAAAGAAGAGAGAGAGAGAGAAGGAGACGAGAGAAATAAGGAGAGAGAGAGAGAAGGCAGAGAGAAAAAGGAGAGAGAGAAAAGAGAGAAGAGAGAAGTGAGGAGAGAGAAGAAGGAGAGAGAGAGGAGAAGGCGAGAGAGACGGAAGGAGGAGAGAAGAGAGGATGGAGAGAGAGAAGAAGGATAGAGAGAAGAATTAACGACGAAGGAAGAGAGCAGATGAGATTTCTGAGAATACGAGAAGGAGAGAGAGACGAGAATAAGAGAAGGAGAGGAGAGAGTGAGAATAGAGAAGGAGACGAAGAGAGAGAATAGAGAAGGAGAGAGAGAGAGGAATAAGAGAAGGAGAGAGAGAGAGACTCATGGAGGAGAGAGAGACGAGAGAGAAGCAAGGAGTGGAGTGGGGGAGTATCCATTTTTTATATTCGATTGGTAAATAATCTCAAAATCCGCCAAATACTTTGTGACCAAGTATTATATCCATGCCTAAGTTCACAAAATAGAAAAATATTTAAGATTTTAACGGCACGCCAAACCGTCTACGGCTTATGTTATGCGAGAGGTTAAGGAATCGCTAGTAACGTACGTTAATTTTTTTACATTTTTTGATAATAGTATTTCATACCACATATCGGCAAGATGTCAACTTTTAGGCGGAATTTTAACGGGTTTGAATTCAGTTTTTTCTTCTCCGGTGACTGTTGCATTCAACCAAGGGTAAGGAGATCAGTCCAGCCTACTATTTGCCCATAGTAAGAACAAGAATAGCTGGATGTGTATTAACAAAAAATACATTATAATACATATACCACACACACACATATACACAACACAAACATATAACACCACAACGTTTATATATATTATATATAATATATATATATATATATCATATATATATATATATACATACACAGTTTTGTAATAGTTTCAGATTTGTGTAATATATATTAAACAAATTTGGTTAAAAATGAATAGAATCGTTATTGTTTTTCAACGCTTTTTATTTTTTTTCTCATTACAAGTTTGTCTAACAATCTTTTTGATGTCTCATAATCTGAAAAATGTTATTAGTAAACCACTAGCCTACTTTCGGTTTCCTTTCGAACCCATTATCAAGACTGTTTTTATATTTGTTTAAATTATCATTATCCAAGAATGTTATTTTGACTAAGCTATTGTTTCTGCTTTAGTTCCACTAGTTTACACTAAATTAACAGATGGTTGTTTATTACCTAGTTCATTGAATGGTTCTCAGGATAATTCTAATGAAGAAGGTTGTACAATGTCTTTTATACATAGGATTGGAAATATATCTATCTCGATGCTAACGGTAAACTTCTAGCTAAAAAAGATTAAAAAATAAAAAAAATTTTCCTACCGTAAAAAGGCTGCTGTGTTAACTATTTACTAGCAAAATATTGCCACCCTTCCGGCGTGCAAGTATTTAAGATTTAAATGTAATAATATTGTACTTAAATGTAGAAAGGCTAAATGAAAATCAAATTAGAAATACAGATAAAAGATTTTGAAACAGAGGTGGTATAATAACAAGATTTGAAACAGAGGAGTATAATAAAAAATGAACAAACTGAAACTTACTCTTTCCATCACTCTCGTCTTTACTTGATTATTTTTCTAATTTAAGATATTTAGTTATAGAGGAAGTAAAGAATAAAATCGACACGTACTTTTATCTTGTTAAATGGATTTCATTTAAGATTCATTGAAGAGTTTTTGCTTATATTCATTAAAATAAAACCAAATAGTTAGAAATGCAAATAATACTAAGCACAGTATTTTGATTAGAAATTCAATTCTAATATTAATATGCAAATTAGCCTTCCCGTTCCACACTGTAAACCCTATTTTGATGTATATAAATATAATTGATGTTTCAGTATGATTTTAACATAGTTAACACTGTATAATAATGTAAACAATTTTATAAGTAGGTTGACCGGTTTCGATAAAATAAATCATGCAGAGAATGTGATGTCAATAACTAACGAGAATGGTGACTTGCAGTGGAAAATTACTACGTTTCTTTTACAGACAGAAAAACACACAATCATCTCCATATAAATAAGTATATATTATATATAATAATATAATATATATATATATATTAATGGGATTAGCACTATTTTCAATCTACCACAGAATGGGAGCATAACAGGAAGTACTACTCTGTGGCAGAGTAGACGCTTGAAGTTAAGGCACTCCCCTAGATATCGTAGAAACTGAGAAAGAGGGAAACAAGAAAGAAAAAAAGAAGAAAAGAGAGAAGAATGTTAAAGAAGGAAAAGTTTCTTAAAAGTGGTTGCAACCATAGCAGTAGCCACTAACACAGTTACATTTACTTATCAGAAAACTCCTGTGCAATTCCACAGCGTGTGACAATGGATTAGCAACTTGAACCATAATATGAATCTCGATTATAACAGCTTGGTGCCCGAAATCAATTCTGTCGCACATGGTTAAGGTAAATGGTTAAAATATGTTTGCAAAGGATGTTAAGCCAAATAATCATTTATTAAAAGTTTCATCATTTAGGCAGCGAGGAAAAATGGTTAATCCTCTGAGAAAGATTTTTAATAATCTCTATCCACACCTCGAAAAAAAAAAATGGTTAAAAAAGGATTTTTTTTTTTAAATGATTTGTGTTTTGTTTACACCCGTAGCGTTTGTTTGGAGCAAAAGCAAAACAGGATCTGTTTATTACCTACAAAAGATAAAGACAGCAACATTAGTAACTAATAACAATAATAGTAATAATAAGTAATAACAATAACAAAATAGTAATAACAATCATAATAGTTGGAACCGTCCCCCAAATAAACTTGGAAAATAAGACTTTTGAGGATCGGAAATCAGAGGAAGAATTGAGACATCAAGATACTGCACTGGCTGCAATCGGCTGGAATACTCAGAAGAGTCCACAGACATGAAAGAACTTGTGTCACTCAAAGGGAGTGATAGTAATTAAATAACAATGTAATAGGAAAAATGGAAAGCTCAGTCGAGAAACGATCCTTAAGCGACGGGGTAGACCAAGAGATAGCGAAAAAAAGTGTGGGTTGAGAAAAAGACTTACAATACTCCACTGTTATTTTAAGAGAGCAACCAAAGAGAGAGCGTTAGTAGGAAAGAATATCAGATTTGAATGACAAAACAATGATTTCAACACAACCAGCGCCAAGATTGCAGACAGCAAGAATGATCTTGAATAGGAAAATTTCCTAATCTCGAGTATAATAGAGATACTGCGATTAAGAAAATCAGGATACAAATCCATGAGTAAAATTCTAATCATAGTAAACAACCCACCTGCAACCAAAACATTAGCTCACAACACAAGGTCTACACAGAACAGAGAAGTATGAAATAAGTGTCAATTAACGAACACTACATCTACGCATACACACTTCAACTAGATTTCTACTCCTCTTTGGATCTTAGATCGCATGAACCCCGTACGCCTCGCGCAATCCAAGATCGGCGACATCCGATATGGTATTGAACCGGAAATCCTGTGATCCGAGCAATATCTACCGATTGAGCTACATGTGTAAAATCAACGGTACACTAAAAATTATTGTTAACATTTTGCCAAAAGATGAACGCCATTTTTTAAAAATTATTTGCGTAGATTCTTTTACTTATTGTACAATTTAACTATGAGCAGAAAAGATAGATCTAAAAACCCGAAAGACTTTTGTATGTTCCATTTGATTCAGGGACTTCGGTTGATAGGGCGGTAAAATAAAAAAAATAAATAAAAACCGAGATTCCACGAAATCTCGTCGTCATCGATGAAGATTTTGGAGAGGCTTCCAAGCTTGATTTTCGTGCTCAATGCCGCCAGTAAATAAAGACAAAAGGTTTCCCTTCAACCTATCTCAGTCATCTCAGACGATTATAACACTAACGACGTCATACCTTATATATTCCAGCATGTACATCATACATAAACACTAACAAACCACTATACAGACCACATGATAATCTAGCTTCCAAATAACTACACAGAACATCACACAACGTGCTCGTCCCACTCGTTACCTCTCGTATAATCAACACACGAGCATACAACACACCTCGAAAACACAGCATAACAAAACACACCCAACAGAACAACTCACCACGCCTCCCAGAATACCACAACTACACAACTACATGACTAGGTGTTCGATATGGTCAGCCATCGAATCCCTCATGGCAGACTCAGTCCTCGTGCACAAGACATAATCACGGAACATAACGCAAAACATGGTTTGGACGCGGCTACCTGGAATTTACTGAGTACTTTATTGATAACCGTAACGCCCGTTAACGTTGTTTCCGACATTTATTAGGAAAAACTGAAATGAAACTCTAATTATGGGTGGAACAAAAGTTCATGCCAAACATCGATATCAAGATTTTAATGTTTTGGATGAAATACAAGATTCTTGTTATCATAAGATTTAACAATACCATAGCACTGGTGACACTATTTAAAACAACTATTCTATATATATAAGATACCAAATATTACTCGATAACTACATAATATTATATATATATTCACATACATACATATAAACATATACTTCCAAACATACCATACAGATATAAAACATATATCACATGACATACAGTATAAACATATATTCACATAACATTAATACAGATACTAAAACAATATATTCACATAACATACATACACACAAACATATATTCACATATTGCAAATACATACACACATACAATACTTCAACATAACTACATATCCACCGACATACAGCTATATTCACCATAACTACATACACACCAACATATATTCAACATAACATACACACAACACATATTCACATACAACACACAACATAATTCACATACATACACACTGGAACATATACTTGCAATACTACACACATATATGCAGAACACAAGGAGCGGTTATATAGATAAATATAAATTCATTCACAAAAGGGCTGCGTGCAATATTAACACACAGAAGTGGAAACAACACTCAACCGAGGTTGAATCAGTTGTAATGTCACCCGTACCTGTTGAATATTCTCAACATCCGACCTTAAATTTTTAGTTACCAAGCACTTTTTCTTTTCCTTATGAAAACTGCCAAATTTATACCGCGCACACCCTGTATAACACAAAATTATATCTCCCATCTATATACACACACACACTACACAACACCACTCCATATATACACACACACCACACACTCCCATTATATACACACACACGCACCACTCTCCATTATACACACACACACACTTCCATTACACACACAACACACTCTCCCATTACCACATCACACCACACACCTTCCCATTACACACACACACACACATCCCATTACACACACAACACACACACATCCTTACACCAACGACACACACCACACATCCATATACACACACACACACACACACACTTCCATTATAAACACACACACACACTTCCATTAACACACACACACACTCTCCATTAACACACACAACACTCCATTACACACACAACACACACTCCATTACAACACACAACACACTTCCATTATACACACAACACACACCTATCCATTATACACCACACACACACACTTCCATATACACACACACAACACAAATATATATATATAATATAATATATAACTCCATATATACATTAACAAACATAATATAACAAACACAGACACCATATAAGAGTGTGGTATGGTTGTGTTATTTATTTTATTTTTTCAGTCAACTATCATGTCGACAAATGCAGTAATGACGGAATAATAATGGGCTTCTTTTTCGACCATTCAACGATTCAAAGAGACCATTTTATACATCTCGCTCAGCACAAATTCTTTCATCTAGACAAAAGAACCTTTTCTCTTCATTTTTTCTTTCTATTCAACGTTAAATATTTCTTTGAAACAAAACAAACTGACAATTCACGCGGTATCACAATTAATTCTATATTTCCCTTTTCAAAGATACAATCCTAAATAGACAAGACATTCTCTCAACCTTAAATCCATCATAGAACAGTTCACAGAACCATAATAATAACACAATATATAATAATATATAATAATATATATGAAGATTATAGAAATTTGATCCTTATCCAACAAACAGACAGAATTAAAAGAAAACACAAAAACAACCAAACAAGTTACTACCTTATCTTGCATCTAATTACTAATATTCAGAAATAATAAAAAAAAAAAAATAAAAGAAATTAACCATTTCTCCCTTTGTGCGTTCATCTCGTTAACGAAGTATATTTATTTACTAATCCTACACTGTCAGGGCCAGTTTAGCTCAGTCGGCAGAGCACCCACGGATATAAGTTTCCTTATTCGATACGTTACATACATAAAATCGACCAACAACAATTTCACAAGCGCCATACGTCTCTCTTTNGCCGAGGAGATAGAGGAGAGATGAGAGAGGCGAGAGAGAGAGAGAGAGAGAGAGGGATCGGGACAGAAGAGAGAGAGAGAGGAGGGTCGGGACTGAGAGAGAACGAGAGAGAGAGAGAGGTCGGATTGGGAGAGAGAGAGAGGGTCGGACTGGAAGAGAGAGAGAGAGGGGCGGTGGCATCGGAGAGAGAGAGAGAGGGTCGGGACTGGAAAGAGAGAGAGGAGGCGTCGGGACGGAAGAGAGAGAGAGAGAGAGAGAGAGAAGAGAGGGGCGGGACTGGAGGGAGAAGAGGGTCGGGACTGGAAAGAGAGAGAGAGAGAGGGGTAGGGACTGGAGAGAGAGAGAGGGTCGGGACTGGAGCAGAGAGGGGTTACGGGGCTAGAGCGAGAGAGGGGGTACGGGCTAGAGCGAGAGAGGGGGTACGGGGCTAGAGCGAGAGGGGTCAGAGCTGGAGCAAAGGGTGTTCACGAGCTTTACATAAATAATAGCCGACACACGTCTTAAGCAAGCTTCCGGCGCTTGCCCGGGTTATATAGTGTCGTGGTTAAATTTAAGTTAATACTTTCTAAATCTTATCTTTGCACGAGAGATGCCACCATGTGGATGGCAGTACTATTGCTCGATATGCTTATGGTGAAAATACTTCAAATTACTATTATGGCAAACACCTCCTCCTTTTTATCATATGGGTGCTAGAAGGTTGCGACTCAGGGTCGAACTACCAGGGCACATGAAGTTAAATGAAAAACCTAAAGGGAAAATTATTTCCACCAGCTTATAAAACCAAACCAATTCAAAATATTTACTTACAAACTATTAGAAGTTAATGAAAATTATTTCTACCAGTTTATTGATACACGTCTTATTATAACGGCTATTGTGTATTTGTCTGTCTGTGTAACCGAAACTATATCACTACTCAAGTCACAATTCCCTTAAGTATTTGCGTTACATTCTCCATGATTTTGTTTTTATTCAAACCTCATTTATAAATATTTTTTTACATTATTAATACTGTTGGCCACATACTAAGAGCATGCAATTCTATTAATATATATATATATATATATATATATATATATATATATATATATATATATATATACAAAATAGTGGTTTACAGTGCGAATGGGAAGGCTAATTTGCATATTGATATAAAAAAATTGATTTTAATAAATATGCGCTAAGTAATATTGATTTCTAATTGTTTGGTTTTATCTTAATGAATATGAAAAAAAAAATCTTAAAATAAATCCATTAACAATAAAAAAAATAACTGTAATTATATTCTTTACTTCCTATTGTAACTAAATAGTTAAATTAGGAAAATTTTGCAATGAAAGACGGGAGTGATGGAAGACTAAGTTTCAGTAGTTATATTTTTCGATTATATCCCCCTCTGTTTCAAATCTTTTTATCTGCATTCTTATTTAGTTTCATTAGATTGATCAATTGATCGTTCGCTCCTTACTGAAGAAAAGCAATAATATTGTGGGAGTTATTTTCGTATTTGCCTGGGGAGTTGTCTGCCCGTTTAGTTTCGCTGGTTCCCGCTAGGGGCCTGGTCTATTTAAGCGGCTAATTTGAATTTCTCTCTCTTTTTCCTGTTGCTCGACCTACGAGACACTATGGGTTAGACTTAGGTCTACTCCCTTCTCATTGGGGCTTCGGCCCTTAACACTGGCCACTCACTGCTAGTCAGTCTCTTATACGATATATGACTATCTTTAGTCATGTATCCGTAACTACGTTTTTATGTACATTTAGGTATCTCTTTGATACCTAAATATCTTGTATTTTA
>CM042167.1:64655104-64670104 GCA_023376005.1 Doryteuthis pealeii | reverse complement strand
GGAATACTCAGAAGAGTCCTACAGACATGAGAAGACTTGTTGTCACTCAAAGGAGTGATAGTAATAAAATAACAATAATAAGGAAAAATGAAAGCTCAGTCGAGAAACGACCTAGCGACGGGGTAGACAAGAGATAGCGAAAAGTGAGGAGTAGAGAAAATAACTTACAAGTACTCCACTGTTATTTTAAGAACAACCCAACAGAGAGAGGTTAGTAGGAAAAGAATGATTCAGATTTGGAATGACAACAATGATTTCAACACAACCAGCCAAAGATTGGCAGACCAAGCAAGAATGATCTTGAATAGGAAAATTTTCTCTAATCTCGAGATAATAGAGATATGCGAGTTAAAGAAATCAAGGAATACAAATCCATGAGTAAAATTCTAATCATAGTAAACAACCCACCTGCAACCAAAACATAGCTTCACAACACAGGTACTAACACAAGAACAGAGAAAGTTATGGAAATAAGTGAATAACGAACACAATTACATTCAATTAATATTTCACCTCTTGTTGATCTTAGACGCTGAGTTGGCGAGGGTCGGTATTGAACCGGAAATCTTTGGATCCGAGCCGGATGATCTACCGATTGAGCTACATGGGTAAAATTCAACGACACTAAAATTTTGTTAACATTTTGCCAAAAGATAACGCCATTTTTAAAAAAATATTATTTGCGTAGATTTTTTATTTTATTTACAATTAACTCTGAGCAGAAAGATAGATCTAAAAACGAAAGGGGACTGTTTTATGTTTCATGTTCAGGGCTTCGGGTTGATAGGGGCGGTAAAATAAAAAAATAAATAAAAACGAGAATTCCACGAAATCTCGTCATCGATGAGATTTTGGAGAGGCTCCAATTTGATTTTCGGTGCTCAATGCCGCCGTAAATAAAAGATCAAAAGGATTTTCCCTTTATCTCATTCAGAGATTTTATATATATATATATATATATTATATATATTATATAACAGACATACACACGCGTATCTATATAAGCACAGATACACACAAACAGAAAAACACAAACACACGCATACCCACACACATATATGTAGGTGTGTGGGTGTGGAATGCAAGGAATACGAAAAAGAAAATGTTGGAGGGTACCTGGAATTTTACTGATACTTTATTGATGATACCGTTACGCCCAGTTAAAAACAAGTTTAGTTTCCGACATTTATTAGGAAACTGAAATGAAACTCTAATATGGGGGGTGGTTCATGCCAACAAATACGAAAATATAAGAGTTTTATGTTTTTTGGATGAAATACAGATTCTTGTTAATCATAAGATTACATACATAGCCACTGGTGACGACTAGGTTTAAAACTAATATTCTAATATATATAAGATACCAAATATTATATATATATATATATATATATATTCACATACATACAGATATAAAACATATATTCACATACATACACACATATATGCAAACACGTATATATATATAATTCATTCACGAAAATGCTGCGTGCAATATTAAACAAGAAGTGGAAACAACACTCCACGAGTTGATATCTTATTATAATGGAGATTGTGTGTTCTTCTGTCTGTAACCGAAACTATATCACAATTTCCTTAGTTATTGACATCACATTCTTCAGGATATTAATTTTATATTATCTCAATTGTTGTACATTATTATACTGTTAACCATATCTACATATCAAAACATGCAATTGTATGGGAAGGCTAATTTGCATATTGATATTAAAAATGCATGTGCTTAGATTGATTTTAACGAAATAAGCAACATCTCTTCAATGAATCTTAAATGCATTAAGAAAAGATAAGTGTCATTTTATTCTTTACTTCCTCTTTTAACTAAATACTTAAATTATAACAATGAAAGATGGGAGTGATGGACGAGTAAGTTTCAGTTGTTCTATTTTTCACTCCTTATTTAGTTTCATTAGCCTCTAATTTAATATAATATTTTATTAATTAAAACTTAGATATTTGCACCCGGAGGGTGCATTTATTTGCTAGTTAGTGTAATGTCCGTACCTGTTGAATTTCTCAACAATCCATTAAATTTTGTAGTTACCAAGCACTTTTTCTTTTTCCTTATGAAACTGCCAAATTTATACCGCACACCCTGTATATACACAAATATATACTCCCATTATATGCACACACGCACACTTCCATTATACACGCACACACACTTCCATTATACACGCACTTCCATTATAACACACACACACACATTATATATTATATATATATATATATATATATATATATATATATATATATATATATTACTCCCATTATATACATTAACAAACATATATATAACAAACACAGACACCCATATAAGAGTGTGTGTATGTGTTTGTGTTTTTATCTTATTTTTTCAGTTCAACTATTCATGTCGACAACGCAGTAATGACGGAATAATAATGGGCTTCTTTTTCGACCGATCAACCGATTCAAAGAGACCATTTTATACATCTCCTCAGCACAAATTCTTTATCAAGAAAGAAGAAACCTTTTTCTCTTGCATTTTTTCTTTCTATTCAACGTTAAATATTTCTTTGAAACAAAACAAACTGACAATTCACTCGAGTCAACAATTAATTCTTATTTCCCTTTTCAAAGATCTTTCCTATTAAGGCGCTTCTCGTCCCTCTTCTCTGACAGTTCTCAAAGATCTTATTAAGCCTTTTTTTTTTTTGGTTATTGGTTTTGTTCCTTTTTCCTGACACAGCAGTTTATGAAGACACAAAAAAACAAACGAAAAAACAAAAAACAAAGCTTCTTTCCTTTCTTGTTTTCCATCTCTTTCTTTTTTAACCGAAAAAAAAATTAAAAAAATAAAAAAAAATAAAAAAAAAATAAAAGAAATTAGACATTTCTCCTTTGATGCGTTCATCGTAAACGGAAGTAATATTATCTAACCTACACTGTCAGGGGCCAGTTTAGCTCAGTCGGCAGAGCACCCACGGAATCATAAGGTTCCGTATTCGATACGTTCATACCATAAAATCGACCAACAACAACAATTTCACAAGGCCATTGAAACCTGATAGAGAAGAAGGACGTGAAGAACGTTAATGAGAATATCATTGAAAAGTGAAATAAGTTTTTGCTGTAGTTGGTTGGCTGCAGAGCTCGACATTAATATCATCCCGTCGTCCCGGGGACGATAAAAATTATACCCGGGACGATCAATACGTCATCCGGGACAGTTTACCGGGGACGGTAAAAATTTTTTTCGAAAAGTTAGTACTACATTCCAATATTGGCCGTCCAGTGATTGCCCGAATGCTGACCTCAAAATGAGGCTACGGCACCGCAGGTCTATTCTCAAAGCCATGTAATGAATAATGGTGGAGGGAGATAGTACATAATTCGGTCCTTTTAAACTAATAACACTACACAGGGTAACTGTTAACAAACAACCGGATTTTGACGGTGTAAATGAAAAACATGTCCTTATGAATCGAGATCGCAAAAGGGGTGCCTAAAGGTCATATAGTCCCATACTCCGTAACGAGGCGTCAATTTATTAAAGATATATGGGAGCCCTGAGTGAGGACGACTCTTGCACATACACGTGCCCCATACACGTACTTCTTTGCTGCACGAAGCTAAGCGCAGTAAATATAAAATATGATATTTTTGTTGACAGCGATATATGATGCACTGGCAGCTGTTGAGTGCCGGTATTGTTACCAGGGTAGATTCACTTGCCCGCACTCCCCGCCGCCGCACCCAGAGGAATCGCAATTTAGCCAAATTTGTCAGAATCACTTCGGTAGCACGGAGCACGACGTAAACAAATACTTGTGAGAGTTTCCTGATATGTGTTTTAATGGGCGATAAAAAAAACCCCGCGTTCTTGGTGTGATTTACAGCCATGTTAGATTAACCTGTAAAAGTGGCATCGACTAATACACGAGACACGTCGTAAATAAAAGACTCTCGTGCCGAAGATAAAAAAAAATGGTATTAATGCACGTTGGATCGCATAGATTGAAGGATTTCTTGGCTGAAATAAATCAAAAGATTGACTTAATCCTGAAGTACCTCATGAGAGATACTTCACACCAAAGTTTGAGTAGGAGGTATTTCCCAAATGGAGAATTTGCATTTGGTTGAGTCTTTGGGTTTTACGGCATGTCAACCCATTCGGTCATTTTATGCCGAAGACGTTTTTGTTTTATTCATTCTTGATGGGTACTCAATTTTTTAAACTTATTTGTTCTATTTAACCAATAGATGGGACCCTAACAGGTACTACCACTCCGGGTCAGAGTGGACCTGGAAGTAATGGCGATGAAGGGGTACTCCACATTCCCCAGAACTCCAGAATTAGAACTTCATCATAACATACATACACAAATAACGCACACAAATAACGCACACAAACACACACACACACACACAAATAACGCACACAAACACACACAAATAACGCACACAAACACACACACACACACAAAATAACGCACACAAACACACACACACACAAAATAACACACAAACACACACACACACACAAATAACACGCACACACACACACACACAAACAACGCACACACACACACACACACACACACACACACACACACACACACACACACACAACACACACACACACAACACACAACAACAACACACACACACACAAACAACAACAACACACACACACACAACACAACAACACACACACACACACAACACATACAACACACACACACACACACACATACAACACACACACACACACAACACATACACACACACACATACGAATAATGCTCTGGTACCCATATTCGTCACACCGCCGTTTTTGCGACTCATAATGCATGTCCGTCAGTTACATCACTAAGGGGCTCGGGTGGCAGAACGGGGAGGTGGGGTTCAACACCCACTCTTATATATTCTCCTCCAACCCATGCCAGGTGCCCGCATCTACCCTAAACCTTCGCTTCTGATTTACACCCTGCTCTCATCTTCAAGATAAATTTCTTCATATCTATCTTTTTATTACGCTGTTTGGCTTTCGTCTTGAAAGAGCAAGGGGAATAGAATATATATATATATATATATATCATAAAGGGAATATAAGACAGTTGTCCTCGTTATTATTCGCCTTTGGTGTTCAGTACGCGTAGTCTTTCGCTTGGGATGCCCCTGTCTTAGGCCATAGGGTGTACGGTGAGGTGAGCGTGTTTGTAGGGGGGGGATAAGGTGTATTGTGTGGAGAGACAGGCAGGGAGACATATATGGAGTGAGGAGTTAAATAAAATTATATGTACATCGTAATTACATATTTTATCCACTACAAATACACATTTAATTGAATCGCACAAGTACAAATAAATGTGCATATATATATATATATATATATATATATATATATATATATTATGGGCACTCTCGTCGATTTTCGACGCATGAGGGTTCATACACACAATGAACACCCACACAGGATTTGTTTATAGTGATGAAGGCTTATGTTGGACCATCCACACTTTTTGGCACAGTCGATAGGAACGAATTGGTGCATCAAGGGTTGCCACAAACCCAATCAACGACCGACTACAGGAATTTTGAATTCAGAGTTATCCTCTCCTAGACTGGTTACCTACCAAAGGCTGAAGGGCCCAGTCTGTCCTACTATTTAACCCATAGCTATATGGATTCATACCTTTCCAAAGGGTATTAGCGCTATGTGAAATGCCAACAGCTTCGTCTAGGAATTGAACTAGAATCGAAGAGTCCATTTTCCACGACTCTAACCAATAGCCCACGCGACTATATATATATATATATATATATATATATATATATATATATATATATATATATATATATATACACACACACGAGTAAGAAATTTGATAAACGCACAGATGTTGTTAATTAATGTAGTTTTATTAGCTGCTTATATTGCAATATTTCGATCTGTTTTGGACCATCATCAGAGCAGAACTTTTATAAAAAGAAGAAACAGTTCAATGAAAAATATGACCGGTTGTAAGGGAAAATAACTCATGACGGAAATTTGAAGAATTTAAAAATAAATCTAAATATCTATATATTTCATACCCAGAACATTAAGACCCTTAGCCACCGCCTTCTAGCACATATATGATGAAAAGGGTTAGGGCTTGCCATAAGAGTAATAGGGTCGAGAAAATCATATAGGTGCTAGGGCTCAACGTAACAAGCCAATTGTTTGGCGAAGGGCACTCCGACCGCCCGACTAGCCTAAGTAAAGGCCATACAGCTTCAGATAATACTTTTTAACTATATTCGTAGTTCCTTCATATTTCGATGATTTTTTACAACATCTTCGGAACTCAATATTGAAAGACAGAGATGCAATAATTTGAAGCGTAACAGCTGTGTGTAAAAGTATATAAAAACTATCTACCAAAACTACGAAATGAGTTTTTTTGGGTTTTTTTTTTCGAATGAGATAGTATTCTCCCGACAGAGTTATCGACAATCTTAGTGAAATTGTATACCACAGCCATTTCTAATCTTGGGAAACTTTATCTAGATGTTTGTTTTTTCCATCTTGTAAGCATTATTTAAAACGTAACGTTACCTGGGAATAGATGATTAAGAAGAAAAAAAAAGATAGACATGTCCCGGGAGTTTTAAATAAATCAGCGAATTCTTCTAACTTATATTGAAAAAAAAAAGATATTTCACATAGGAATGTGTGTGTGTATGTGTGTGGTTGTTTTAATGGCATATCAATAATTCATACTTTCTTTTTTGCTTTTAATCCATCTTTTATTAATTTTACTAGCAAATATATGCACCCTCCGGGTGCAAGTATTTTAGTTAAATTTTATAATAAAATATCATATTAAATTAGAAAGGCTAATGAAACTGAATAAGAATGTAGATAAAAAGATTTTGAACAGAGGGGGTATGATGGAAAAATAGAACAACTTTGAAACTAACCTTTCCATCATTTTCCGTTACTCCCATCTTTCATTGATACATTTTCCTAATTTAACTGTTTAGTTAAAATAGGAAGTAAAGAATAATATTACAGTTATTTCTTCTTGTTGAGGGATTTCTTTTAAGATTTATTGAAGAGATTTTTGCTCAGATTCAATAAGATAAAACCAAACAATTAGTAATCAATAATACTAAGCATATATTTATTAAAATCAATTTTTTAAGATCAATATGCAAATTACCCTTCCCATTCACACTGTAAACCGATATTTTGTTGTATATATAAATACAATTGCATGTTATTAGTATGTAGATATGGTCAACAGTGTAAGTAATGTAAAACAATTTTATTAATAATTTAGGTTTAAATAAAAAAATCATGGAGAATATGATGTAAATAACTAAAGGAATTGTGACTTGTATAGTAATATAGTTTCGGTTACAGACAGACAAACCCACAATCTCCATTATAATAAGATTTATCATTTCTTTAAGATATTAAGTAAAATTTAAGGTATTTTGAGAGAGAAAAAAAAAAATTCTTGTAAAATTATTACAAAAATATAAAATTCTCTGCAAATTTTTTTTTTCTTACATGTACTTTTTTTTTTTTTTTACAGTCTATTTAATGATTGTTTCTTTTTCATGCCAAATTTCTTTTCTAAAACATGAAAGAAAATTATTCTAAAAAATTATTGTTTCAAAATTCTCTACTGTTTTTCCCAGTACAGATAGTCATCGACTTACAACAACCAAATTTTATGACTACAACAAAAAGCAAGATGGAAAACCATAATTTAAAAGGCGTAAGGATTTAAGTTTTAGTGTTTCTAATTTATTTCATTACATTAACAAAATTAAATAATGCATATAAAAAGATTACTTATTTTAATTGGTTTCTATATAAAATCATTCATAGGATTCATTTTCATACAGTGGAGAATAAAACTAATATTAGAGATCAATAAAACTAATTATTAAAGCAGGTTTTGTTAAAACCAGTAAGCAAATTAACTACAACATTATGTAAACCTTTATTTGTGATAAAAGGATTTTAAAAGAACATCTTTGTTTTGTTCAGAAGAAGCTCCAAAGTCAATTTTCTTAAATACTTAAAAGCCAATGTATTAATAAAGTTTACAATCATTTTAAACATGGAAACATTTCATATTTAACTGTTATATCAATGTTTAAGGGTCAATGTATTGAGTTTACAATCATTTCAAACGAGTAAACACTTCATACTCAGTCACAATAGTTAAAGTTTTGTTTTATGGCATATCAACCTCAGTGGGTCATTCAATGTCGATAAAGTTTTGAAATAAATTCATTCTTAATTGATTATCAATGTTTTTTATGAACATATTTTTCTATTTAACCGATAGATGGAACCTAACAGGTACTACCATTCCGGGTCGGAGTGGACCAGGGAGCAATTGTGATGAAGGGGTGCTCCACATTCCCCAAACCTCCAAAACTGGAACCTCACCATCAGATAGAGTTTAACGTCATTCCCAGGGCATGAAGACCCTCAGCCACAGCCTTCTAGCACATATGATAAAAAGGGTTGGGGCTTGCCATAAGGGCAATAGGGTTGAGAAAATCAAATAGGTGCTAGGGTTTGGCATGACCAGCCGATTGGTCAGAGAGGGCATCTGCAACCGCCCGTCTAGTCTAGTGGAGGTTTGCATGTTATGGACTGCTCATCTACCGTCCTTAAGCACCACGGGTCGCGATCCACGGCCAACAGGTGGCCCCATTGGAGGGGGGTTCTTGCAGAGGTGCAGTCGGTGTATTCTAAAACTGACAGGGCTGCAGTCACAATATCAATGTTTTAAGAACCAATGAAATAATAAAGTTTGCAATCATTTTAAACAGTCAAAAATTTCATCCTTAGTTGCAATATCAATGTTTAAAGAGCCAATCTATCTATACATATATAAAGTTCAGTTTGTGTGTATGTATGTCCGGATGAAACTACAAAAATAGAACGGTTAACGACAAATATAATATATATATATTATATATATATATATATAGACACCTTAAATATCACCGGTTTTTTTTTTGCATTTTGTGTAAAAATTATGAAGATTTGATTTATATTCGAAGATATTCAAAAATCAAAATATACATAAAAATAGCATTAAAATTCTACTTAAAAATGTCCAGCATTTGTAAATCTAAGAAGTAAACAAATCAGATTTTTTATTCACCTTTACCCAGGCGATGCTGGGTAGCTGCTTCTAGCATATTAATAAAGATCACAATCATTTTAAACTGGTAAAACTTCACATTTAGTTGCAATTTCAATGTTTTAATAGCCAACTTATTAATAAAATTCATAATCATCTAAAACAGGTAAAAATTCATAATTAGCGACACTATCAGGATTTTAATAGCTACTGTATTAATACATTTCAAAAATAATTCCAAACGTTATCTAAAACAGAAATATTCGAACCATAGATAGGACTCTAAAACTGAGGTTGATATGCCGTAAAACGAAACAAACATACTAGCTTAAGAATTCTCCTCTAGGCAAAAGTATTTACGTTTTAATATAACTTTTCTTTATTAGAATTGATTTCAATATGAAATTATACCTAGAATTGTTTTCAATACGTTTGTGAATAAAGCAATTGAAGAATAATTAAAGTTCCAATTACCGTCGAACTGGGAAGACAAGACAGCAAATTGTTGTAACTTAATACACACCCGAATAGTCCCAAAGTCTACTGCAGAATGACAGGGTATTTATAAGAATCCACAATTTCCTTCAAATCAAGCAGCCAATCAGAACTCAAGGAATGGAATCACCCAAATCATCCAAATTCATGAATAGATCATTCTTGATTTCTATATATACCAACTGTCTTGGACACTGCTTAAGGTACTTAGTTAGCTGCTGTTATTCAAACCAACAGTAGACTTACTGACTTCAATATGGCGCTGCGAGCAAGATGCGAACCTGTGACGGAATAACCCATTGGATTTATTAAAACCGGTGTGCAAATTATTCACACCATATACTATGTAAGCGTTTATTTCATAATGTTATGGAACACATATTTTAAACACGTGAATAATATGAGCTGTTTTGAGGAAAATATACTTCAACTTGACCTTATTATTGACATGAACCTGGAAGTAATTGCAATGAATGGGTGACTCAACGATCCACATAACCCCATGACTGAAGCTTTACAACCGAATGCAGTCTAGTGTCATACACAGTGCACCCCCCCTTTTGTAGGAAGGGTAAGAGGGAAAGAAATGAGGAAGACGGAGGAATGAAGGCACGGAGCTGGTTCCAGAATTGTAGTTAGTGTTGGGGGTAGGAGGGAATTAAACATCACTAAGTCGTCGGGGCGGCCTAAAGTCGGTATGAGCCAATCAGCGAGGGAGTCTATCCCCTTTCACTTGCGCTAGACCAAGGAGATTATTTTAGCGTCTGAGGTGGAGCGCCACACCTACCTTCAGCTCCTTACTTTACCGCACAGATCTCTGTGCTACTCATACGCTGAGTTGGCGAGGACCGGTTTCGAACTAAGAACCTTGTGGTTTCTAGCTGAACGCTCTACCGACTAAGCTAACCCGGCCCCCGAACAAGACGCCCCTCCCACACACACTCAATTAGAAAAACCGAGCTTATTAGCAAGTGCAGACACGAGAACAAATATTTGCTTTGTCAATTAGCTCCCGATTAAGAAAAATTCGGCTAATAAAACTAAAAAAGAAAAAGTAATAGAAATATTTATGTGTTTACAAGCGCCAACTTACCTCCCACCTCCTTAAGGAGGGTGGGTGTCACAGTCGGTGCTCACAAATTCCCGAAAAATAATAACTATCTACACATGTATCTGACGATCAAATCATAGCGTGGAACTGACAGTTATGGTAAAGGGTTTGTGACGACGATGATCTTATACATTCTAAAAAAGCGATTATAATCATCGGTATGCATCCAACGTAGGGTTCGCCAGCTAGGTGAAAACAACTTCAGCAAATCATACATGGAAAACGACCTAATTCAATGTTACACGGCATGTGCCATATTCTCGTGTTGCATGTTTACCTGATGTCGAATGCTCTTTTTGTTTGTACATGTGCGTATTTTTGTTTGTGTGTATGTGTATAATAAATGAATAAAAGCTAAAACTTGTTTGTCACTTCATTCATATATATATATATATATATATATATATATATATATAATACGCACACGTACAAACAAAAAGAGCATTCGACATCACGTAAACATGCAATACGAGAATACAGTAAAAAAATCGCACACATTTAACCATTTACACCATTTCTATCATTTAAAAAACAAACTATTTCGTTTACCTGACGAATGCGTTAGCAGGAAACCATTGGTTGTAAATATTGTTCCCATGTAAATAAATAAAAGCTAAACCTTTTATTTGTTCATTTATTCATCTATCAACGCTCTATCACATATATTGAGCACTCTTCTAATAACACTGTACGTTGGATTACTGTTACTTTAGTATACTAGTGCCAACCATAAACATTAATAATACTAGCAAATATATGCACCCTCCGGATGCAAGTATTTAAGTTTTAATGTAATAAAATATTGTATTAAATTAGAAAGGCTAAAGAAACTAAATAAGAATGCAGATAAAAAGATTTCAGACAGGGGGGTATAATCGAAAAATAGAACAACTGAAGCTTACTCTTTCTTCTCGTCTTTCATTGCTAAATTTTCCTAATTTAAACTATTGAGTTAAAATAGGAAGTAAAGAATAAAATTATAATTATGTCTTCTTGTCAATGAATTTCTTTTAAGATGTATTCACAAGACTTTTGCTCATATTCATTAAGTTAAAACCAAATAATTAGAAATCAATAATACTAAACACATTTATTAAAATCAATTTTTTAATATCAATATGCAAATTAGCCTTCCGTTCACACTGTAAACCGCCATTTTGTTGTATATATAAATACAATTGCATGTTATTCGTATGTAGATATGACCAACAGTAATAATAATGCAAAACAATTTTATTGATAATTGGGGTTTAGATAAAAAAATAAAATCACGGTGAATGTGACGTAAATAACTAAGGGAATTGTGACTTGAGTAGTAATATAGTTTCGGTTATAGACAGAAAAACTCACAATCTCCATTATAATAAGATTATATATATATATATATATATATATATATATATTAGAAAATTAGACTAGTGTATATACAGGGGGTTCAAAAGTAGGTATACACAGATGAAATTAGTAGCATATTATCTTAAGTGTCCTCATTTTGTAAAATTTTGATGTCATTAGCCATATTTAATTGTGACTAATAATTAACATGTTAATAATAATAATTAATGTTATTATACATGTATGTAACATTTGTTTAATAAATGCAATGAGTATTGTACGTGTTCTTTTAATAACTGTATACCTATTTTTGCACCCCATACATACATACATATATATATATATATATATATATATATATATATATAATATATATATAATGTGTGTGTGTGTGTGTGTATAAACGAGAATACACTCGCACACATACATTTATATATATAAGTGTGCGAGTGCACACATACGCCTTGATGAATGTGCTCGTTCGTGTGTAACTAGATAAAAAGTGCTGATAACGTGTGACCAGTGTGATCCCGAGGTGCTAACCCAGCAGGATCCTATCTGGGATGGATGCCAAGCATGGACAAGCCAATCCCTCATCCCACCCACAGACTACAAAGCAAAGTCCCTCATCACCGACTTCTCAGTGGCGCAGCGGCGGCGGCGGCACCAGAGGTCTATCAACCCGTGAGTCTTTTTTGACGAGATTTGCAACATGAAACAAAATGCGATTAAATTTATTATTAAAAACAAGGAAAAGAAAAGAAAAATAGGTTTATGAGAGTTTACTAAAAATAAAAACTGATGGTCTACCATAAAGAAATGGTTTTATTTCTTTCTCGGAGGCACGAGGGAGTGAAAAGAAAAAAAGAAAGAAAGATTTGTAAGGCGAGAAAGAACAAGAACAACAGGGATGAGGGATCATCCCTTTTTTTTAAGGAATAAGAGGTTTGGCGAGCGTAAGTTCGTTCGGGTCTCGAACCCGGCTAGAGGCAGCTGCTAAAAATGGTATAACTGCACTGGTGAGAGGTGATACCTCGAAACACGTGTCTGTACTTTACTCTCTCTCTCTCATATATATATATATATATATATATATATATATATATATTTACTGTTGGATTATTTTGGTATATATGGTGTACTACAATACACCACTTAAATTTAAAGACTAAGCGAGGTCACGTGGTTTAAACCTCAGCCAATCAACAGCCCGAATGCGTGGCTGGTTGACTACTCAATCACTGATACGGAGAGGCGTCCATTTGCAATCATTGACGAAAAACTTGCAATACTGAGGAGCACCAATAATTATTTACCAAGGATTTCCGTTGGACAAGTGCTCTTGCTTGAAGCCTAAAGGATGGCCCATAAAATCGTAACATATACATCCGGGCACTCGCAGACACACGATTCCGCTATTGGGATTTATATTAACAAACTAGCAGGGCATGTGAATATACCACAGTATGATAATTTAATTAGTACAACATTTGATATGTTTATTTAAGAGCTATTGCGTAATAGTTCAATATGTAAAAAGGATAATAAACTTGGTTTAATTATATTCTCGTTTTTCATTCTATTCATCTTTTCATTATGTTCGATTGAAATAGATTAGATTCCGCGCGCTCACCCCCTTCTCTATCTTTCCCTACTACCTTATAATTTTTTTGTGTAGCATCTCCTTTTTCTTCCCTTTCTTTAAAATAAAGACGAAATGGTCCATTATTTAGCGGGGGGTGACGACTGTAACAGTACCTTTAAGTAACTAAATATATAGATTTTGGATTAGTTAGCCTGGTGAGATCTAAAAATTAGTAAAATAGATCACTAATTAGGACTGAGCCTATTCTAGTAGTGAGTTCAACAAGTTTAAATTCAGGGTTTTCCTTCTAGTAGACTGGTGGCCTAACCAAGCCCAGTCTGCCCTACTATTTACCCATTGCTGGAGTACGAGTAGTTGGATTCAAACCTTTACCAAGAATATTAGCTCTATTTGATCTGTAGCTTCGTCCAGGATTTGAATTCGGATCAACACGTCCATTTCCTTAAACACTAACCGTTAAACCACACGCCCCAACTATATCTTATTTTTAATTATTATTTTACATTAGTGACACATGTTTCAGATCTTCTGACATCTTCTTCAGGCATTAATTAACTATTTAACCCATAGATGGGACCCTAACAGGTACTACCGCTCCCGGTGAGAGTGGACCTGTGAGCAATGGTGATGAAGGGGTGCTCTGCATTTCCAGTACTGGAACTTCAATATCAGATAGAGCTTAACGTCATACCCAAGACATGAACACCCTCAGCCACTAACTTTAGCACATATCAGATAAAAAGGGTTGGGGTTTGCCATAAGGGCAATAGAATTGGGACAATCATATAGGTGCTAGGGCTTGACATGACCAGCTGATAGGGGGCCTCTCCGACCACCCGGTTCTAAGTGGAGTGTTGCATGCCATGGGCTGCTCATCCACCACGGTTTCATCCTTAAGCATCACGGGTCGACACCCACGGCCAACAGGTGGCCTCATTGGGGGAGTCTCACCCCTCTGTAGAGGTGCAGTCGGTGTATTCTAACGCCCCAGACAGGGCAGAGAAGGGTTTGGCAACCGTAAATACCTATTAATGGGCTTGTACAACATCTTGCTGATAGAAACATCTTAGACGGGTGGTCGGAGAGGCCCCCTCCAATCAATCGGCTGGTTATATCTGAGGAATAATTAAAGTTCCAATTACCGTCGAACTGGGAAGACAAGGCAACAAACGGTTGTAACTCAAATACAAACCTGAATGCTACAAAGTCCACTGCAAAATGACAAAGTATATATAAGACTCCACAATGTCATTCAAATCAAGCAGTCAATCAATCAGACTCAAGGAATGGAATCACCCAAATCACCC